>MTQE01003428.1:5872717-5886543 GCA_014337955.1 Aspidoscelis marmoratus
GTGGCCTAATCATGGCCAGAGTGTAGAGCATGAAATCGTGCTCTACACCCAGACCAAGGCATCCTCAGCCGTCCTACAGCTGTCCGGCAGGGAGAGCATTCACATTCTCCCTGCCGGACAGCTGTGGGACCCACCCTGTGGCCACTGGGCCCTTTTGGGCCCTCCGCTCAACAGCCCCTTTCTGGGGAGGGGAAAGACTGGGGCAGCCTGTTCTCGAGTCCTGTGGGCTTAAGCTGACCCAATTGGGTCAGCTGGAGCCCACAGGGACCCCCTGTCCCCTTGCTCCCAAGATCTTGCACCTCCTCCCATACCCACACACACCTCTTATCTTCTCAGGCCTTGGGTCCAAAGTCCTCCTTGAACAGCGTCAGCATGGGGCCGAGGTACTGGAGTGTACGCTTATGCACAAAGTGGCAGATCGCTCTGCCATGCCATGTGGACATCGGACCCCAGGACCAACAAGGTAAGTGATCACACAGGTTTGGGTGGTGGTGGTGTGAACCCTTGGGTGCAAGTGGGCACCTAGGGGTTCACTGCCGGCTGCTGCAGTCCAATTGTGACTGCAGCAGTCAGCAGGACAGCAGGATAGCTTTGTTTCAGTCTCGCTCCACCCCTTTCAAGTGTGGGGCGAGACCAGGCTGGCAGTGTCTTTGGCCTCTGCAGGGTTCAGGCACCTCGATTGAGGTAGCTAAGCCCCTTGGAGGCCCCTTGGGCACCCCCACCAACCTAGTGGCCCGTGTCACCTCCCAGATGTGCATGCATGACTTACCCGGTTGCAGCCCCAGATCCCCAGGGCCAACATTTTCAGGCTAGGATACACAGGGACGGATTCCACATTTGCACATAAGCAGGTAATGGATGCATGGGAACATGCCCCTTACCTGCCTAGTTGTGAATGTAAAATCCATCCCCATGTGTCCTAGCCTAACTGGACTACAGCCTAACGGCTGTAGTGCAAAAAGGCCTCAAGTCTTTGAGTGTCTCTTGGTTTTATCTTTTGAAATGAAAAGTGCATGCATTATTGCCTGGATTGGAGAAAGAAATACTTCTCCTTATTTGTATCATGTTATTATGAACTGAGCTGAAGTCATTAGCTGAACCATAAAGCTGCCAATGCTTTATTTATTTCTGACCTTTTCTGGACATGTTGCATTAGCAAAGGGTTTTTAGGTATTTAATATTGTTATATTGCAGATCACTACTGTAATCAACAGGAACAGCCTTAATATAAGTAAAAGTAGCTTTAAAATCAATTGAACATAAAACCTCCTAATCCTAGAAATCTTGAGGGCAATTATGGTACTTTTGTTCATAATATCATTTATCAAAACAGAGCCATGTAGTTGACATCTGGTAAGAATTGCTAAAAGCTAGTTCATACCAGTGCAAAAGTCTAAAAAACTTTTCAGCATTCACTTCAAATATTTAAAGAGCCCATTAAAATAAGAAAGGAAACAGTATACAGTATTTTGTCAGTCACTTCCTATTAATTTCCAAGCAACTAATGATAAACACAACCTTGCACCTACACTTCACATTTTCACCTCATAAATTTTCCTATGGCATATACTGGAAAATATCACTCAGGGTTTCTATTTTTTTACTTTCTCAGTATTTAATTGCCTGAGGTGTACACAAAATGCTTCTATAAGAGTGTTAGCCTTCACATAAATTATTTCTGCTATGTTTAGACAAGTTTGCATCTATGCCTTCAGTGCAACATGAGGGATTTCAGATTGCTAGAATAAGTGTGCAGTGAAATGAAATATGTGTGTATCCTGAAGGAAGCCATACTGGAAGGAGAGCAGAACTGGGTCAAGGCATATTGCATTTGCTTCCATGTTGCAACATTTGATGAACATAGAAGCTAGGGATATGCATGAAGCGAATGGGACAGAAATTTGTATTTGTGCAAATGGGGCCACTTTGAATATGATAGGCTTTGAATTTGCTTTGAATGTTCACCAACGCCTACCACCACCAGTAGCACTTGCAAATCCCCTCTGAATCTGCTCCAAATCCACTAAGAATCCATGAATCCATCTTCTTGAATGTAATGAAGCTCTGAACAAATGTACGAAAGCTTCAACTTTGGATGCAAATGTGCACTTTCAAATATAGCCAATATTCATTTGAAAGTGAATGTCTGAATCTTCTCAATTCATATGAATTGCAAAGGTAATGAACTTTTTTTTTTGTTAATCCCTAATAGAAACTGAAGTATGCCTCCCAAAAACTGAGGCCCGCAATCGACTCTTCTGCTAATTGCCTTTTCAGGAATAATCCTGAGGGACAATGACATTTCTTTCTGCATGGACATACATAGGATTGTGTGGTTTTCTGGACTTCTTCTTGTTTGTTCCAGCTAGAAAAAACACACACAGCTACAAAAAGCCACTTTACTGGGGTCTGCTTGCATAATTCGCCGATATATCACGCAGTCCTAGGTGCTTGGTAAAATAGGGGACATTGACTGCAATGCTGCCTCCTACTGAAGGTGAGAAGCATTTCTAGACTTACCTGGAAATCTCTCAGTAGCTTTTGTGATGGGGTCAAGTGGGGCTACAGCCAATGTCTACTAATTTCCTTTGTTTCTTTTTACTGGCTTCCTTTAGCCCCAAACAACCCCATCATGAAAGCTGCTGACAGATATACAGGTAAACACTGCTATTACAGCCTTGCTAGATGATGCCTTGATTATGTCTGTTGGTCCCAATATAGGGCTGACAGCATGGGGAGGCAGACACAATCTTGGGGCTTTTATGCACTTAGCCTTTTTCTGGATTATATCCCAGAATAGGGGCTTGCTGTCCACATGATCATACAGGCTATGGCAATCACCAAGCGAGGCCTACCATAGCCAAATTAGTATGTGGACAACATACCCCTACCCCAAGATATATTCCAGAATAAGGCCAAGTGCAGAAAGGGCTCTGGTCTGATAAAAATCTACTGCTTATTAAAATTTTGAATGATGTGATTAACTGAATTCTAAAATGTCAGATCAACCTTGGAATCCTCCTCCCCATTGCAGATGATATCCAAGTATTTTGGACATAACTTTCACAGATACTTCCAAAGTCCATCCAAGCATCTGCTTTTGCTATATTGTACATGTACTTTATTTTATTCTTTTTTTTTTGGCTCGAGTCCATCCTGCCTGCAATTTGTTATATGCATAACTATTTTGTGAATCTCTGCAAAATGCCCCTCCACCAAAAAAAAGGGAGGGTCACATGCTGGCACTGGAAAACACAAGCCACAAGAGACAAAAATCAGTGCTTCTTCAGTATCTCATGTTTACCCCAATTTTCAAGTATAGCTGGTGTTAAGACTTTGGGGCTAGAATAAAATGTATTTGGCTGTGTTTACTTAAAATACAGATTTGTCAAGCTCATCGTCTTCAGTTGTATTTGAAGTTAAGTGACATCTATTTTCAGAAGCTCAGAATGGTGCTCAGGCTGCATGAAAAGCAACACAAAAGTAAAGTTCACTTTCCCTCTGTAGCAAAACTTTGTTTAGACAGAAGGATATTTTCCGTTAATGGAAAGAAAAGAACTGCAGCTGATGCATAGCTATGCTCATCAATCAGCTTCTAGTGATGACCAATCATACCCGACAAAAGTGGATAGAACCTCTTTTCCATTTATTTTTGAAGGCATGGGAGAGATGAAGTGCTCTTTTTCTCCCTAAAGGAAATTTATCTCTAATTTTTATCTAAGGTTAAAGATTTGAGTTTTGTTTTTACTCCCATTTATTGCACTGAAGCAAAAAAGCCTCCTACTTCATTCTCAAGATGGGAGCCTAAATGATCTAAAAAGAAATCTGCAGTGTTTCAGGAAAATTACAGTGCTGACAAAGTGGAGGTTCTCACTTTGATAGCAAAAGTGTTCTGAGGTCTATCTATACATTGGCCATGGTCACACACAAGTTTTAGGTCAACTAGAGTCACACACACACACGGCCCTGTAACTCACATGAATTTTATCTAAGCCATATTCCAAGCTGGCCTACACCTGCTAGACCGTCCTAAATGTAGTCCTGTTTACAGGACTGACATGGACTCGGACTGGCCTGAAATTCCAGCCCGTCTTCGACTTCCTCATGTGTGAGTGAGGGGATGGCCTAAAGGAGGTAGAACTGTGCTGTGGTGGATGGCGCCCAGTATTTTCTTTTGTCCAGTCAGCATGCACGGTGTTCATGAGGCACCTCCCCTTCAGCCAATTGGCACACGTGGAGTTCATGAGGCACCTCCTCCTCTCAGTTTATGTGCATGATTCCTTTCTCTAGCGTTTTTACACAAATTTATTTTTATTATTAAAAAAAATAATTGCAAGGAGAAGAAAAGCACACAAAAAAGGAAGGGTGTGTGTGGAGGTGGGGAAGCAGGCTTCGAAAAGAACTGCAAACATACACCTCCTCGCTGTCCTTGAGTGACATGAGCAGCGTCCAATCGGAAACGCCTCCCTTGAGTGACATGAACGGTATCCAATAGGAAATGAGAAAGATGTGATGTAGCAAAAGGGGTGGGGAGCCAAGAGCTCTGTGGCAGAACTCCAGGCCAATCTCTGCAGCAATGCGTGACCAACACAGCCCAAGGCGAGGATGGCCTCAGGACAACCAATATCAATCCACATCTGACCAGCACTGGTATGACCTCAATTTGAGCTCATGAATAGGCTGACCTATTTCAGACTCTTATGACCAGGGCCTTAGATCTGTTGTAAATTTATGGCCTTAAGAGGGAAGGCCATTTATACTCTAGCCCTCTGGATGAAAATATTAGTAAATAAGGGCTGAAAAGTCAATTCTGCTCAGAAGAAGACAATGGTGTTCTGATTTTTTTTAGCCAGCACAGACGAATGACTTGCATGAAGTCAGGCAGCCCCAAGACAAATCTTCCACAGTTTGAGGTTTCTGCTAGCCAAGCCACCTTTATACCAGACTGGAAATGGCACAAAAAGTTGATTGGTGTTTTTTTTTTCTCCAGTGCAAAAATGGCCTGGCCCATGAACCAGAGTCGTAAGATACTTCCTCCCTCCTCCTTCACATTACACAGAGGGAAAGAGAGCATTTTATGGCCAGCAAAGCAGCTCAAGTGCTGGTTGGGGTAGGTGGATGCAAACACGCTGCCCCAGGAGCATCTGATGTTTGAATTCTGTTATGAGAGCAATTCTAGCCATGTATCTAGCGGTGTTCTCATGTTTCAGGATCTTTGTAAGACACACTGTTGGCAGCTGGTCCTCCAGGAGGGGGAAATATTTTGGCAAATTTAAATATTAAGTGTGTTTTACTAAAGGATAAAAATAGCATCATTACAAGAGAAAAATAGCAGCAATATCAATATGAGGAAGGATGTGGCTTATGGTAGCAGCAACTCACAGTGGGGGGCAGTCAAATAGTGGAGAGGTTTTCACTGAAGCTGAGGCTAAAAGGAAGGCAAGACAGACTTATTAGAATCAACTCTTTACTACAGAGCAGTAAAACAACCAGAGACACACATCAACAAGACTAAGGAAGTGGGGGAGGGGAGAACTAATTGGAGAGATATATCAGCCAAGCTAAGGAAAGGAAACAGGAGAAGAAGCCAATCAGAGACATCAACAAGGCTATAGAAGCAAGGAGAAACCAGTCAGAATCAGACTTTAGATTAGAGGGAAAGTCTGAATGTGAAAATAAAAGTGGGAGTGAGAGGAGAAAGACACCAGCAGCAAGTTTCCTGCCCACCTTGATTACTTCAAACAATTGTTTAAGGTCAACTAAGAACTAGAAAACTACATAGATTGAGCAGAAGCTCAAATGTGTATCACTGATTCTTCTTTGGAGCAGCTATAAGTATTTTTGTTTTTGGCAAGGATACATTAGTTGAGAAGAAGAAGAAGAAGAAGAGTTGGCATTTCTACCCTGCTTTTCTCACCCATTTAAGGTGACTCAAAGCGGCTGACAAACCTTCTGTTCTTTTCCCCACAACGGAACACCCTGTGAGGTAGGTGGAGCTGTGGGACCTCAGAAGAGAGCTGTGACTAGCTCAAGGCCACCCAGCTGGCTTCATGAGGGAGGGCGAAATCGAACCAGGTATTCCCAGATAAGAGTCTGGCTCCCTAACCACTAGACCAAACTGGCTCACAGATACATCTTGAGATGTGGCTTCTTTCAGTATTTCTCGCCTCCACACTTTTTATTCTTGCTTCACTTGGCCCATCTCTGAACTATTCTACTGTACTCTCGCTATGGTGTGGAGCAATCAGAGATGTGACTAGACACCACCACACCTAATAACCTCCAGTTATTAGGTGCTAGTGGAAAAACACCCCATGTCTTCACTCTTGAGAATGTTGTTTCTTCAATTTCAGGCAGATAGAGGAGGTACCCCCATCCACAGATCCCTCCCTTTCTCCATTTAGGATTGAGGAGGTGCCATTTTTCCACAGCTCTTTGGTGCAGGACAGGAAGAAACCATTATACTTTTTGCTGCAAAATATCACACATGATCACTCTGAAGATGTACCCTGCTATCCAAAATGGAGACAGGGGCTGTGGTCACACTTAAGGTTTAATCCAGCTTCAGTCCACTCAGAGTGAGTGAGTACATCAGCAAAGTGACAAGCAGTTTTCTTTAAATAACTCAGAAAATTCACTTTTGGGATAGATTATGTGGAAAGAAAATTACTGGTCACTTTGCTAATGTCTTCTCTCTGAAGGTGGACTGAAGTTGGATTAACCCTTAGGAGTGACCACAGACAGGATGGTAACTGGTGCCTTTTGGGGACCACAGAGGTGCCTCAATTACAGTAAGTGGAGACATAGTCCAGTTGTTCCATTTGGATAATTTTGTGACTGAATATGCTTGATTCATTAGTTTTCAGTAAATTCAGTTCCAAGGGAGGTTGAAGTTTTTAGAGGAAGTGTTTGAAGAAAGTAAAATGTTTACAAAATTTAAAGTAAAATTCACTCAGCTATTTCAATTACTAGTGAAATGTTTTTCTTCTTGTAACTCAAGTTGCTGCCTGGATCTGAAGCAATGATTTTATAAATGGAGACCAGATGCTCTCTGGTGGTGGGTCAATTTCAATAAAAGGGATCCAAGAGTGTAATTGGTAGGTGTTCGGACAGTTTGGCAGAAAGGGTAAATCATGATGCTCCTGCAAAAGAAACCCATCAGTGAGGGCTAGCAGGGAAAGGTTATTTGATGCCCAAAGGGTTACAGTTAACATCAACATTCCATTCTATAATTGTTTCCCTGAAATAGGCTTAAATGCACTTTTTCACTTGAGCTTTTATTCCTGGTCTGGAATTTGGTTTGGCAATTATGAGCATACCAGTGGTAAGAGATTTCATGTCCTTATCAATACATCGTATGTGGGTCATCATTTTTCAAATATTTTGTCCTATAACTTATTAAAAGTTGAAGGGAAGTCATTCCATCCCTCTTTCCATGCATTTCCAGATATGTTTATGCAAAGTACAGTTTGTTTAAAAAAAAAAAAAAACAAGCTAACTGCAGCTTGAAATTTACTGACCCTTTTCTAACAACACTCATTCTAGCAATACTCAGAACAGGGAATGACAGTTATTAAATACAGGGTGTTTTTCCACTGTCACTAGAAGTACCCATTAAGTACCCATTAATGGGTATGTAATGGGTACTTAATGGGTGCTTCTAGTGACAGTGGGAAAGCTCCTACAGACTGATTGACTAATGGACTGCTATTACTCCCTGCCCTATTAGAAAGCTTTTACATATTTCCAAACATAACAATACAGTAAAGATCAGAAATAATGTACATTATTGCACTACATGTTACATTAGCATTCTAATAAGATAGAATTGCAAATTGTGGGTTGGTCTGCACTTAACTTAATGGAATGTTATTATTATACATTCCAGTGACATTAAGATCAAATGAACTGGAATGCCCTTGCACTTCACATGCTGGGGCAACCTCTAAACTGAGCACCAGCACTTGAAGTGCAAATGATCAGTTTTGACCTGGTCAGATCACCATGGCAATGGCAACATACATTTGCACAGCTGCAGCCATACCACAGCACACCACGCCACCCTGCCCACATGCAGCATTCACACAGAAAGTAAGGGCTATACTGCATTTGGGAGCTCACCAGATGAAGTTGTGAAGCAGTTCTCTGGGACCTGCTGGGATGGAGGTGGTACCACGGTGTACAAAAGGAACATCCTGGAGCATATGAGAAAGTCTCTGACAGGCATGTGTGAAAAGAACCTGTGAGAGAAAGATTTAGCTAAAAGTAAAAATATGTTTCATTGGAAAGGTAAAGGTGTAGACTATGACAACACTGCAAAGGAGGGGTCCTTGGACAAACATATGGTATGGCTGCAGCTGTGCAAATGTATGTTGCCATTGCCCTGGTGATCTGACCAGGTCAAAACTTATGAGCCCCTACCCATCAAACTACTAAAAGTAACAGTACTGCCAAGTCTTAAACCTATCATGGTGTGTGCAGGGAGGAATTTCAAACTTAACACTGAGATAGTGCTATCTAGTGCTATCAAGAAATGCTTTTTGGCAGTTTGTTTCAAGTTCCTTGCTGCAGCCAACACTTCTGCCACAGCAGCTTTCTCCTTGCTACTCATGGATCTCAAAGGTATGTTCAAGGCTTGGTTGTATTGTGGCATCTGGTACATCTCCTGCCCCGAGTAGATTTTGCGTCAATCCGCTCTAAAGTATGCCCTGGTTCTGTTTTGAAGCTCTGGTTACACAAAATTATTTGTATTTCAACTGGATTGGATAACTGTCTATCTTTAATTTTCAACATATTTCCTCTTTTATACCAGAACACTTCTTTCTACCCCTTTCAACAGTGGGAAATTATTTACAGTAAAATATACATAGGAATCACACTGCTTTGTTTCACTGCCCTTTTAAAATGACATTACACGGAAGGATGATGTGTAAAATTAGGTATATTATAGAGATGATTTGGTAGACTGGATCTGTGGTCCAGACAAATGAGGCAATAGTTGTAAAGAAGATCCCACAGTTCCTTTTGCTGCCCCCAGCAGAGAGGAACAGTGATCACAGGTTTACTTTTCATTCCTTCCAGCAGCTCTCGAAATTGCTCGGTTTCATGATACTCAAAGCCAGCCAAGCACTATTCTCAGTTCCTCCTGTTATTTTTTCATGTGCTTGACTGGCTTCCAGTAACCCAAAGTGAACTGATTTCAAGAGTTGCCAGCAGATGTGGAAAATAATGAGAACTTTTATGGGAAACTCGGCATCATTTCCAGAATCCACATAATTGCAATATATCGGGTTATCACCTCGCTAACCTGGATCTATGGGCCTTTTCACACTAAGGCAATCAGGATGCCCCCTCATGCTCTGGGACACCGCATCTACACACCATGGTGCCACCTCTGTGCCAGAATGGCACAGAGCATGTGTGGCCATCCTGATCCTCTGTAGGTGTTCCTGGTAAAGTCATAGGTGCAGTGTTCACACTACATTCTTGTGCAAATGATGCATGGAGGAGAGGTGGCACAGCTGCAGCTGCACAAATGCATGCCATGTTGTGATAATGATAGCAACTGATCGTCTGCACTGCAATGGTCCCCAGTGAAGTTTGGGACAGTCCCAGTGTTCAAGGTGTAAACACTGCTCACCATACTTGAACTTAAATGGAGTGGGATACTACCCCACTGCAATTAAGTGCAAAAAGGCTATATATTGGAAATGCCACAACTGTATATGACATTATAGTGCCAGGAGGTTTGCAGGTTTTTGCCCACATCTAGAGGTTCCCTGGATGCAACTTGTACAGCTAAACAACTACTAAAGCTGTTTTGATCTATAAGAACATACAGTACATAAAATGTACATAGTATTAACACAAATAAAATCTGATACAATTGACTAATTGGTGATGTTAGTACAAAAAATACATATACAAAAAAAATTATTTAAAAACCGGTAATTCAACAATTTAAAAAGAATAAAAATGGCAATGTTACATATAAGAAGTTAAAATGGCAACATAATTCTGATGGAGGTCCTTGGGAATGCTCAGATCCTTGCAAATGATAGATCTTATAGTACGTGTGTTGGATAATTCCTTGCTCTCTATGAATCCAGTTGTGCAAGATTGGATTGGAATAGCAAAGTGCCTATTGGATTGGAGTAGAAAAGTCTCTGCAGTACTATATCTGGTGGATGGTATTGTCACTGGACCCTGGGATATATTCCCTTGATAAGTGTAAAAGTTGAGCAAGACGTATGTGTTTTGGTTGGATACCTTCTTCAATGGCTGCTTTTTCAATTATAATAAACCCCAGTGTACATATTATAATCCCTAGAAATTGTGGTTTTCCCACTTGGGCTTCTCATAATAGGATACATTCTGTTCCTGAAATACCTTGCTTGTGTACACAGAAGTTGTCTTTTTCATCTCTCAGTGATAGAGTTGCTCTGAAAATCGGAGGAAATAGGCAAATTTCTACCTTACCTTATATTCCGATGTATATGTTTAGGATCAGCCAGTCACCCCTATATGTTTAGGATCAACCAGTCAGTAGAATAAAAATGATTTCTTGTCTAAATTTAACTCAAATGTTGATGGGTTGTAGCAGCACTAGCACCTACAGCTTAGCTACATAGACGATACAAGTTGATTTGTAGGGAAACTCATATGAAGGCATTTTTGTTTGGGGGTTTATCTCAAGCAGATTCTTTAAACAGCTATTCAATGGCAGCTGAATGCTTGCTAAAGGTCATGAAAGCTTCCTGCCTTCTTCCTTCATGAATGGAGACCTCTTTCTCACTTTCACGTCAATGTTCACATTGTTTGGTCTGGGACAGTCCAGCTCAAACAACAGTTTAGTGAAAATTATGTCGAGGCTACTTGTCTTGAGCTAGTCCCCATCTGCCTAGAATGCTCAAAGAATATTTTTCAGCTAGTTATTTCTTATCCTGCTTTAGATTTTGGGATGATGGGAAGTTTATTTATTAATATTTATTATAGCATTTGTATCTCTCCTTTCATCACTAAAACATATTTAAAATATAACCCATCCAACCACTCTCCCTCCTTTCCTCCCACCCTAGACTACATTGAGAGGAAATAATGAATCAAAGACCTGTTAGTATTTTAAACAAGGTAGCTTGGATTTATAAATTTGATAGGTATTCCTTTTCTTTTCTGTGCTTGAGAACCCTTTATATTAAAGGCAACCCTACCATAGCCAAAGCCTGAGCACTGTTTTCTCTTGGCCGAAGCAGAAGTGATGCACGATAATTTTAAGACCCTTCTTGCACTGGGCCTTATTTCAGATTATATTCTGCAATAGGGACCTGCCATCCACATCCTAGTGTAAACTATGGAAGCCCCAGGCAAGGCCCACCATAGTCTGAATCAGCATGCAGATGGCAGGTCCCTATTCCAGGATTAAACTCAGAGTAAGACCCAGTGCAGTGCAACCTTTTGCCCCCGCCTAGAAGTTCCTGTATGTTGCATAATAATAACTCAGTATCTGAATGCCATTTGATGGCTACATTGCTCAATGTGGTGCTACTTCATCCAAGTTCATATAACCTCTAGAAAGCCAGCTTTACCCTGTTATGAAATGGTCTGATGTGAAATGCTAGTTTATGATTTTTTAATATGATTCAAATATTTCAACTGATTTTTTTAAAACTCTCATTTTCAGACATTTGACATCCAGATGGGCCATGTCTGTGGCAGAAGTCGACAAATTTACCACTGAAGTGGAAAACATGCTGTGTACATGCCTCTTCTCCTCAGAATATGTGAAACTGTGGATCAAAGGTTCTGCAGCACTGAATGCTGCATCTCCATTATGCTATAAATGCACCTTAATCAGCCCTTCAGGATAGCTAGTTAGCTTCTCCACTGGGTTGCTAGGCCATGCCAGCAGCTCATGAGGAATGTCATGTCTGTGTTCAGACTGGTTCCCTTAGAGTCCATGCATTCTGAAGAATGATCTGTTTGCATATGTCCAGGCATTGGAGTGACATGCCCTAGCACAAAAATCACACCTGCTATCACCCCAAAGTTTTTGGTGGTGTACCAGCCCAGCCGTCTGTCTCCTATGCAGTTAACTGAATCAATCCAGCAGGCACAGAGAGCCTAACACCATTTTGCTAGGCTCCCAGAAATGGGACCTTTCTTGGGTGCCCATCAAAACCATTCCCATGTGGTTGTACTACTTCTGGTTTCTGTCCAGCATTAACATACATTCAGTATGATCTTTACTTCACCAGTCCAGTTCTTCCTGTACAGGCTGGATCTCCACTTCCAGGGGATGTAACTCCTTTCCAGGAGAATCAAGTAGGTGCCCCAATCCACATGTCTCCATGCAAGACAGAAAATGTACCCTCCATACAGTGAGGTACCCACTGCCACTGAAAATGGAGATGGGGGTAGTAGGCACCTTCTTTGGACAACAAGGGCACCTCTAACAGGTAAGTGGAGATGTGGCCTCACTTGACCAAATGCCCCATGCTGTGTTGAGTTTTGGTTTTTTTGTCCTTTGCATTCACGCATGTAAAACAGAGTTAGGAATAAATGAACAATGTCAAGTATTCAAATAGAGTCAGGACCTAAAACTCACAATGTGCAGAAACTTTTATTTTCTTTAGAATATACCCTTAAGATACTAACTTGCCAGGTGCAAGCTTGATATGGGTGTAAAGCTTCTTGATGATGTAATTTGTATTCTGATTGGCTACATGTGTAGACCATTAGAACTGCTCTCTGTAAATATCCCTCTCTGTAAGTTGTATTCTTTCTGTTCTCTACAACCTATGTAACTGATTAAAGAAAAGCCTTCCTGCTTCTTGGAAAGAAAAACTGTGTTTGAATGCTTCTTTGCTGCAACCCGACAGAAGAGGTGAATTATATGCCCTGTTCCAGTTCCATTGTTTCTTCTCTTTTTCTGTCCATTTTAAAATAAAAGCTCCTCTTGCTAAACAGCTTCATCAAGTGTCATGTACCCTAGTAGATAAAACAATTACTATATTAATGGAAATAAAGATTGCATGGTGTTTCTGAACAGCTTGTCATTGAAAACTGATGCAGGGTTGTAGAATTTATTTTCTTGATAAAGGTTAAGTGTTTGTGCTACTTAAACTTATCTACTTATCTAAATGCCTGTACTTGACTATGTGAGGTGAAGGTATTTTATATTGAAAATGATACAGGAAGATAGTGTGTCTTGCATTTTTGCATTAACTGCATCTCTGTTACAACATTGAAGCTTACACATTTTCCTAATCCTTTTTACCATGATGTAGCAGAAGGTGCACAGCTTTTCATGCCAGGACAGCTCATGCATACCTCACAATATTGGGTAATGGATTAATGATGAGATATAGGAATGTGCATGAATATTTGTAACATTCATTATTCGTACAAATTAGTATCAGTTCAGACATTTGTACATGAATCGAATGTTACAACATTTGTACATTGACATTTGTACAAATACAAATGTTTCTGGACATTCATACAGGTAGTAAATTCATATAAATCTTCCCACTGGCGAAAATTGTCTAACTGCATGTTTTACAATCTTAAGTCCTACTCAGTTGAGCAAACTAATACTCAATACTTTCACGCCTGGTTTGTGACAGACCATGTATAATCTTCTCTGAGTACATACAGAATTGACTGCTGGACAAACAATGATTCTCTTACTGCTGACATAATTGCAAAGTCAATGATTCAGTGATAAACAGACCCCTTAGAATTATAAGTAGGTGATGAAAGCTATTACCATCTGGAATTCATTTATTTGCCATATAGTCATATTAAGTGAATAACAAGTAAATGAC
>MTQE01003428.1:5886593-5928724 GCA_014337955.1 Aspidoscelis marmoratus
AACAAGTAAATGACATCTACAGTATACTGGGTGGTTCTGAGACTACTGTTCAATTTTATGAACAGTAATAATCCTTCAATTATAGTAAGTATAAGCCTGTTTCATTTAGTGATGCCTTTAGAAAAGATATAGAAGTACAAAGTTGTTTGTTTCTTATCTTATTTTGAGACACCCCCCCCCCCAAATACACTACTTCTGAAATATTTTGGATACAGTGTAATATGAACATACCTTATTCAGGCAAAATGACCCCTTTCACTTTAGTGTCATCTGAGCAGAAGATCTTCCTAGTTCATTTTTTCCCCTTTGACTTGCTTATTTATATATTTAATGGAGATTGTAATTTCATAAGAATATATTCATTATCTCAGGATATTTTTGTAAATATGTATGGTGCAAGCCTTTTGCTTCTATCTGAGGACAGGGTTCCTGACCGAGTATAGGGCAGGACAGAAATACAAATAAAATAATAAATAAATAAAGGGAGTCAATACATATTAGGTGTTATAAAAAACTTCCTGACAGTGAGGGTGATCAGTAAATGGAATAGGTTACCATAGGAGGTAGTGAGTTCTCCTTTGCTGGAGGTCTTCAAGCAGAGGTTGGACATCTGTCTGGGATGGTTTAGGAAATCCTGCATTAGGGGGTTGGACTCAATTATCCTAGAGGTCCCTTCCAACTCTATGATTCTATGACAAGCACATGGTAGTCAATACTTGGGAGGGGACGATATCAACCAGGTTCTTAAACATGTTATTTTTATTAATGGTGAAATTAGAACAAACATAAGTTAATTTAAAACAGTTGAAATGGTGTAACAACAGCTCAAAGATTTAGCAATCAATATCTGTTACACAACTGAAGCCAATTCAGGAATGTAAGCCTGGAAATAGCACTGTTTGATACTTTTAATGGACTGAAAAATCTCACTTAGTTAGGGTCCTGGTGGCTCAAGACTGATTCTCTTTATCCTAGTTGAAACCCACAACCCAACCTGCCTGTTCATGCTTTTTTTTCCACCTATCAATTAGTCTAAACTAGTACTAAACACACAGATTCCACATTGTTGCCCATAAAGTTTCTTGATCTTACACTTCCTCTCAACCTAAAAAGAATTGGGCAAAATTTTACCACTAGAATCTTCTCCTGGTTCTTCTGTGGCAGTAAGAAAGATGCTAGAGAGTGAGTTGTTTTTGCAAGCTAATTCCCACCAGCACAGCAAATTCTCTCTGCCAGAGCTGAGCAACACAAAACAAGATAAAACCCAGCTGTTTTGCCACACTTCCAACTTTTATTGCACAAAAATAAAAAGGCACCCCAAAAGACCCTTGAATATATTCACAAGAAATACTCAGGGGGCATGCCTCCTCAGGCATTATCTCCCATGCATGATTTCTTGGATCTTAGCTAGGTAAAATCTCCAAATGATACAAAAGTGTATGATTTCTCTATAACTTGTTCCTCAGCAAAGGGAAAGAAAAGGTCTAACTTGGCTTGTCTACAATAGAGGGAGAGAAGTTTCCCAAATTATTTCTCTCTAAAGGTTTCACCCCAAACCAATGGCAATTATAGGGATTTCTGTGCTGTGGTGGAGTAGGGTGGTCAGTTTTGCAATTGCCCCAGCAGTTTGAAGTTAAAACGCAATTCAGCCACTTCAGAGATTGTACCCCCTGTCCCCCAAAACACCTAGGGTGACAGGCAGACCGGATTTGTGGGTAGATCCATATTTGCTCTGGTGTTTCCAGAGCAGGCAGGCTAGCACCCATTGCTGTTGGGTGCTAGACCACGCATGGAAACACATTGGGTACTTCCCTTAATCCGGATCTACTAGATCCGGATTAAGGGAAGTACCCATTCCTTAGATCCAGATCTTCTTAAATCTGGATTAAAGGAGCACGGTGGAAAAACACCCCTAGATCTCACTCTGTTTCATGTGGATGGGGCCTCTTGGATCCCCGTTGATATGCAAATACAGAGGTCCAGATGTATACTAGCATGGTCCTTTAATACTGATTAAGAGTCTGTGCTGAAAGGGCCATTCTCTCCTTCAGACTAAATATTTCTATTCCCACTTTGGTCAGATGCTTCTAGTATTACCAAGCAGTGTTGCTTTTCTGCAAATATTTTTGATATTTTTCTTGACAATTATTTGGCTGGTTCTAACAGTCTGTGGCATGCTGATTGCTTGCATCCTACTTCATCCCATCTGGATGATTAAAATGGTTCCAACTTCAACTCCCCAGTCCAATCCATCTCAAATTGGACACTCTTTACTCCTCTACTCTTCCTCTCAGAGGTCAGTTTACAAAATGAAGCACAAGTATTGGTTCAAGTTGAGTCCAAATATATTGGCAATCAGTGAAAAATATTTTACTTTGAAGCTCCTAGTTTGTAATCTGTTTTCCTTGTGGCCTCATATTATGAGGGTTTTCATGTATTTGGTACTTTAGTTAAAAGCAAATAATCACTGGCTTATATTTCATTTATCTTCTTTTCCATTATATGTGGAGTCCTGAATCCTAGCCTGATATTATTTAAAGGTTTAGGCCTTTGGAATAATTTTTATTAAGAGATGAGACCATATAGATGACTTATACATAAGGAAGCCCTGAGAATCAGCAGGGTTTATCTCCAAGACTTCTGTGTCAGCACTAAGGTTGTGCACAAATATTCATGCCAATTGAAATTGTATGAATTTGTACAAAATTTGGCATTCATGAGCAACTCAAATGGATCTGGCAATTCTCAGCTGTGGGAAGTGTGTGTGCACCTCCAGAAGTCCTTCTTGAGCCTAGGAGGAGTACATGGTGGTGGTGGTGGTGGCGGCGACAGCGTTGGTGGCATTGGGGGCAGTAGCAGGTGAGTGGGGTGGAAGGGTGAAGCAGGAAGGGAAGGGAGAGTTGGAGGGGTTTCTTTCACGCACAAACATTCGACAGATGTTCACACGCAAATCCAAAGCCCCCCACATTTGTGGGGGGGGATTCATATGAAGCCAAATATTCCCCCTTTCAATTCTCGTTAAATTGAATAGGGGACACTGTCTTCATGAACATCCTTAGTTAACACTGTTAACTTGTCCATTATGCTGTCATCTTTGTCTCTTTCCCAAGCTCAACCATCTCTGTTAGCCTTCATTACGGATGCTAATTTCCGCTGTGTTCTAGCTGAGTTCTGTGAGTGCTGATAGCTTTCTTCTAGGAACCAGTGAGTGTTTTGAAAACTGAAGGTTATAGTGGTATGAGCACAAGCTGGGCTTGGGAAGTAGGTAGAAAAGGCAGGAAAGGGTGTATAGTTTTGTGATCTTTTATCAAATAAGGCTTCCTAGAGTGGTTCAGCTGCTTCTGCCTATATCTGTTGAGCAACGCCTGAGGAAGTGATTCTGGGCCTTCAGGATGGCTGCACAAGCTCCAACACATGTGCATTTGCACACTGCAAAGCCTCTTCCATCCTGCAGCAGTTCCAAATGTATGCAGCTGTCCTCAGTCTTCAGAAGTGGAGCTCTAAAAACTGCTATAGTGCATGGGAGTGGGGCATTGTGGCTGCAACTGCACAGTCACTCACCACACCATCTGATTGCCAAAGCAATGGCCTGGGAGCATTTGCAATTCAGGAGCAATCCAGCTGTGGACTGCTAAAAAGCAGTCCACAAGTCCACATCCTGCACTTAGATGACTCCTGGGGAGGTGTTTTTGCGCCCTCTTCTGCATGTAGTGGGGTGAGTGAATGTGGTTGCACAACTGCTGCTGCACAACTGCAACTGCACATTCATATGCAGCTGCCAAATCACCCTGGCAATAGCTGACCACACACCAGATGCCTCTTTGGACTTCACCATAACAATCTAGCCAGCCCATTCACACTACATGTGTTGCTGGCCATATATGTGGCTAGTCCAATGTGTGCAGCGTGGATGGTGGCCATCACATTACTACCATTCTTGACTGGTATAGTATTATTATGCCATATCAGTCAAGTAAATGCAAAAAGGCCCACAGTCTAGACTTGCCATTATTTGTGATCATTTCAATCATTATCTACCTTTTCTACAGCACTTTCCATGTACTGAGCATGCTGATGTTTTTCTTCTCAGCTTTTCAGCTTAATTTTACATTGTTTTCATTCTTTAATAATCCCCATCAGAAATTAAGATGCTGTATATATATATACCTTTTACTTTGATCCACTTATGTAAACAGCTAAAGTTCTTTTACCATAAGAACCATAGCCACATTCTTCTAAAATACTTCATCAATTCCTAAATTCAAATTAATAATTATCCAAAACCCTAGTCATTGCAGCTGATAGTTTGGTAGAAATGTTTGGTAGAAAGTGAAATGTTCAAATTAAAACCAAATTGTTTTACTTTTGAAAATCCCTGCAAACAGTTTTGACATCCTTTATTTGATACTTCACCACAAAGTCACACTCGAAAAATAACTAAGGTTAGGTAGATAATTAGTGTTGCTGCATACGCTTGTTATATTTCAGTCAGTCAGTCACTCACTCACTCACTCATCTTCCTGTCCTGACCCATATATTCAGAACACCCTTACAACTGTATAGTCCACAGATATATGTGCATATGTCCACAGATACCTGTTCTTGCATGCTGTGTGTAAGCAAACTATATACATGTGTATGCAAGCTATATACAGTACATGTTCAGAATAATGTCTAACACCAGGATCTGTGTTGGTGGAAATGGCCACCAAATATGGCTTCTGTGCATGTACAGAGAACAGAGATTGTGCACTTCTAGGTATTTCACGCCATCAAAATGCCTGGAAGTGTGCATTGTACTATTTGCAGGAGCAAACACCAAGAAAGGTCTATGCTTGCCCTGCAATTTTGCCCTGTGCTGCCTGGAAGGAATGGGAAGATGCAATAGCCAGATCCCACATTTACCTCTCGCCATCTAGAGGCAGCCATTGTGACTACACATTTCTACCCTGTGACCTCCGTCTAGATCATTACTTTGAAATTTTAGATGCTTGCTCCTTCGCCCATGAAAAATCAGGCATATCTGTGCTCCAAAAACCCCCCCCACATTTGCTAAAATGCACACTCCTTGCCTCTTTTTCATACAAATGTGACTATTTCCTGTCCTTTGGCCTTGAAGATTACAGCTAAGAGGTCGTGCCAGAAATCAACAATAAAAGGGTTTTTGGACTAGTTGTACATTGAAGGTATTTAATAATCTCTCCTGTTGACAGCTAACAGTGCATAATCACTTCTACAAGGGCCACAAATTTGAATCAGCCCTTCTCCTTTTATATAAAAAAAATCAGCAGCCTTTAGTATCTATAGTTTATAATGTGATTGCTTTGAATTTCCTGGAATTCCTCTGAGTCCCACATCTCTTGTTTGAAACTTTTTGGACTAACCAAATGTTAATAGTATGTTGCTTCCAATAAAAACTGAAGAAATTTGGCTGCAAAGCTTTGCCAAGCTGGTACATATACTGTTTCATTTGACCATATTAGGTCAAAGATAAGGGGACGATAAGTTCAGAATTGCACAGTCCGGGTTTATTTTTTTCCTTGTAGGTCATGCATCGTGTAGAATATTCCCTGTGGGAATAAATGTTCTTACCTCAACATAGGCTATTGTGATCATGCTTTTCAAAGTATATTTTCATTCAGCTCAGCTTGCTAGTGAACAGTCTTAGCATCTCAATAATTGAATTGCATCTCATAAAATTGCCATAAACTTTCACTTCCTATTTGGGGCATGGTTACAATGCAGGCACATACATTTAATGTATGCTACGCAAAATGTGCTTTTTTAAAAAGACATTCATTTCAGACAATTTATTCAATGATGGGAATGGAAGAAATGGTGCAAAACCTAAAGTGTTTAGTTCCAGTGAACCATTAGCAAAAGAGATGATGTGGATACTTTTGACAGCTTCTGAGAGACAAAGCAGAGCTGATAGTTCTGTTGTACTATAACAAATATATAGCAAGTGGGTGTATTCCTAAATCATTGATGTCATACTACAGGAAGAATTTATTATTTTGCCCTCTTTGTAGATTTCTATGGTTTTTTTTTATCCTTGCACAGAAATAGATAAAATAATTCTCATTTTTAAATTTTGCCATTTTATTTCTTTAGCACTTAGATAATGTCTGTCTTTCTTGAGCCAAAAGTGCATTAACATCCCTGTTCCTGGATCTGCTGAGGCAGGACTAGACTTGAAGTCACCCATGTCTTGATAAAATAAGCAACACACCAACACCTTGCATAGGGAGGAAGGAAAAATGGGGGGGGCATTCTGTGGTTAAGGGACTGATGGAGATCAAGTACACAGGCAAAAGTATCTTTTCTCGGAGCTCTTCTGCGACTGAGAAAGAAAAGAACATTGAGTTATAATGGAGAATTATGTGTGAAGTCCATTGGCTGCTAAGTGTATGCACATCCCCCTTTACAGAGATCTTGGTTAAAAAAAAGGTTGAAAAGTTTCATAGAGTGGGGTAAATGCTGAAATCTGTTCAGGGCAATATTTTAATGTACTTTGGTTGCAGAACTATATAAGATTCTAGTAAATAAGTAAATATAGATTACAAAGGCAGAGGTTGAAGATCTGGGCCACCTGAAAGGTTCAGTGTGAAAAGGTAAGGGGGGCTGCATACATGATGGGGGAATTGAACCATTGTTGAATGTACTTAGAACTGATCCCCTCCACCCAGTTCTGTTCTGAATACTAACTGCTTGAGGTGTTGGTGGTTCTAAATTGAACTGTTTGAACGAAATCAATTCTTACTGAACTTCATACATGTCTGCTCCTAGAGGTGTGCATGAATGGTTTTTTTTTGACATTCTGTTTGAAGCAAATCAAATACCCGAAAATCTGATTCAATTAGAATCTTTTAAATTTGAATTTAACAAGATTTGATCATATTTACCAAATTTGAATCTATTCGTTTGAACATTTGATTTCAAAAATTTCATTAGTTGTCCCTTATGCAACCCATTTTTGTCTGATATGGATCCGTACAAATGTGTACTTATGTGGGAAAGATGCAGATCTTCAAGTACGTGTTGTGTACAAACCCGTACACATACAAATGTCCAGATAATTTGAATGAATAGATCCAAAATTCAATTTGAATATTTACATTCAAATTTCAGGACATTCTATTTGAGTTTGAATGTTAAAATTTGGCACACTCGATCAGATTTCAAATGCCTACAAATATTCATGCACATCCCTAATGCCTCTATTTCAGTCAGTGGAGGATCCTGAGACAAGTGCCTCTGCTGGAGTACCTTCCCCATGACCCATGACCCATAATGGCTGCATAAGGTGCTTGAACATCTCCATTTTGTGTGACATGAGCCATTGAAAGGTGTTGTGGTCAGGCTGCCTGTCCTCTGCAGTTTCTCATCTGGGGAGGGCAGTAGAAATTTCAGAATGTGGCTTGGAGCATCTGTCCTTTATGTG
Source organism: Aspidoscelis marmoratus (assembly GCA_014337955.1). Classification (NCBI taxonomy): domain Eukaryota; kingdom Metazoa; phylum Chordata; class Lepidosauria; order Squamata; family Teiidae; genus Aspidoscelis; species Aspidoscelis marmoratus. The sequence goes on from MTQE01003428.1 coordinate 5,894,038, forward strand.
CTTCTAGTCCCCTACAGAGGGTGGTGGGCACTCCAGAGTATGGCTTGCAGGAGATCAAAGGAACAGAAGATGTGGCAAAAAGCAATGGTGATTGGAAAAGAAGCAAAGTAATATGTGATAGATATATTAGAAACAAGAGCTTTAATGTAATACTTATTTACTATGCTGTCCTTCTATAATGGCAAAACCTTCAAACAAATAGAAAGGATGGGTCAGTGTTATGCATGTTTTGATGATTTCCTGCTCTGGTTGCTTTCATTCTCTCTCTATAGATTTTCCTTTGGAAGAAGATCAGATATACAAGTTTCCAGAGACAAGAAATCTGCTGCACTTCTATTGCCAAGATCACGGCAGATATATTATACAGAATATGATTTCAAATAGTTGGGTTTTTTTCCTAACCTGAGTTCTAATGACCTCTAAGAATGTCTCCCATTTGTACTAAGCCTGTTTAGGGGGAGGGAAATTCAGTAGGTGAGGTTGCAATTAGGGATGTGCATGAATGTTTTTTTGGCATTCAAATCAAAATTAATCGAATGTTCAGAAATCCATATTTGTATGGATAGATCACATTTGAATGTGATAAAACTCTATTCGATACAAATCTATTCATAAATATTCATACAAATATTCAATACGTACAGAATATGAATGACTACATATCCGATATGTATCTGATACAAACAAATATGTATCTCATACAAACAAATACGTATCTGATACGAATAGATATGTATCTGAGATGAACAAATATGTATCTGCTACCAATAGATACATACCTGATACGAACAGATATGTATCCGATACAACATTTGATTTGAATACGAATGTCCAAATTCAAGCAAATTTGTATGAATTTTGAGTGTTATGAATATTCATGCACAGCCCTGATCCTAAGTCATGTGTCCTTCAACATTTTTTTTATAAATATCCTGGATGAAGGAATTCAGTTGATCAAAATTCCAGATGACACAAAGCTGGAAGCTAATTCTTTGGAAGAGAGGACAATTTTTTTAAAAAAGATCTTAATAGTCTTAACCATGAGCTAAAACGAATAGGATGGAATTTAACTGGGAGGAATATGAAGCCCTGCATCTGAATGGATATGAAAAAATGATAGAAAAATGTATAGAATGGAAAATCTGGATCAGCCACTGCACATGTAAAAAGGACCCGTATGTACTTGTGAACGTGAGCGAACAATTAAGGTGAGCATAGAGTTCAGGTCATGGGAGGTAAATGTCCCACTCAATTCTGCCTTGGTCAGGCCTAATTTGCTGTAATCTGTACAGTTTGGGGCACCACAGTTTTTAAAAAGCCATCAGCAAACTGGAGCAAGTTCTAAGGAAGTCTACCAAGATGGTTATAGTTCTGTAAGGAACAGTTAAAAGACTTAGCTATGTTTACTCTTCAGAAGATTGAGGAGGGATATAATAGCTGCTGTCTTCAGACATCAAAAGGGTTGTCACACTGCAAAGGGATTGGATTTATTCTCACTAGGGATGTTAACAATTTTTTTGTATTTGATTCATATTGAATCAAATGCAAGAAAATTTGTATTCGTTTGAGTAGATCCCCTTCTAATGTAGTGGGATTCAAATCTGATACAAATATTCAATCCCATACGAATTCCATACAAATGCATACAAATCCTATACATATTCCATACAAATCCCATATGAATCCAATACGAAGCTTCATACAAATGTATCAAAACATTTGATTTGAATTCGAATGTCAATCTTCGAATGGACCAACATCCCTAATTCTCACTTGATATCAAGTCTAGAACCAATGTGATGTTTCAAAGAAGTAGATGTCAGATAAACCCTAGGAGTAACTTCTTGACAGTAAGAACTATCTGTCAATGGAACAGGTTATCACATGGAATGTTACATTCCTCTTCACTGGAGGCCTTTAAAGACTGGATAGTCATCTGTCAGGGTTGGAGGAAAAGATCTAGGTCTGAGTAGGGGGTTGGACTTGATATTCTCCGAGATGCCTTCTAACTCTGCGACTGTAGGATTAAGACAAAATAACCAGCATTAAATACTGGAAACTATTATTAATGTTAAAAGTATCAAACATTTGTACGCACAGCCCTTGCTCAATTAGCCAGCAGAATTCTGTAAGGAAAAGTCCTGCCTAACAAATTAACACATTTTTTTTAGTGTGCTAATAAACATGTGGCTTATCTATTTAGATTTTCAAAAAAAGCTTTTGCTAAAGTTCCTCATCAAAGATTTATCCATAAGCATGACAGCTATAGAATAGAAGAACAGGTCTTATTATGGAAAAGCAACTGGCTAGAAAATAGAAAACACCGAGTAGGAGCAAATAGACATTTCCCACAATGGAGAGATGTGACAAGTAGGTTTACCCAAGTTTCTCTCTTGGGACAATGCTTTTTAACATATTTATAAATGATCTGTATTGAGGTATGACGAGAGAAAAAGCCATGTTTATTGATGACACCGAAGTATTCAAAGCAGTTTTTTAAAAAATTATAAAGGGATCTCTGCACATTGGAGGAATGGGCATCAAAATAGTAAATGCTTTTTAATGTGAACATGTGTAAGCTGTTGCACATTGGAGCTAAAATTTCTAATTACACCTATACATTAATGTATACATTAGTGCTGACCAATCAGGAAAGGGATCTTGCAATAACGGAAGAGAGTTCAACTGAAGTATGAACACCCTGCACATTTGTAAAAGAGGCCAATAGCATGTTAGGTGTAATTTTAAAAAGTGGTATTGAAAACAGCTAATAATATTAAAATGCCCTTATACAGTTTTGATTGTTACATCTCAAAAAAGACAATAGCAAGTTAAAGAATGTTCACAGGAGAAGAAGGTGACTAAAGCAGGATCTATATGAGACCATAATGCTTTCAATTGTCCTCACACCTCCAAATTGTCTGCACTTACTGTTTACAGTGGAGTCTGCATTGCAAAGCACAGGAAAATGGCTAAATTTTGTGACCACTTTCTGTGCTTTCCAAGATCCCAGCCGGGAACACTGAACCAGGCAATAAAAAATCCACAGTTCAGTTTCATTTCCTTTGAATTGCAGCAGACATGTAAATAGGTCGCTCTGCCACCATCTATAGCCACAAAAGGTTTGCAGCCAGGGAACTTTCATTTCCTGGCTATGATGTTTCCAGCCAGAGATGATTATTCAAGCACAGTAAATGGTTCTGGCAGTTGGCCATTTCCTCTGTTAAAGTACCTAGAGCCAGCCGCGCTACTTTGAAAGAAGTGAACCACATATGTATTCTTGAGTGGCTCAAGTAAGTTAAATGCTGGTAATAAAAGAAAACATTGAATACACCTTTGGAAATAAGTATATTATAAGGAAATGCTAGTCAAAGAGCTGTAACTTGCTGCATTTGCCTCTTGACTATATAGCTTAGTCGTTCAATGGTTTTGTCATTCTACTTTACTTTACAATGATATCATTCTGCCCATTGTCTTCTAATTGTTGGAACTAATTTCTTCAAATTAAATTGCACTGCATGGATTCAACAGTAAGCATTAATCTCCTAACACTGCAAGCTTTATCAAAATCCATAAAATAACCCTCTAAGAGATCCATTGGGCAAAAAATGCTTGTTAAGTCTTGCTATTAAGGACTGATGTCAGGGCTTGATGAAAAATGAAGTAATTGTATTGGGGTGAAAGGGGGGAGGACGTCTTTTGGAAAATTACTGCTTCTGTCTTTATTCTTTGTCTTTCATTAGCCATATTATCCAGCCATAATTTGACTTTTGTTTTCACTTGTCTCACAATGTCCTTTTTATGCTGTTAGTCAAACTGGAGATAGACAAATAGAGGGCAGGGAATTCCCTGTAATTTTTTTTCTTAGACCTTCTTTGGTATTCCAGTATTTTACTGGACTTATGTACTGTGTTCACTAGTCAATAAATTTATACAGGATGTACAAAAGGGTTTCTTGTATATACACTCAAGGAAACAAAAGTAATTACAGCAGTCCCCTGTTATTCACTGAATTTCATTTATTTGCAAGAGACCATATGTGACCTTTCCTCCTTACTTACAAGTAAAAGCATGTGAAAGTCCATTCCTTCATTGCTTGGAATCTGGATGTAGGCATTTTCCTGGTTTTTCAGCTGGTGAAGGTTAAAAATGGCCACTTCCAGGTTCCTGATATTTTATGAATTTCCACATCCACCAGGGTTGTATGGAATGGAAGTCTCGTGAATAAAAAAGAGATTTTCCTGAATCAAAATTTTGAATTCAGATGAGCACTTTGATTTGCAACTCAATGACTTCTTCTCTTTGGAGGTATTCTTTAACGCTTCAAGAAAACAACCACATTTCTTGGTGTTTTCTTTACCCCGTTCTAAAGCAAGGATGATTACTGTGTGGATATATTTGTTATTAAAGAGTTGACAAATTCTTTTTTCAGATGTTTTGACAAAGGATAACCTTGCTAGCTTCAAAAGTAGATAAAGATACTGAAAGGAAATGACAAACATCCCTACAAAATTATGTGTACTTCAGATTAGCTAGTCCCTCAGAAAAACAGAGAGTGCAGTCATCCAGTTCATTGTAGCATCCATTTTTACTAGCACATCCTACAGACACTTCTGAGGTAATTTCTCCTGTTCAATAACACTATCCTGATTGGAAACATCACTGCTGGGGGACATAAATTCCTCAGCTGCAATGTTTGTGTGGCTAGAACCAGTGGCTGGTCATAGTATTTCAAGATGGCAATATCAGATGTTTGTAGGATCACCTGGAAATTTGAAAAATGTTATTGAAAAAATCAATAGCAAAAAAACTTCCGGATTTGTCCGTGCAAAGACAAGAGCCATAGTTATATGTTGATGGAATTAGACATATGGGTTTTCCTTTGTCCATGTTCAGTGTCCAAGATCCTGATTACATGTTATTGACATGCAGTAAGGTAGGCAAAATCTGGAGTGGGGCAACCTCCCACCTCATTAAGGCAACAGAATAATGATGTGCGTGATTTTTTTTGACATTCTATTCTAATCAAATTGAAATTTGATTCAAATCTGATCATACAAATATCAACAACATTCATAGATGCCCGTACGCAATTCCTCAGATCTGTACACATCTGTGTGTGTCCATACACATCCGTACATGTTTGCATGCATCCTGTAGTTATCCCATATGCAACCCATTTTTGTCTTGTACAGACCCACACAAATGTGTATGGATGCAGGAAAGATGCGGATCTTCAAGTATGCATCGTGTATGAACCCACACACATACAAATGTCCAGATAATTCAAAGGAATATATCTGAAATGTGAAATTCAATTTGAATGTTTACATTTGAATTTTGGGACATTCAATTTGAATTTGAATGTCAAAATTTGTCACATTCTATCAGATTTCAAATGCTTATGAATATTCGTGCACATATCTACAACAGAAGTCACTTAAATCTGCATCTGCAAAATGGATGTTTGTGACAGTGGTAAACATAGCGGTGATGCGCAGGAGTATTGAAGACCAACTCCACTTCTTGATGGAATGGAGATAATGGCAACAGTGGTGGGCAGCAGCTGCCTCTAGGGATGTGCAGAAAACACATTTCCCCCCTTGATTCAATTCAAATCAAAGGAAGGGGATGTTCAGTTCCGTGTGAAGGCCCCCCAGAAATGTGGGGGGCTTTACCTTTGTGAATGAACATCTGTCCAATGTTGGCTTGCAAAAGGAAACCTCATCCCCCTATTCTCCCCTTCCACTCACCTTTTGCTGTCACCGTCATGACGTCCTAAAAAGCTCAAATAGGCCTTCCAGAGGTGCACAGGAGAGGCCACTCCATCCGAGAATCCTGGGAATTTGTATGAATTTAAAATTGACAAATATTTTTCATCTACCCCTACCTGCCTCTTACCAAGCTTAAAATCTTGACAAAGGTAGCTGCAGCATAGAGTGAAACCCACTCAATCTACCAAGGAGAAACATTTCTTTGAAGTTGTTGGTGGTAAGAAAGTGACTTCCCATGATACACCAACACTGTCTGTCAGCAAGATTAAATAGCACTGTGGCCAAATAAGGCTAAATAGAGTCAACTAGCATTCAGAAGGGCAACAGTGAAACAATATGGGAGCAAGTGTTGATAACTGTGAAGATGGTAGGCATCTTTAAAATAACTTGGAAATACAAATGATGCAGGTAATTTCTGCATATTTTAGGTTTAAAACACCACGTTGACTTGTAATTCCACCTTAGACAGATCAGTGATAGCTCAGACCTTTGAAATAAATGAAGCCCATACTTGTATTGGAAGATCCAATGATCTGGGGATGATATAAGATTGTCATCAAAATAACGTAGCTGAATAAACCTCTCTAAACTTCCATGCTATTTGAATAGCACAGTTTCAGGATAATATAAATCTACAAAATATTTGTCATGAAACTGTAATTTCTGTCTGAGCTGGCTTGTTTTATTTCTCTGCCTTTTCAGATAATGCCTATTAATGTGCAAAGCATTATGAATTTTGTAACATAAAATTGCTGGCAATTTGTTATTATCATATAGAGACCTGTCCTGTCTGCTCTGCCCCTGCCTTTATTATCCTGAAACTGTCCAATACATTTCCTTGACCTACATGGAATCTCAGGCATGTGAAAGGATGATTGAAAGCATTGAAACACTGACTGTCTATGGGGAGTGGGTAGATCATAGGGGGGTTTCCACTGACCTCCCTTAATCCAGATCTAAGATGATCCGGATCTAGGAATAGGTCCTTCAACTAATCCAGATCTAGTAGATCCAGATTAAGGGAGGTACTTAATGGGTACTTAGTGCTAGTGGACCCCTCCCCCCCCAGTCTTGCTTTCTTGAACAACTTCTGAAATCTATTATTATATAAAGAAAATAAGCTTAATTAACCAATTTCTGTTGTTTGTTTATTTATACATTGTACTTGTGTGGTTGTCTAGTAAGCATGACTTTGTGGGCAGTTCACAAAATACTAAAAAGAATGAAAACATAATTAAACTACTTTATTAAAGTGGAATGAGAAAACAGTTCAGACTTGGTACCATTGAAAAGGTCTTCACCCACGTCCTCAACAATATTATAAAAATGAAAAGAAGACTTACTATGGAATTGTTTCTGTACAAATCCTTCTCAAAACACAGTCTTGTAAAAATAAGAAAATTGTAGTGGTTGGAGGAAGGGAGTAACCACAAAATAACAAAGAAGGTCCATTCATTCTTTGTTAGCAAAATGGGCAAAGTCTGAGATGAAACATTTTGCAGATTGTATTTTCAAAATACATTTATTGGAATCTTATTTTTATTGCCATTATTTACGCTGATTGATATTTTTACTGCAGAATCTCTTGCTTAATGTGCATACAATTAAAAATGTGACTCAAAAGCAGCTTAGAGGTGATGACATCCTCATGCTAGTGCCTTGATCCACATTAAAGGCCAGAATCTGTTATAGAATGGCAGAAACACAATCCTACAAGGAATGGTTGGCCTAGAAAACCTACAGAGACTCTCTGATAAGTGGGAGAGCATGTGACAACCTACTGCCTCACGCCCGCCTCAGGCATTTAACTGTTGCTCTTCCTGAGCGCCACAACAGCTTTGGATTCGCCACATATCCACTCTTCTCTCTTATACCCTGAGAGGATCCTTCTGCAAGGTGCTGGTTTTAAACCTGAGCTGTTCTTGTGTTAGAAAGTTTCCCACTTTCACTCCCTTCCAGGATTCAGCCAGTGCCTCTTGCCTGAGAACCCTGGAAATCAGTGGCTGTAACACGTTTCTTTGTAACAATAAAACTTTCTTGATTATTTACAACTCATGCTGAAAGGTTATGTCTTAAGTTTGTGTTACTTCTTTTAAAAAAGCTACTTTATGCTACCTAGAAAACAGCTTTTATATCAACCTAAACCCCAACGAGTCTCTGTGCTTAGCTTTGGCTTTCAACTTTGCATACTTTCACTATTTCAGGTCTGCAACTTTCTCTTTAATACACTCTCATTAACTATAATATCCAGTTCCTCCCCTGACCCATATTTCTATCAGCTTAACTCTGGCAAAAAGCCCCAAGCCCTCTCCCTCTAACCATCAGACTCAACAGCCTGCCTGCTAGCTCCCTGTCCAAAGCTGATTGCCTGGAACCCACTCACACACTCTTCCTCCTCCCCTCAGGAGTCACAGCAAAGCCATGCCTCCCTGTCAAAACTGACTCTGCTCCCAGTTTACCTGCTTATCTACCTTCCTGGTGTTTAATGCACAAAGCGGACATGACAGAGCACCTGGGGACTATTGATGTTTTTGACATTTTTGGCCCTTTCTGCACTGGCCCTTATTCTGGACTATTTATTTATTTATTTATTTATTTATTTATTTATTTATTTATTTATTTATTTATTTATTTATTTATTTATTTATTTATTTATTTATTTATTTATTTATTTACATTTCTATCCCTCCCCATACCCGAAGGTCTCTGGGTGGGTAACAATGGATTAGACAGATTTAAAACAGGATACAAATTAAAACAAGATACAGATTAAAACAAGATGCACATTTAAAAACACCTTAAAGATTCAACAGGTTTGACTATCTAGTATCCTTATTCCAGGATATAGTCCAGAATAAAGTCTAGTAAAAAAAAGGGCCCAAGTTTATACAGAAGGAATCAGAAATGAACAAGCAAGTACAGTAATGCTAATTTCTTATCAGGATCTCAGCTTCCAAACAATAAGTTGTTTTAAGAGCTTTTGTGTCAAATAAACTTCTCTTTCATTGTCCAGAATAATGGAGACTTTAATTTCACATCTTATAAATGTCAACTATTTATCAGTGTTCATTAAGGAATGGTCTTTGGCTATAGAGATAAGCAATTGCCAAGACAAAGTCATGTTTAAATCATAAGCACAGCTAGTTTAAATCACACTGGACTGAATCAGCAATTGCCAGGCAATGCTATAGGTACACAAAACTGACAACATTTGGTTGATAAGCTGTCTCAGAAATCCACCCTTTTTGAATTTATAGCTTGCATTCTTCTGGTTTTTGTTCCCCTAAGAAACACAAAAGGGTGATTCTGCATTGACTGATATACCAGACCAGCAAGCATACTAGAAGCCTCCTTTCAGTAAGATGGGCTGCCTCCAGACTAGCAGAATAAATCCACAGTTAAAGGTAAAAGTGTAGCATACCTACTGTGCAATGAAGACCGGCTATCCCGACTTGAAAAGCAGCTCTGTAGCTTCCCCATCGGAAGCTGCAAGAGTTGAGTTGAGTTGGCACCCACCCTCATGCAGGCTGAGGCAGCCAATGACATTTGAGCTGTCTTTCCTGCTTTGGCTGTTCTGTTCTCACCATTTTGCCTGAACAGGAGGGAAACTTGCAATTTTGTTTAGCGACTGTCGTTAAATCAACATAAAGCTAAGTGCACAGTCCTGATCAGATAGCGCAACACCACGATGATCCATCAATTGTCGTGTGTGACGCATTCACCGCGACTGAGCATTCCAAGGCACAGTATAAATGAGTCAGGACGCAGCCCTGGTATGGTTAAAGGGAAGCTTCATTTACCAGTATTCCAACCAATGATGAATCATCCTAAGTCAATACTGTATTTCAAACAATGGAGACACACTGCGCAAGCTTATTTTGCATTGTCTGATTCAATGCAATGTTCTTATTTACTATGGCTGTGTTTATGCTTGAACATCGTTGCATCTCATTGTCCAAAATTACAAAATGTTTTATGTTGGGCAATATTGGAGGGCATCCCTATCACATTCCAGAGACATCGCACTTAAGATACCACTAGAGAGTAGGGGGGGTGGGGGAAATGCAGAGGTAGCCATGACAAAAGATGGCCCTCGCATGTTGCTTCTTGTCCCTGTCACCAGCAATGAGGCTCCTGCAAAAGCCTCCAAATTGTCACTTCTATCCTACATCTAGCAGCATACACACAGCTTGTGTCATCATTACAACCTTGTGATGGGGCTCATGACAGATGTCTTCTAGGAAGGAAGGAAGGAAGGAAGGAAGGAAGGAAGGAAGGAAGGAAGGAAGGAAGGAAGGAAGGAAGGAAGGAAGGAAGGAAGGAAGGAAGGAAGGTTTTAAAGTTCTACTGAGCTCCATGGATGGTGGGTTCAGACACACTTGGAAGCCTTGCTTGGTTGCACTGGACTTACCCTCAAACAAAAAGCACAACTTAGATGGTTTGCCTCACCTATAAATCAGGCTCTGAAATGCTATCAACTAAAATTTATCATTGCAAAATATGTCTACTTAAATATTTAATGGTTTATTTCAGAGAAAACACAATAAATAATAGACATTCAAGAAAGTAATCCTTAACTCTTGGAAGCCCCCCTGCTATCCTGGCTGAATCCTTAGGCAGCAGCAATAATAAATACAGTTTTCCTTTACATCAAACATAATTAAGTAGACTCAGCATGTCTTGCACTATAAAGCAAATTTGGACAGTTAGCATCACAGTTCGAACCACCAACAGTTGTCAGAATAGCAAAATGTCTGTCTGGCTTTGTCTTCTTATTTTGAACCCTGGAAAGAAAGTTTCTTCAGACTCCAGGGCAGAAGCAGCTGGTCAATAGCAGGTGCAGGATTTGGACATACTCTGGTATCCTTAGCCGTCACTTGAGTGTCAGGTCTCAGGGTTTGCCCACAGTGGCCCAGTAAAACTCTCCCTCCCTGACTATTTTGTCTGCACTGAAGAGGACCTTGGAGCAAACCAAAATGACACCATAACAGCCAGTGTGTGGACAGCATATAGATCATGGTGCAGTATACCAACCCTGGCACGTTTTCACAGGGGACATGGAAACAGTGCCAGATGTGCACCACTGCTGGGAGCCTGGCTGATAATGCTCCAGCTGGCAACTTTGAAGGTCGGGAACATTTGTGTTACAGACAGCCCTTAAGGTAGGCTTTGTGCAAACCAGCCTATTATGGGTGAGATTACTAGAGCAGGCCATCATAGCATGGGGTATCTTACATAGAATGGAAATGGCTGAGGAGTGCCTACCTATGTCCAACTTAGTTAATTAGACAGCTTAAGGCTTGCCTGGACAGGGATCACATGGCAACAGCGATTCATGCTCCTGTAACTTCCAGGCAGGACTACTGAAATGTGCTTTATGGTGGGCTGCCCTTGAAGATGCCTTGTAAGCTGGAACTCATGCAAAATGCTGCAGCCAGGATACTTGCGTGTCTTTTCTTTTGGACCCTTATTACTTTGGTCATCAGAGATCTGCACTGGCTGATGTCAAGTGTGTCTTCTTGTTAGGTCTGCATTGTTTGAAGTGGTCCTGTTCCATTGAACATAGGAAATGTGTTCCTTGTAGTTGGAGAAACTGTTCCAGGTGGAAACATCACAGGTGGGAATCCAATGCTCCCTGGCTGTAATGTTCATGTGACCACAATAGTGATAGGCTTGCAAACTTGCTGCTTCTTAATGTGCTGATGGTAAGATTGTCTAAATTCTGCCACTGATTCCATTTTGCTCACTCTAAATTTCAATTCAATCCTTATAATTTTCTCATTCATTGATCAGAAAATGGTTAAAAGGATCTATGTGATAATAACCTTATGACTGGGCTGCTCTGGGCTGTTTGCAGCAGCCCTTAAAAGTTGCCCTGGAGGTGGCACTGGTCCAAAAAGCAGCGACTAGGTTGCTCAGTGGAGCTGCCTACTATGGAAACATTACATAAGTACTCAGAGAACTGAAATGATTGTCAATCTAAGCCTGGACTAAGTTTAAGCTTTTGCTGTTGACATAACAGTTCTAAAGAAATTTCTCTGTGATGACACCTACCACTGGAATGCTATTTTCGCTAGTATTCAATTGCATAATTAGGTGTGAAGACTTTTTTCTCACCCGGACCTTCTCAGTGTGAACCATTTCCATTTCTTCCTTTTTTACCTGTTCATCTTTAAATGAACTATCAACTTGGGACCAGGCTATTTGGGGGAACACCTTCTCCCACACAGACCCATCTGTCCTGGTCATATTGCTCCTTGAAGAGATCCATATGGCTTCAAACAGTGAAAAATGTTTCTGTGGTGTCTTTTTCATTTTCAAGTTTTGGCACTGTCATACGTTTAGGCAGCACTGTTTTCACCTGACTGAACTGCAGAGGAAGAAGCTAAATATGCCCCTTCAACCTTTCACAATTACTTATATCTTCCAATGGGTATAATCGATACAGGAACACTCTGATTTGGCTGAGATTACCCTGACTTTAAAATAATACAGGGCCGTAACAGAATACAATTATTTCTGAGCTCCCAACAGAAACCACATGAGGGAGCAATTGAGTCATATCACTGCAACACAATATAGCTATAGAAGATACAGCTCCTCTGTAATCTCTTATACAGTCATGATCAAATGATAAATTTATAGTTAGATCTGGCTGCTTACTGTCAATTTAATTTCAGTGTTCTAGAATTATAAGATCTGCGCAGCTTATTCAGACAAGGCCAGAAGGATGGCCAGCGCACAGTGTCCATTTGAAACCTAGTGTTTTAAGAGGTAAGAATGAGCAAGAATATTTTTTCACATTCAGTACCAATACATTAATATGCAAACATCTGAATGTGAATCAAATGTTTCTATACATTTGTACATAGGTTTGTTATGTACAGGGAGGTGGGAAATCGGCTGCCCAGTCACATCTGCAGCATATCCACAGCAGATTGACAGCAGATTCAGAGCAGTTTCAAAGTGAATTTAGAACAGATTTGATGTGTCCAGAGCAGATTTGTAGGAGATTCGTATGCGCGACTGGTAGCAGGGCTTCGAATAGCATTCAAAGAACATTTGTATCAAATTTTAATCCTACCACATTCGAAGGGGTTCTATTTGAATGAATGTAAATTTCATCACATTTTATTTAATTCAAATCAAATGTGCCAATCATACACATCCCTATAGTCTGCATGTCACCAGTCCCAAGATGCTTATGGGCATGGAATCCATATTTTCTACTCTGGAATCTGCTGGCAAAATGCCTCAGAACAGAAATTTCTACACAAGCAAAATTTGCACCCTGGCATTACATGCTGCCTGATCAAACAGCTACCCACCCCATGTCTGGGGTAGAGAAGGTGCTCCAGCTCAGGTGCTATCCCTTCCATGCTCACCAATGTGCACCACCTAGGGGTATTTTCTGGTATAGCAGGAGACGTTTCTGATGTGGAAACACCTCCTGCAAGTACAGATAATGCTTCCCAGAAGCTACCTCAGCGTGCACTAGAAGGCCAAGTGAGAATTCACCTCTGGTCTGAGATATTCAGGTGTAGTGTGGGATAAAAATGCAAATAAATAAATAAATAAACATTTTAATTAAATATAATAATGTTCCAATCAGACCTTTCCACTTAAAAGCTAGCAATAACTTCTTTAGTGCTCAAAAGCTAGTGATACATCAGTTTAGAGGTCTCCTGATGGTTTAGCATATGCTCTTTTTTGTTGTTGTTATCCTCTTACTGACAAAACCATGCAACACACCAAAGTTACACACCATTTGATTTGTTTAATGAAAAGACGCTGCATAGGAACAAAGATTTGCCCAAACTGCCTCAGATTCCTTAAACAAACAGAAGTAAGAACAGATCACTTAGTGCAAAGACGCTTTATCATGCAGCAGGAAAATCAGCCATCATTCAAATATTTCTTCCTGTTCACCTTTCTAGTTGGAAAACTGCCTGCTACTTTAGATTCTAGGAGTCTAATATATTAACATTGCTTTCCCTTCCCTTGGTGGCACAGATGTTAAATGGACACTGAATACTATGAGAAATGATGCATAAACTACAGTTGGTAGCATTTAGAAAACAGCTGCTGTGAGCAATGGAAAAAGAAAATGTAGATTAAAAATGGATCTTACTGCTCTCCACGTCCTGCTAACACGTAGAAGGAAGGCTGTCCAAACATCAGTGTGTTTGAAATGCATGCAGAAGACAAGACTGCAAGGAGAAATTTCTCTACATGTACAGATCATAACATATATTCTCTAATTATGAAGATGTTTTAGGAATCTCAGATATGGTGATGTCAAAAATTGATGGACCCGATGCCAAGATGAGCCAAAACAAAATGTATGCAGCAAACCTGAATTTCAGGCTGAATCCAGACGTTTGTAGCCACACTTAAGTTTTAATCCAGCTTCAGTCCACCTTCAGAGCGAGAGAATACATCAGCAAATTGACCAGTAATTTTGTTTCCACATTATCTATACCAAAGATGAATTTTCTGAGTTATTTAAAACTGAAAGAAAGCAGCTTGTCACTATGCTGATGTATTTTCTCACTCTGAAAGTAGACTGAAGCTGACCACAGCCTTAACTTAATCCACTAGAATTGGATAATGTGGAATAAAGCATGGATATTCCAGAATATCTGTTCTTTATTCTGAAATATCCAGTTATAGCAGAATAAGTGACATCTGAATGAAGCCTCAGTCTGCAAAGTCAGCTTAAAAGCCAGAATTCTAATCAATTTTTGTAGCAGACTGTCTGTGAGGGTAAAAATGGCAATTTTGAAATTTCAAAGAAAATCTACATGGACGGAAATTCTCTTCATGCAGAGCAAGACACCTTAAAGGTTTCACATTAGCAAAGGTTCTTGCCATGGGAATGAACAAAGACATTGCCAGACTGGCTGCATCCCCACAGTAAAACAAAACAAAACCCAAATGTCACAAAAGCAGGTTAGAAGTGGTAGTGTCCACATACTAGTGCCTTAACATCCCCTCCCCATGCAAGTACTATTATTGTTCATGCTTTTTATCCGTTTTTGTTATAGTTTTATTGTGATTCACCCTGAGACTTTCAGGTATAGGGTGGGATAGGAATATGAATGAGTGAGTGGGCGAGTGAATAAATAAATAAATAAATAAAATACACACATAAATAAATAAATCCACCCACATTAAAGGCCAGAAAATGTACTTACCAAATGCATTTAGTTTAATGTGGATTAGAGGTAGGATGGGAACACCAGTGTCCACATGCCACCATCTCTAAATCACTTTTGAGCTTTTTTTTTTACTGTATGTGGGTGCAGATTGATTCTAGCTAAAAATGTGATAAGACAAAACCCAACCAAAATGTTGTGCCACGTTCTCATAAATAAAGACAATACAGTGTTCTTTTGAACTTCTACGGCTCTTAATCAAAAGGCAATATTCACTACTTCATAAGGGAGTAGTGGGCCTCCCAGTGCTGGGAACAGAACTCCAGTTCCCAGCAATCCTAGCTAGCCCAAGCAATAGTAAGGGATGGTGGGAACTGTTGCCTAGTAACATCAGAAAGAACACAGTTTCCTCATCCTTCCCCTAAAGGCTGGGGAAAATGTAGACAATTGTTTTGCCTTGAGGCTGAAAAGGGTATAGGAAACTCACTTCAGCCTATCTTGCTTTGTAGGGGAAACTCAAGGTAAACTAGAGAGGGCACAAACAACATGTTTAACCTACAGATCTCAGGATATGAACAGCTTCTTTTTTAGGCTAATACTGTTGTGGCAAACCAGGAACACAGAAGCTGGAGTCCAAAAAGGGAACTTCTCCATATTCTAAAATCCTTGTGGTTTATATTTACTGTCAGGAACCATCTGCACAGCTAACCAGCAGCTGCTCTTTACTCATAGACAGGAGACTCTCAGGAAGGCCTAGCTCAGCATCTTGTGTCGATCAAACACCGTCTTCCGCTGCTCCTGCACCTGACGTTTCCACCGCTGCTGCGCACCTTCCACTCTCTCCAATACAGTGTTTGCTCTAGTGCTGGCAGAACGCACAGCTGCCAGTGACTGGGCATCCTGTGTAACAAACATAGAAACATAGAAATAGCTTTAAACATTTCAGATGCAACATAATAATTCCCATATTGTTGAATGCTACTATTTTTTTCAGTATTATTCTATTGGTATTATTTTGATTTTACTGTACCATCTATGAACCTTGTAAGTCATCCCAGGTAGCATAAGGTATATATTTGGTAAATTAAACACCTTGATAATAATGATCATGCAGTGACAAATTTGCAGTATATATATCTAATAAATAAATAGACCAAGTGTGCATCGTCTGTGAGCTAATGTGGTCTTGTAGTTAGAGTGCTGGACTCGTATCTTGTAGTCACGGGATTTGATTCCACACTCCTCCATGAAGCCAGCTGGGTGACTTTGGGCTAGTCACAGCTCTCTTCTGAGCTCTCACAGCCCCACCTACCTCATAAGGTATCAGGTGTGGGGAGAAGAACAGAAAGCTTTGTCAGCCACTTTGAGTCCCCTTAAATGGGTGACAAAAGTGGCTATAAAAGCCACCTCTTCTTCTTCTTTGTTGCAACATCCCTTAAAGCAACTTGGCTCCCTAATTACCATTGTATGACATCTGCTTACGTACCTAGCTATGGGCGATGCTTATGATTGGGACTATGGCAACCAGTTCAGGTTTTCTGCAGCATTCTCTGAAAAACACTATTCTTTATAAAATTTGAATAAATTAATAAAACCCTGCCACTTTGCATAATTATACTTGTGTAGATTATTGGCACCCTGAACTTTCAACGTTAATCACTACTGTTTATAATTATTATATATAAACAATATATAATTATTTATATCCCTGTCTGCTCCCATTATCTTCAAAAAGATTTTAAACACTGAAGATTCTGGTGGTTTCTAACTATCAGTCAGAATATCATCTGTGTCACACAGCTTTTAAATTATTTCAGAAAAGCTCTTTATTCTGCTATCCTATATAATAACTGTGCTGGAGAGATCTTAGAGAGTCAGTCAGTGGAAGGAAAAGTACTGAAGCTGAAGCTCAAGTATTTCAGCCACTTAATCAGAAAAGACCCTCACGGTGAGAAAGACTGAAGGCAAAAGGTGAAGATGGCGGCAGAGGATCAGATGGATGGATAGTGTCAAGGACACAATGAACATGAGCTTGGCCAAACCGCAAGAGGCAGGGGGAAATAGATGAGCCTGGTGTACTATGGTTTGTGAGACAAAAAGAGTCAGACATGACTGAGTGACTGAACAACAACAGTGTAACAGCTGTACTAAGAAAACATTCTGGGCCTTATTCTGGATTATATTTGGGAACAGGGGCCTGCCAGCCACATGCTAGTACAGATTGTCAGGCCCAGGGCACACCTGCTATAGACTGCACCAGCATGCAGATGGAAAATCCCTATTTGAGTATATAACATGGAATAAGGCCCAGTGCAGAAAGGGCCCATGTTTTCTTTTCCATACATTTCATTGCATTTTCCGCAGTCTGTTCCCTGTCCAAAGATATGCATCCCACTCACTTCAGTCTCTTCCTCATTATGTAGGGGCTGTGTATAGGCATCAGGCTTGCGGATGAGAGGGTCAACCACCATCAGAAAAACCATGTAGAGTAGAAGAGCTCCTATCACCGAGAGGTAAATGATGATAATGACCTACATGGAGGCAGAAATAAAAGGTTATCCAAAATTCTGGGCAAAAAAGGATTTTGAAGCAGTAACGTCTGGCAAATCACAATGTAACGGAAATCTGCCTAAGCCTAGCAATGACACAAACAGCAAAAAGACCAGGTTAAATTACTTTGCAACTAACATGTTCATACGGTATCAGTCAATGGGACAAAGGGAATGAACAGTTGGCCTGAACTGTACCCAGAAAAAAGTGATATAATTTTTAAGTTGTATCTCTTGAAATAAGTACCTTCTAGGTAGGTGTCTTGGGCATTAAAGTGAAAGACAGGCTAATGACTGAAATCAGTTGCCAACATCTTCTACAGTACAGTACACAAGCAAGGAGAAAGACGAACGTACTGTGGTCTCTGATAATGGATGGGTTTAATTTGTACCTTAATGGTTATGGTACTTCGCTCTTCATACTTGCACTCGCATAGCAAACAGTAGGCTTCAACGTCATTCCCTGGCACCGGCATCGGCTCCACCACATGCAAGCAGTTACTACAACAAGAAACAAGCAAATTTGTGGAGTATCCAAGATATCCTTAACTGCAGGATTGGATATATACAGTTCTACAGACATTTCTGGACTCCAGGCCCCCTCAGCCCTCCCACCCAGCAGACACTAATTCCAGAAACTTCAATTTATTCACATGTTGCCACATTGGCCAGATGGGTAATATGTGTTTACCAGCTTTGGAACAGGCTAGGTCTTTAAACTGTCAATTTAAGGTCTCAAAATCAGGCTCTTAAGCAAAAAGGCTCAGCAAAAGGCTCAACTTAGTATGTAATTTTTTGTGAGAACAGGTTTAATTCCAAGAAATTAAAATTTCTGATTTTTTTTTTTGGGGGGGGGAGAGAAAAAGAATACATTTTTCTTTTGTTTTTAAACGAACATTCTAGCTTTATGCTTATATTCTACCACATTTCCTTTTATCTCTGCACCCCAATTCTTCTCTATCCTATATTTCTCATGGGGCCATTTCCTCTGTATGATGAATCTCTTCCACACTTACATTGTTTGTTTCCTGGCTATGTTACTATGGCTGGGAGCAGAGAGTGGCATACAAACAGCATGCTACTGTTTTAAGAGGAGTGCTATTCTGAATACACAGGAGAGGAAAGTGCTTTTTTTGTAGAACTCTATACACTGCCATATGAATTTTGCTTTTCTGTCAGTTAGAAAATGTGAGAGGAATAGGATGAATGACCTATGCAGTATGGAAATAGTTTAGCCCGAATAGACTATCTGAATGAAAGAAACAGATTCTAGCATACTATTGTCAGAAAGTTACACAGGGGAAGATAACAGAAAATACTAACAGTAAAGTCATATTTGACAATTTGTTAGTGATTGAATTCAACCTTTGCCTTAGTCAACCTTTGCCACCCAGTGCTTTCAAGATGTCTTGAACAACTTTTGCTGCTCTTGAAAACTGTTCATGCTGGCTAGATGTGATGGGAATTGGAATCCAAATCATTAGAAAGAATAAGCACAGCCATTTTAACTAGGGATGTGCACAAATGTTCATAACATTCAATATTCGTCTGAATCTGTATTTTGAACATTCGTATACAATGTACGAATGTTTTGGAACATTTGTATGAATGCTTTGGAACATTTGTGAATCTGGGGAGGTGGGAAAGTGGCTGTGCCAGTCACATTTGTAATGGATTCAGAGTGCATTTGACATGCATCGAGAGCAGATTCAAAGTGGATTCAGGGTGGATTTGACAATTTCAGAGCAGATATGTTACGAGATACGTATCTGATACATATCTGATATGTATGCGTTCATATCGGATATCTGTATCGAATAGAATCCTTCCACATTCAAAGGGGATCTATCTGAATGAATACAAATTTTTTTATATTCAATTTGATACAAATGGAATGCAAAATAGCCCATTCATCCACAATTCTAATTATAACCAAAGCTTTGGTAGAGTGCAGTCAAGTTCATTAAGTTCATCAGATGGAAGTCATAAGTAGGGATGCTCATTTTGCAATCAAATCAAATGTCCAGAAATTCATTTTGTCATTGAATAGTTTATTCAAACACTCCCAGCTCCAGCTGAACATTTTTCTATTGATTGAATTTTCATATTTGGGAGCCAGGAACATTGTTCATTTCGTTTGAATCTCCAGGCGTTCAAATGCCTGGAAAGTTGTAAATTTTTACATTAAAAAATTTGATCATGTTTTCAAATGCAAATTTATTTGTGCACACCCCTAGTCATAAGGTGGTTATGCAAAGAACTACACTTTACAGATTGGAGATGTTATTTAGAGGGGGTCTGAAATCTAAGAATTCTATAAAAAGAATGATAACGGCTGACTACTCACCAATCCTTCTGTGACACATTATTCTTGTAAATTTGTCCACTGATATTCCTGTAAGGTGGGCAGACACACTTGCAGCGGATATCCTCCTGCAGAAACAGAAAATTTTAAAATTAAAATTCTTTGTCAACAGAGGAAAATATTGTAGCAGGATCAACATTTGATGTTTTTTTCTACCTGGTATCTTTATATACGGTCATCCTACTATAACCTTTCTACACAGTAATTCTATAAACTGCCCTGCCTTCCCATTTTGATCTTGACATAACGGCATATCTCAACATGGCTTTGTGTTCAGCACAATCTGGCACCCCACAGCTGAGAGATGTCAGGATGCTGAGAGATAATTATCCAATATTATAAATTTATATCAATTAATTGGTGTTAAAGTTATTTTTAAGTTCTAGATTTTTAAAATGAACTTTGCAGCAATTCTATCCTGCCCTTCAGAGCTGAAGGTCTCAGCATAGTTCACAATATTAAACAAAACATCAAAAACAGCTGACTTCAGCAAGCGGCAGTTCTCATGCCAGCTGGCCAGGCTTGGTTTTTTGTTGCTCAAGAACTGCCTGGCGCTATGCCCTGAAGTTCTACATGCAGACACCCAGGTATAAAAAAAAAGTTTAAAATAAGTAAGAAATAAATCAACATTCTTTTAAGGGTGACTTTGCACTAGGGATGTGAATGAATATTCATAGCTTTTGAAATTCGGCCGAATTCAGCCAAATTCGGACATTAGAATCTGAATTGAACATTTAGATACATTTGTATGAAGCTTTGTATGGGATTCATATATGGGATTCATATGCTATTTGTATAGGATCTGTATGCTATTCGTATGCATTCGTATATAGGATCTGTATGCTACTCATATGGGACTGAACATTTGTATCTATGAATCCTACCACATTTGAAGGGGATCTATTCGAACGAATACAAATTTTATTGCATTCACTTGGATACAAATCAAATAAAAAAAAAACATTCTTGCACATCCCTCCTTTGCACAGAAGTCACACAAGAATAACTGTGGTCTTTGGTGCCACAAGGTACTGAAAACAGAACCTTCTCACACCTCTCTGTTTTTCTTCCACAGGTGGTTATCCACTATGGCGACTGAGTTTGATTTTGCCCCCAAACCAGGCCTGAACTCCTGGCTCTGCCTCCTCCTCTACAACTATATAAAAGCAGGAAGTAGTAGAGAAAGATACCAAATACCATCCTGGTGTTACCTGACAGGACTCCTCCTTCTCTGGAACTATCTAAAAGCAGAAGGGGTAGAGAGAGATGTTGAATAACACCTGGCACTGCCTGATGAGCCTCTCCCCCACACAAAATGTGATTAGTGTTGAGAGGTGGTGCACATGAGAGCGTATTTCTAAAAATAGTACTATTTTTAAAATACTTTCACTGTTTAATATCTCTGTTAGCCCTTGTTGGTGGGTATAGATAGAAATAAGACGGAGCTCAGAGAGGGGAAAGGAGGAACCACCAGTACTGTTGCCTTATTTTCCCCTCCCCCAATGTTTTATATAATTCTCATAATGTACTATTCCGTTTATATATACTTTTATAACATATTATTTAATGTATTAGTGTATTAATTTAATGTATGATGTATTACTTTGTATTGTATTGTATTTTTTTCTTATTCATGGTTGCTGTAAACCGCCTTGAGTAATTTATCAGAAAGGCGGTATATAAATAAACTGAATGAATGAATGAACGAACTCAGACTCAGCTGAGTCAAGATAATTACTTTCACCCAAAACTCCCACAAATGCACTACCACCATCTCCTTCAGTATCTCGACATCTAAAAGAGTATCTGCTCAGCATTTATGTACAATGGTACAAATAGCATTCAGATTTTACTGGGTACAGTTTGTGAAATGTTCTCATTTTATCCGAAACTGTCCTGCACTTAGATTTTCTGATATTCCCTTTAATCAAACCTCAGATCAATCCGCGAGCAAATATCCCAACGTGAGATATCAGCAGGTTTCTGTTGCATTGCTTCCCCACTTGAGAAGATACTTGTGCGCAAGTCCCGAGATAACATCTTTGATAGAATTAATGTACATAGATACAAAAGGAGTTAAATTGATTTAATAACAAATGTCCTTCTGACAAACAGGGGGACAATTAAAAGTGATTGTGAAAGAGCAAAATCACAAACCAGGTAAAAACAAAGTGCTTTGTTTCTCTGTCTCAGAAGAAGAAATAAGCACATGTGAGGCTCCAGACTGTTGAAACTTTTTCTCGAAGCCATTCAGTGTTTAGCCCACTAGCACTATGAGTTTTCCAGTTCTTCTCTTATTTTATTTACCTTATTGGCCTCTGATGGTGGTATTAAGATACACCAAACAATGGTTGCAAGGGAAGTGAATTTCATGGTTTCATCAGATGGGCTCCAGGAGCATTGCAGGAAACTGAAACAAAGGGAGATTGGGAGGCAAATCAGTGACCTGTTAGAAAGCTGCTTACATAATTTGCTGGAAAACATCATGTCTCTATTATTCGCCCCCACTCCTAGGCCTCTACTACAGTATACCATGTCTCATGGAAATTTCACTTCCTTGCTTAGCTTTATCCACTTCAAAGAAAATGAATGGATTGTTTCATTTCACTTTACTTCCTTAGAATCACACAATCATAGAGTTGGAAGGAACCTCTAGTGTCGAGTCCAACCCCCTGCTCAATGCAGGATTTCTTAAACCATCCCAGACAGATGTAGGTCCAGCCTCTGCTAGAAGACCTCCAGTGAAGGAGAACCCACTACCTCCCATGTATTACCTTCTGATATTACAATTAGATTTTTAGTTTTTATGCTACTTGTCTACACAAAGATAAACCCAGAGAAAGTGATAGTACAGTGAGAATAGAATTGAACACTGATGCAGAATTAAAACAAAAACAATATTTCTGTAACTGTTTCAAAAACTCTTAAGAAACCCTTCCACCTTTTTACAGTACTTGCACTGCCTAACACTGAAGTCTATTCCAATCAATCTACCCTGCCCCCTAAATACAGGAGAACCTCCCCCCCCCAAAAAAAAATACTTCTTCTATCTGCATTGTTATCTTGTGGTTTATATTAGGGCCATTTCTGCACTCCACACATATTAAATCAGTGAGTCTAGAATAGCCAAGCTTGCTGATTCCAACCAGGGGAAGACATGGGCAGGTTTACTGTTGAATGCATCATGTCACAGCCACAAAGCTCACGTGAGCTCCCATGCCACTGAAGACAAAGAACAAAGGCTCCTGGTCAATGTGAGGTGTGCCAGGCTCCTTCTCTTAATAGGTTCAGGAAGGTGGTGAAGACGCACCTCTTCACTGAGGCCTTTGGCTGAATGTTTTCTATGGGTGTTTTTCCACTGTCACTAGAAGTACCCACCCTATGTTTGCCCCCCACTGCAAACACCACTGTTTTAATTGATATACTGCTGTTTTTTAACGTGTTAGTTTTAAAAATTTTAATATTGTTTAATTTTTTAAATATTGTTTCTTTTGATATGTTGTTTTTTAAAGGTTGTTAACCGCCCTGAGACCTTCGAGTATAGGGCGGGATATAAATATAAATAAAGGTAAATAAACTAAATAAAAATGGGACCTTTGGGGACAACAGCATTTGATTTGACAGATGTGTTTAATAGTTCTCCACTGTAGCTGCGCATTATGCACCTGATACCCTTGAGTTTAAAAAATAGTGGTGTTAAGCACTCTCACTGTGGAGTATTGTCATACTCCATGTGTCTTCATCTGTTTCGGCAAACTTCCTGAGAACGAATGGGAAATCATCTTCCCCCAAGAATGTGCAGACCTATCAGAATGTACTTCACACTGAGCATGCAGGGAGGGGCTGAAACTTGCCAGGGTAATGTCACAAAATGCTAAAATGCAGAGTATGCTGGTTTATGTGAACCACTTTCCCTCCAGAACCATTTTACTTTGGACTATCAGTAAGGCATCAGTTTTTAAAGCAATGTCTGGAGGCAAGCCCATAAAAGGATCATTTCCAGTGGGGTAGGGAGAAAGGAGGGACATGCAATCCAAACACCTCAACTTTCCAGTCCTCCCTGAAGACTGCGATTTAATGCCTATCAGTAAAGCAGCAACTATAACCAAATGGAAATAGTAGTGGTAGAAAAATTTATAAGTAAATCTGTTTTCTTCACTGCAGAGTAGGAATGTAGGTCAGTGGGATGGAGCAATGCTCTAATTGGAGACCTCAGTTTTATCTCCCTGTACATCTGCTAGAACATCCATAGAATACAGGCCCAGCTAGTCCTAGCAGAACAGATCAAGCAAGCAGAAGGTAACTCATCTAATTGTTTGTAACCATTGTTTATCATAAATCTGAGCCCTGAGAGTGCCTTGCCAGCAAAGGCAGAGCATTGCCAAGGTACAAACTCTTACAGACTAACAGTACCGGACTGCAGTTGGCATACTACTTGGCACACAGGTTGCAATATAAGGAAGCTGACCAGAAAGTTTGAATTCTTGTACTAGACTCAGAATCCATTTGTGTTCATCAGGTTACATTTTGGAAGATCCAAGGCTAACTTTAAAAACAACAAAGAAGCAGATTGTGAAATATTCTGTTTGTGCTCAAAGCAGGGACTTGGGAAAGACAAAACACATCTGCATAAGAGCAGAGCTAGCCAAAAGAGATAATATCTTCAGACTGGATTGGTAGTAGTCAATGAGTTTTCTGGCCAGCTCTGAAAGGACATACTATTAAAAGCTATTTGGCAACTGAGACCCACCTTTATTAAATGGTAAATATCAGGAAGATTCTTATCAAGCATGCCAGGCAGAAATAATGAGATTCTGATTGACAGATTGTTTCAATTTGATTGGCTTTGTCTGAATGGAAGTCACCCATCAATGCCAACTTCACACCTTAATGTTTCCAGAGCTCTGCAGAACTAATCTCAACTACAAAACCCAGAGTTATAGGCTCCCACCAGCTCCCAGGGAAAGGAAATACCATATTTAGGAAACAGTTTGCACAAACATGACATCAGTTCCCCCCCTTCCCCTCACATGTTTCCTGCTGCAACTTGCCCATAGATTTGAATTATGTCACATGGAGTTTTCATTCCCCGGTAAGACTGGCCCCAGGATTCAGATGTACACAAAAGCGCACACTAGGAGCAGTACAACTTGATTTCTGTCATCTCCAGTTTAACCACCTTCCACCATATTGTCTTTTGAAACTGCTGCTACAGTACTGTGAGAAGACTGGCTTTTTACTCTCGTATCTGCTCCACTCTGCTCCGCTTGCTGTTTGCCTGCCATCTTGTTGCTTCACCAAAAGCAGCCCAGCCTCACTTCGATCCTGATCTGTGCCTTGGCAGAAGCGCATAGCTTGAAGGTCACCACTCCAATCCATCACAGCAACAGGGCTGCAGTGCTATGAACTGTGTGTTCCTTCCTGGTTCTGGAGCTTCGCCACAACATCACCACCAGTGCTCTCAAGTCCCCATTGCCTCTGAGGACGTGAAACCGGCTGCTCCTGCTAGAGAAAACTCTGGGGTAGTGTAGGATAGGATTTTTAGGTTAGATTTCCCCTTCCTTTCGTCCCTTTCTGCAGCTTCCTGCCAAATTCATCTTGAATAACTTTTTTACACACAAAGAAAGGTTGCTGCTGACTTCTTGTCTTCTTTGGCCACTGCGCACATACGGTAAGTTCTGAGAAGGGAGAATTCTGTCAAAGCTGTCTCTTCGCTGCAACAGTGTAGCTGACCAATCTGTTGCCTTCTGACTGCTGCTGGTCAGCTGATTTCTGTCATAAACCTGTTTTTTTTTTAGTTTTACCACTGTTTTATTAACTTTTCCATTTCTGTATTAAAGAATCTTAACACTTGCTGCCTGCTTGTCCCTTTATGTAACACTCTGCCAATTTACCATTTTTAAAACCTTAGCATAAAGAGCCTTTATTTTCTAGCTAACGCTAGGCTGAGTTCCAGCTATTCCCCCCAGTTAAACCAGGACATCCTATTGCTATTGATAGCTTATGGCAATGACTGCTTCTAGTGACATCTACAGATATTTCCTTCATTCTTCTTATGCATAAGATTCTGCAGCAAAAATGGTGAAATTTTCCGGATAGTTTTGGGCTCGGGCCATCATCCACCTTGGTCAGTTTTGGTAACATTTGCATATGTGGCATGCTGTGAGCAGAAGAAGGGACTGAATCTGGACCAAAGTGCTTGCTTTGGCACAGGAGCTGGATAAATGGCTGTGCACATGGGTTACATTTTCTACCAGCGCAAACTCTGAGGTCTTATGAGATAGGCTTGTGCTGCTTTTTGCAGAGTACTTGGTGCACTTTTTATGTGCAACGATTTGCAATCACTCCAGCATCTTTCTGGCACAGTCCAATGGGACAATGCAGATCCTGCCTTTGTCAATGAGCAGGGATAATAGACGCTGCAAACAATGGTAGGTCTGCCTGATGCAACGCCTCATTTTCAACCTTCCTCAACAAAATGCTGATTTCAGCAGGTGACAGTAAGGTATGCAATAATATGCTGCCACCCTGTTGTTGAAGAAACTGATGGCAATACAAAATGTTACGGAGGGCCCCTGACAGAGCATCCTTCTGTTTCTAACACTTTGTCTTTTGTATAGTGCCCACTACCAGTAGCGGCCCATGTGGGTAAGCGCAGAGAGAAACTGCTTCCCCTGCTGCATATCGCATTTTGGATTGGATCAAAGAAAGATTTGCTCTCATGGGATGGGCTTCAAATGAACTTTACAAACCAGGGCACAGGAGGTGGAGATGCTTCCACCTGTACTCATCCACATTAGCTACTACTGACTATCACATCTCTATCTGCTGGCTATGCAAAGAACTTCCCAAATCTATACAACTGCAGCAAAGTTGTGCTGATGGCTCATACAAGCTTGCACAGGGAGTAAAGAGGGAATAGCAGAGTACCAAAACAAAACAAAACCGCAAACATAAAGGACACATTTAAAAAAAATTTATGAAAGACTGTCTGAGGCTATTACATATACTTAAGTTAAGGTTCACAACCACAGCATTGTTATCCAAATGCAGGGATGGAAAAATGTGCTTGATAGTTAAGGAGAAAACAAATTCTTCCCATATTATGGCACTTTAGCACTATGCAAGCTTTGCTGCGGTTTCAAACAGCACTTAATCCCGGGCTCATGAGAATCTCACAGGCCTAATGGATGTGAAAAATTAAAATTAAAAGGCCAATGCATTACCAACCCAGACACAATATTCCCTTGGGCCAAAAACAACAAAAAAGTCAATTGTTGCTTTTACTTTTAGAACATAAGCGGAGCCCTCCTGGATCAGGCCACAGCCAATCTAGTCCAGGATCCTGTCCCATCCAGTGGCCCACCAATTGCTTCTGGGCACCATGTGATCTTCAAGGACACAGCATGGGCTGATCCCACCCACATCCTCTCACGGTCAGGATCACTGGGCCTACTATTCTGGATCCACTGATCCCAACTATACACAGGTAAGTGCAGAAAGAGTCTTTGTCTCTCTGTGAGCCCACTTATTGCTCTAATGACAGTGTTGTATCAAAGAGCATCTTCAGATACTGTGTATGCAGTGTATGAGGGAGGAATTCTTACACCATTCATAATAATTGGCAAAGTTTGTTCAGGGAAGTGGACTGCAAACGCATCAGAGCAAATGAAACATTTCCAAACACAAAGAGCTTAATTTAAAACTAGTGATTTGTAGGGATGTGCACAGATATTCAAAAATCCAATTTGAATTTGACAAATATTGACATTCGAATTCGAATAGGATTTTTGAAAATTCGAATTTCTGAATTCAAACGGATTTCGGATTTTTGAAAATCCTATATGAATTTTCGAATAACTCAACTGAATAGATCCATTTATATCGCATCTGAATATTGGGTCTATTTGCGCTTATAACACAGGATGGCAACGAGATGCAAACTGGAGGAAAACAAGATGCACGTGAATTCGAAAATCGAATACGAATGTTGCCAACATTCAAATCACTCCATTTGAATTGGATTTTCAAAAATATGGATCCGGCTAATCCGGATTCAAATCGGATCTTCAAAAGTCTGGATTTTTAAATTTCAAATTGAATTGAATATTTGAATCGACTCGAATTAGAATGCAAAAAAATCATTCATGCACATCCCTAGTGATTTGGACTGCCCTTTGTTCTTGCAGTCGTGGTTTGTATTTCAGGTCAGAATCATGGGTCACTCACTAGCCCCTTTTCTGCATTTACCTGGATTAGATCCTGAGCATTGGATCTGAAATAACTGGACCCACTGGAGCAGATCTTGTGGAGGCCTGGGTGCTGACAGCATTTTCTCAGTGGCACTGATCTGGCACATAGTGCTCCCCCCCCCCCCAAGGATTTGAAGGCTTGGAATGACAGTTCCATAGCATCAGAGCTACAGTGCAACACTGAATAGCACCCCCCAACACCCAACAGCTAGGAACTTTCACTCCTAGCTGTTGGGGCCATGATGTGCTACTGAAAAGCAGCTCTCCTGTAGTTCCGGATCATGAAAGCCCATCTATACACACTTCCTGTGTTCTGGAACAAGGTTCTTAATCCTCTTGTGGATCTTAATGTAGTGTCCTCTTGTGCAGAGGATGCAGGGCTAAGGGGGTGTGGCAGCATAGATCCACTTTTATGTGTGGATTCCAAATGGCCTAGAATTACATGCAGAAAGGTCCTTAGATATACCAGTAAGCAAATTGTTGTTATAAACCAAAATGTCACCAGTTAATTTGGTGCAGGTGAGTCCTGCTCTCTCAGTCATGTAACATAGATCTTGAGTTTGTGTTACACTCGTAAAACAGACCTTACGCATAATTTCTGTATAAAATTCCCCGTTAAAAAAACCTCATGACGCATGTGATGCCTTCAAAAACTGACTTGTCACTAGCTGATAACTGCTAAAAGAATGCATAGAGGTTCAGACACTACATACCTCAATGCTTAAGTGAAACAAAAGGAAATAGATGACCAAGCAATGACACATTCCTGCACAGGGCTTCAATGAAAAGGCAAATGAAATGAAATAAATCTACTAAAGGTTATTTCTAGATAACATTCTACCTCCGAATATAAGCAGCCAAGCCCCATTTTCCCACATTCATTCATCACAGAACATAAAGAAAACTATTCTGTAGAAACGTGGCTGTTTCAGACTTACATTCAGGCACAAAGAAGAGAATGCAGAGTAAACGAAAATTCCACCAGAGATCACACACACTCAGACACACACACTTGAAATCAGGTGCAAGGATTATTCTCTGCAGAACAAAAATGCCCACCTTAGCCGATCTTAGGAATGGGAGAACCAGCGATAATCCCCATCAGCATTTTTCACTGACATCATCTAACAGACATCCGCTGCAACCAACCAAGTGGCTCTTTCTAGAGTACACTGAGGGATCATTAATAATTTCTGAACCTTGGATAAACAAGAAAAATAGTGAGCTCGATGCAGAGATTTTAAAAAATTAGTGTGAGTTAAAAACAAATCTATGGCTTGTGCATATTAAGAATCACAAGAGGGCTAGCATGATGAGTGCTTTTCCGACTGAAAGTGTGAAATTGGTTTAGGTTTTAACTTGGAAACTGATTTATAATTTTGGCTATATGGGGAGTTGAGTAAAGTGTTTTAAGATCTCGATGCCTCGACCAGCAAAGGTGCATAAACAATTATTATATGCTTAAGTTTTTTCAGGCACGTGCAAGCTGGCTTTTGGTTCATAGGACCAGATATCAAGGATCAGAGAAGAAGATCTCTCCACGAAGCCCTATCCCGTGGAATAAAATTCAGCAGAAGAATAAATTTAAGGATCCAAATAAGAGATCGCCGTCTTTGTCCACTTTCTGCGATCGTCTCGAAGACGTTTTAGGCAACTGCTGCTACTTCTTTATATCCCTTGATGCTGAAGTCCCTCTTCCTTCCAAGGGAAATAATGTTAAGATGCTTTTCAAAAGAGATGCCAGTGGTTTAAGAAATCGCATCCCCAATCCCGGGTGCTTTAACTGCATTTAAGAAAATTATGTCCAACAGTTGTCGAAAAGGGCTTAACGCTTCTGTCGGGCAGCGGTCACACCTAAGGTTTAACCCAGCTTCACTCCACTTTCAGAACGATAACACATCAGCAAAGTGACCAGTGACTTTCTTTCCACATTATCGATGCCAAAGGTGAATTTTCTGAGTTATTTGACACTGAAAGAAAACGGCTTGTTGCTTTGCTGATGTATCCCCTCACTCTGAAAGTGGACTGAAGCTGGATTAAACCTTAGGTGTGACCACAGCTCAAGTCGGTGCCGATTTTCAACAGCAAATTCGTGTCCAGTTCTTCTGGTTAGCTTTCTTATTGTACCTCTGAAGCCGGTATTGATGCTTGGCTAAGTTCAGGAGTTCCCTCCAACCTTTCATTCATTAATACGGGGATAACCTTCGCCCTCCACCCCCCACCCCCCGCGCGTTATTCCTTCAAGGTGCAACGCCAGGAGCTTTTTCGCGGGAATGGCAAGTTGTCTTGCGAGGGTGCAAAGCGTTAAGGTAACCCCATCACACGCACCGTCCGGAAATGAAGTCACCGAAGCAGGCGGGCCACCGCGCAGTGACATGTCCAGGTAGGGGCGCGATGGCCGCTGCGGTGGACTGTATCGTGAAACTGGGCGGCAGTGCGCTGACGCACAAGAACCAGCTGGAGACGCTGCGCGCGGAATCCCTGGAGCGAGCGGCTGCGATCGTCTCCCGGCTCTGCGGCGGCGCGGCGGCGGCGGCCGGGGAGAGGCGGTGCATTGTCGTGCACGGGGCAGGGTAGGAGCGACTGGATGCGATGCGCATGCGCCGCTCAGGGGGCGGGGTGTGGAGTGGCTGGCGGCTTTATAGTGGGAGCGAGTGACTGAGCTCGCGGGCAGAGACGCCAGGTGCGAATAGTGTGATCGTTAGTAGCGCCGAGTCGTGACCATGGAAACAGTTTTAGAATAAAACGTAGGGATGGATAAAATACCAGATTTATACTAAGCATAAAGCACTATTGGTACTCAAATAGAAGCAATATAACGTCCAAAACGTCAAATGTACAATACCCTAACGTTATATGTTGATATAGCTTAAATGTATGCTAGAAACAGAGTAGAAGATGACTATTAAGATACATTATAAAAGACATATGTATGTAAATATTCACAAAATCATTGTTTGGGAACAGCCTATTAGCTCCTCTGAGCTGCTTTAGAGACTGTTCACATGTAGCAGAAAAAGCATCTCTTTTTATGTTTATTTTCAGTGCAACAAAGGAAGCAAAATACTACCCGTTTTAAAAAGCTTCAAAAGATTTAAAATATAATATCTTTATTTATTTTCAGCAGTCACAACAACACACCTACAAACCGAGAACAAAAGACAGGCTGCTGCTGCTTTGTTATACGCAACGCTACAATGTATTAGCTCTCCCTCCCCCTACTTTAAATTGTTCCTGTGCAGTTGTACTGTTTTTGTAAGTTAAAATGGACAATTCCAATCCTTATGTGCTTTCCACCTGTGGGCTGTTCCCCCATGAATAATACAACGAAATACCAGCTTGGTATGGCTCTGTAACATAGGTACCAGTTATCCATAGTCCACTTATTTTTATTTCTCTACCCTTGCACAGTTGTTGATAAAGCTGCCCAGAGTAATCCTTGTCCACTAGATAATAATACTTTGCCCTAAATGTACTTGCAAAAGAAGCATCTCTAAAGTGCCTTAGGCTGTGTTCACATCTCATTTTCTTTCCATGTTATTTCACCCAAAGGTGGATTTTCTGAGTTAGAAAATACTGAAAGGAATCGACTTGCTGGTACTTTCATCCTGAAAGTGGACTGAAGCTGGATTAAAAGTTAGGCATAAACACAGCCTTAGGGGCAATAGCATATGGCCTTTGTGTTCTCATTCCACCTATAATTCACCTTCTCTCAGGAGCGGGGAAAGTGTATGTGAACAATCCCATCTCTAAATAGTCTCAAGCCACCCTTAAACAAGCTCCAAGGTGCTTAAAAAAACTTCTTGTGAATGCAGCCAGACAAAGGCTTTGCAGGTGGAATGTGGCCTGCGCCTCCTATCATGGATGCTCTAGGGCCACTTGACTGATGAGTCCTACAAAAGCTGTCATAACATTTTAGTAAATCAAACTGGGAAACAAGGCTGGGTTTTTCCTCTTCTTGCTCTCAGACATTACTACAGCAGTTACTGTGGGTCAGCAAAGGAGTGAGCAAGCTTAACATTGCTCCTGTATCATTGCTGCTGTGGTTTGGTTGCAACCCAAATGTATGTAGGGGCCACATGATCAGAAATTCATCTCTAAAAGCAGTAATAAAAGCCAGAGCACAATGTTTATTCCAAGTGCAGCTTCCAATCTCACCCTACCTCTGAAAGTCACAGACAGTTTCTAAATGAAATTTTTGGTTCTTCTGACAACGGAGGGATATTTCAGTTCTTTTTAAAGCTTACATTGCTTATTGATGGCTCTCAGCTTTAATTATAGCATTTTCATGAAAAAGAATGTATCTCTCCAAAGTAAGATGAACCCAGTCATCAGCTAGAGTTTGTTCTATAGACAGAGGTTCAGTGCAGTTCTGGGACTCAAATACAGTAGTTTTTCATGTAAGCTGGTTTAGCACAAAATGTTTTTTACAATTACATAGACAGTTAAATGTTATTTTCCAAATTTGATGTGATTTTTGCCTCTGCTGTGCCACTGGGGCCATGTCTACACAGAGGGTCTCAAGGCAATCATACTTATTTGAGGCTTTACCTGGCCCACTCCCCTTGTGAGTTCACATATGATGAGCTTGCCCTGGAACCAACCAGAAAAAAACACACCTCAAATGGGAAAGACTTACTTTGATAGCACTTTCCTCCTTTCTTCCCCCCTTGACTACAAACCTGTCAAAGATCAGAATGCAGATGTGTGTGATCAAACGCATGGAGCCGCTGGGTTCTCTAACCTCTCCACAGCCCTGCCACTTGAGCAGCCTAGTCAAAAACTAAGAACTACAGAGTTTCATGATGGTTCTGAGAATGTTGTTATAATAAAGATACATAGAGTGGCCAAATTAAAATGTACCTTACTAGAAGCTGTGCTGAGTTTTCTTTCGACTTGGTAACTTAAAAATTCATAGTTTGCTTCAGTGCCCTAGGACACTCTAGCCATCCACACTGGTTGATGGCCAGAGCATTTGAAACGTAACCTATGTGTGGGTGGTGGTCCAGATGGTGGCCATCACAGAGCTCTGGTGAACACATCAGCACACCGCCAATCACATTCTGTGCCTGCACATCTACCATTTTGAAGATGTGCAGATGGAAGATATCTAACCCTTACCGGCTCTAGTATAAGCATGGTGTAATTTTAATTGCACCGCTCTTATACTGCACAGGGGATGCTCCGGGACACGTGGAGCTGTTTCGACATTCAAAGATGTAAAACAGAGATTCTTAAACTGGGGTCAATGGACCCCTTGGAGTCTGTGGATGGCTTCAGGGATCTGTGCTATAAACTAAGTGAAATGTTTTCTCCAAATTTATTTGGGGGTCTTCCGCCTTCATCAGATTCATAAATGGGTCTGTGGCCCAGAAAAGGTTGATACCTTCTAGCCTTGAAGAATTCTGTATGTATGTATTTTTAATTCCAGCAGGTGGCAGTAGTTCTTAAGTTCTGCAAAACATTGACAATGCTTTCTTACATTCTGGTGTTTTCAAGCAGAGAAAAGAGTGGTTCTAATTACTGGACCTTTTCTGCACTGGGCCTTATTTTGGATTATATATCCTGGAAAGATCTTCCATCCACCTACTGGTGCAGACTACGACTCCTACCAAAGTTTGCAGCACATGCAGAATGTTAGAACTCTATTGTGTGATATACTGTGTGATCCATAATAAGGCCCAATGCAGAATAGGCCTGTAAAAACTTCCAAGAATCTGTGACACGTGACCTAATTATATAGGAACGGAGTCAAAATCATTGACATATTAGTATCTTCAAGAAGGGAAATTTTAAAGCTTTGATTAGAAAGAGGAACTGCATCTATGTAGAATGTTTGTATGCAGCTTGTCTTCCTAAAAAGCTCCCGAGCATATAACATGCTATTAAATATAATAGCAGGTTTACAATCAAATTTTAACACACACAAAACTGAAAAAAGTAGAGGGTGAGTTCAGCTTATGATAACCTAAGGTGGAATAGGGTGTTTTTCGACTAGTACTAAGTACCCATTGAAGGACCCATTAAGGACCCATTAGGCTCAGAGCAGGATGACACCATTTCCACTACAGACCCCATTATAGCCACATTTGTTTCCACCACAGCTAGGGAAATCTGGATCATATGGGTCCTTCAGGACCTATAATCCGGATTTCCTGTAGACCCCATTAAAGGGGTCTACAGTGGGGTCTTTAGCCATCAAATCCAGATTATAGGGAGACTGTTTCCACTACTGTTGGGCAATAGGGTCTAGAGGAGGCTCGGTGGGGCACCCATGGGGGGGGGTGCCCCAAACTCAAAACTTCGAAGTCCCTCCGAAGTTGCCTTCAGAGATTAGCACAGGCTCCAAAGAGAACTCCCTTGTGAGAGCAATGCCACTGTCAAAGGCTCCGGGGGATCTTCGAAGTTAGTGGCAGATCGCTCTGGAGATTCTACGGAGCCGCTCCGGAGGATCTTCAAAGATTTTCCGGAGCGTCTATGGAGACTGTACCCCCTGTCCCCCAAAATACCTGGGGTGACAGGCGGGTCCCTTGTGGATAGATCCGTATTTGCACATGGGTGCTCCGGCGTTTCCACAGCAGGCAGGCTA
>MTQE01003428.1:5928814-5943351 GCA_014337955.1 Aspidoscelis marmoratus
AGACCACCCATGGAAACACATTGGGTACTTCCTTTAATCCAGATCTACTACGGGTGTTTTTCCTTTAATCCAGATCTACTACGGGTACTTCTAGTGCTAGTGGGAAAACACCCTAGATCCTGATTAAGGGAAATACCCATTCCTTAGATCTGGATCTTCTTAGATCCGGTTAAAGGAGCTCAGTGGAAAAACACCCATAGATTGTGTTTGGCTGATTTGTTCTTTTGTTGTGATAACACAAAAGTTCTCTGTAGCTTTGGTCACACCTAAGATTTAATCCAGCTTCAGTCCACCTTCAGATTGAGAACACATCAGCAAAGTGACCAGTAATTTTCTTTCCACATTATCTGTACCAAATATTAATTTTCTGAGTTATTTAACACTGAAAGAAAACAGCTTGTCACTGTTATATCCCAGGCAGGGGTGAGCAGTGAGGCAAGCCACACGCGTGCGTACTTACGGCAGTCCTTTGAAGGTTCAGAAGTACTCAGCGTCAGTTCAGTCCTAAAGTCAGAGTTCTAGAGATGTGGCAGAGCCATAGCAAGTGTCAGGCAATCCAAGGTCCAGGTTTTCAGAGGTTCAGCAAAGTCACAAGGGGGTCCAAGAGTCAAGATACACACACACGGCGGGAGTGGCATCAGTGTTGTCTGCAATGCTGGCACATCGTGTGCTGCTCAATTAAGTAGGGGAAGCAGCACCATGCCCTTGCCCACTCAGGTGGGCCAAACATTGTGATCTGTTTGGTTTGTTTTTGCCGGCGAAGAAGAAGCGGGGAGGGGCGTGCTACGGGTTCCAAGCTTTCGTCTCTGGAGGAGTCTGAGAGTTCCCCCAAGGCTGGCTGCTGACTCCCAACGTCTGCACTGCTAGGTTCTGGTTGCTGCACCAGCTGCAGCTTCGTTGCAGGCGCACCCTCCTCCTCTGAGGAAGGTGGACTGGCAGGACGGGGCAGGACAGTCACTTTGCTGTGCACACCAGTGGGAATGCACTTGTCCCATGCAAAGGATGGGAACCAAAATGCAGAAACACCTCTGCTGCTGATCAGGATCATGGGGAGGTGTGGGCCCATTTAGCACTGTCTTCACTGACAGCACTGATCCAGCCCTTGCCTTCCCAAGGTTGTAAAGCTCACAGTTGGGGAGGGCAGGAGTTCAGTAGTACTCTGTGACATGCTGCTGAATAGCAATCTCCAGGAGTTCAAGATCACACAGGCGAGCCATCTACATACTTCCATGATCCAGAGCAAGGTCCTTAGTCTGGTTGTAGATCTGATTTAGTGGCTAAAGAATAGGCCCAGATTAAAGACAACTTAAGTTAGATCTGGCTCCGTCTTGTGTAAATGAAGCCAGGCTAATAGGGGGCAAGGCCTCTTTGATCTGCATTAATGTGCAGATGGGGAGGCTCAGAATCTGGACCAGAGGTCCTTTAATCCAGATCTGCAGGTAAGTGTGGAAAAAGTCTGCTAATCTACTAATCACCACTATTCCAGATCATTTATAAATATATTTTAAAGCACCAATTAGAAGGCAGAACCTTGAGAGACTCTCCTTGTTATATCCCTCCACTGTGAGAAATGTCCATTCATTCCTAATCTCAGTTTTCTATTCCATAACCAGTTCTTTTTCATAAGATGATATTTCCTTATATTCTGTAACTGTTAAGCTTATGAAGGCATATGTATCAAGGATATTTTGAAAATCTAAACAGATGATGATGTTTAGTGGATCAGCCTTATACACGTTTACATCCACAAAAACTTCTAGAAGATTTGTTCAACAGAACTGCCTGTGTTGATTAAGGGTGTGCACAAATGCAGTTTTCGACATTCAATTCTATTCGAATTGTATATCCAAAGATTCAACTCAATTCGAATGTTTATAATTCAACTGTATTCACATTTGATTCGAATCAATACATTCATATCTATTTGTATGAATATTCGAGTCGTATTTGAAGATACAAATGGTGACGCATTAGTATGCATCCCATTTTAATCCCGTATGCATCCCGTTTTTGTCCTGTATGTAGCCGTACAAATGCATATGAATATGAATAAGATGCATAGGGATACATATGTAATGCATATGGATATATACACATCTGAATGCCCAAATGTTTGAATGTTTAAATTTGAATGTGGAGACATTCGATTCAAATTCAAATGTACAAATTAGATCGAATTGTGAATATTTTGAATATTTGTGCACGTCCCTAGTGTTGACTGTCTGAGCAATGGTCACAGCTCCAAATCTTTGCTAATGTTATCTTTAATAGTGGCGTCAACTGTCTTCCCTGGAGATGGGTCCCCAGTCTGAGGTTTGGCAGATTTCTCAGGGGATTTGTTTTTGTTTTTCCACAAGGCCCACCGCATCATCTGCTTCAGGGGATGGTTTTGTGAATTAACTTGTAGTGCTCCTGTTTGCTGGTTTAATTCTGGAAAGATCACGTAGATGCTTTCCCATAATGTTTTCTCATCCCTACATTAAAGGGCAGCAAATTTCTGATTAGTTTATTTTGTTACTGTAAGGGGTGCACAGTTTGGATCTTATGTCTCAGGTGCTCAAACATTTTGAATTGTCTTGCTGGAGGATGATGTACAATATCAAAGATGTTGCTAACTATAAAGGAAACCAACTCATCTTCTGTCTCTTTCCATTTTCTCTTCTGCTCTTTTCCGTGCCAGTTTTATTTTTACACCCTATCCAGCTTTCTATCCTCAGCCTGCTGTTTCTCATTTGATGATGATAAGTATGGATTAGCTTTGGAGAGAGCCAAGCCCTGCAATGACTGGCATGGTGTTGGAATGGGAATAAGCAGGGTATTGTCTGCTCTGACTGGATTTGTCTAGAGGTTAATATGCAGAGGGTGGATCATGAGGAATGGCAGCATTTGTGGCATGTATTGGAGTCACTCAGCTAGGAGATCTGTAGCTTGCAGGGCTTGGAAGAAATGTGCTTTGATGCACAAGGGCTTAGCCCAGCTCTCTGTAGCATGTCCTATGAACAGGTGTGAAGATCTTTCAATTACCACCCACCCTGAAAAACATTTCAAAGGTTCGGAGAGCCAAAGAGATCTCTTGTATTAACACTCAAGAGGTCACAGAGTGCACCTGTTTCAAATGAGACTAGATGACCATTTGAGTATCTGATCCATCTTTGGCAGCAGTGTACCATGATGCACTGGCAAGAAGCATCTCATTGTAGGTGGTAAGAGTTCTCCTTCAGCTATGCCAATCTTTACCTTGATCCCAAAGGCCCTTTCTGCATTGGGCCTTATTCTGGATAGGGGCCACCTATCTGAACTAGCATGGAGACAGCAGGTCCCTACTCCAAGATATAATCCAAAATAAATCTGAGTCCCGGGAGGGCCAATGTCAAGAATACTGAAATGAGTTATTGTTGCTCAGGCCTGGCTTTGTATTGTTACTTAAAATTAAAATGTCAGGTTTTCTTGAAACTATCTAATGCCTGTAGAGCTGGAAAGAAAGTAAAAATAAAATTGCCCTGGAATCAGGTGCAGCCCCTACTGACCTCATGGACTCATCCATTCAGTTTTCTTGGCAAAGGTTATAAAAATAGTTTACCCCCTCCCCAGGTCATATGACTTTCCAGGCGGTTGCTATGACTGGAAAGTAGATGAAATTGTATACTGTGTAATTTCTCAAATGTGTTGTCCAGGATAGTATTGAACCTGTGGGGATTGTGCATCAGAATTGTGGCCATCTAGAAACTTCTGTCCTATAACTTTTTACCCTGCTCACGTTCAGGCACTGTTCTTTTTAGTGGATTCTCCTGTAAATAAAACAATGGTAGGAACCCCAAATCTAGCCACTAGGTCTGGGTTACCTTGTGCTGTTCCATCCCCAATCATTGTTGTTGGACTCTTGCTGCATCTCCATTACACTATAAAGGCACCTCTGAGCAATTAGTCTCCACTGGGAGTAAGGGAAACTGATCTCACTTATGGCACTTTTCCCATTGACCCCGGTCAACATGGCTAAAGGTCAGAGGTTATGAAAACAATAATCTAGCAACAACTGGAAGAGCAGAAGTTCCCCAGCCCCATAACTAGATGAGGATTAGTGAAGTATAGCCTGAAACACTGTATTCAGTTAATTATAAGGATGTGCCAAACTGCATGGCACATCTCTAATGTAAAAAATATTATTTATTTATTTATTTGAATTATATATCACAGTGCAGGTTACCAAAGAAAATAATAAAATACAATAATAAAGCAGATAATTAAACCCTTGAGGTGTGTCAGGCTCCTTCACTGTATACATTCAGGAAGACGGTGAAGACACACATTTTTGCCCTGGTCTTTGGCTAAATGTGGTATAGTTCCCCCCACCGCAAACTGTTTTTTATATATGGCTTTATATTAAACATGTCTGTTTTTAAATGCTGTTACCCACTCTGAGACCTTAGGTTATAGGGCAGGATAGAAATGTAAATATCAATCAATCAATAATTTATGATGGCCACCCTATCTAACAGCGCCAAAGGCACAAGAGAAAATGTATGTTTTTAAATATTTTTTAAAAGACATCAACAAAGGAGCCACCCATATCTTGGTTTATTTATTTTATTGTTTATTGCAGACATTTCTGTACCTGTGATAGCCTTCCTTGACCCAAGCAGAAATCATACACTTTGTAGTTGGGCAAAATTAAAGTTTTATTCAGGCTTCAGGGTTCAACACAGAACAACACTAATTTTGACAGGAATACAAGGCTGCTAGCAAAGTGCTCATATATACAGTATCATTTCAGGCACATGCACACATGCTTTCTGTCACACACTTGTAGCTGATAAGAGACTTTCCTGCTTTGTTTCCCCACCTAGAATGTTTGAATTCATTGAGCTTTCCTTCACTTCAGACACTTCCCAGGCATGCCATACCTGACAATACTGCTTTTAATTCTTTAAAAATCTCAAAGGACATCAAAACCAGGGTAAATTATGCACAGATTTAAAATAAACAATTAAAACACAGGCCAAGGAAGAAATAAATATTCACATGGAGAGTGCCTAAATAAAACAATAAATCTTCCATAGGTATCTAAAAGCTGTATGTGTAGGTGCCTTACAGCCAGTAGAGACGAAGGTGATAGGAATGTGTGACAGGGTGACTGGTATTGTACAATCTCCCACTACAAAAGAAAAGGGGCAGGTGATGCGGAATGTTGAGTGAATTTAAATTGTGTTTACATGCATTGAAAAAACATATCTGAGGCTGACTTTATGCTGTCACATTAACATCCTAAGTTTCATGAAGGGTGTATCCAGACATGTTAATGCTGCGCAGTAGAATGCACAGTCGCAGTGGGGGCGTCACACACCACAATCGATAGATCGTAGTCACAACGCATTATCCCATTGTTACTGCACACAAACCTTAATGCTGGTAAGAGAATACTTGTCAAAAATTTGAATCTTCCTGCCAGTCTGGGCAGGACGGCGTGGAGAGACGACGAGAGCGGGAAGGGCGGCTCAAATCCAATTGGCTGCCTCTTCCCCTGGTGACAGGTCACTCCGAATCAACTCTCGCAGCTTCTGATGAGGAAGTTATGAAGACTGCTTTTAGTCAGGATGGCAGGTTGTAGCTTCACAGCAGGTAAGCTGAGGTTTTTCCTTTAACTACGGATTTATTCCGCAAGTCTGGAGCGGGTCAGAGATGGCACGTACTTAATCCACATTATTTGTATAATTCAGACTAAAGCATGTTCAGATGCATTTTATCCTGGATCATCCATGCTTTATTCCAGATCCAACTAATGTGGATTAATTAAGTCACTGTCTGGATGAAGTAGAGAGAAGACTATGGAGAGAGGATGAAGAAGAGCTGAAATGGAGACCCAAAAGTAAAGACTGAGCTGAAGGAAATTTTGGAAAGTCAGTGGCAGCTTCACCAAAAGACTGTGGCTGCCTCCAGACATCACTAATTTATTCTGCAATTTATTGATTTAACAGTTTAAAGCACATCCAGAACTAGCACTCATTGTCAATACATTTGATCGATACTGAGGATTTTAGCATCTATGCAGCATCAGAGTGATTTTACAGCTGTGAGACTTTCTTCCCACATCACCTAACCATCCCATTAGTATGCAAAGTTTTTCTGGGTTCTAACACCTCATGCTGAACTCTTGTACTTTTCATGCAATAATCCAGACACAGCTGCAATTATGGAATAATTGCAAGCATTCCACAGAAGTTAAGTTCAGGGACTGTGGCTGGCATTCACAAACTTAACCCAAACCTACCTTATGGTCATTGTATGTCCTGTGTATTTTGTGTGTCAAAACCAATGAGATTCGCCAAAGCTTCCATAGATGAATTAATAACATCTAACTGGATGCTTCAGGTAATGTGGGGAGGATCCATAGTTAAGTCCTTGGTAGTTCATTGATTCCAACCATATCGTGGTCTTTATCCCAGGCATTATCCTGTGCCTTGGGTTTCTCCATTTGACTTGTTCATACTTGTCACTAGTTTCCCTCTTTTCTCCAGGATTATGCACATTGAACTCCTGTAGCCCCCATGTGATAACTCGGGACTAGTTAGCAGTTTAGAAAGCTTGCAGCTGCCAGTAAGAGAAAGTTGTTAGAGTGGAGGTAGGTGTGGCCTGCTCAGTTCCCTGGGAAGGGGGGAAACAGCCTGAGAACTCAGCCAATGAGGGAGAGGAATTCCTGGAGAAGAGAGATAAAAGGACAAGACTGGAGAAAGTCAAGGCTTTTTGAATCTGAACACAACTTGGGGAGAGGTTTGGCTTGGATTAAAAAGTTGGGTTCTGTGAGTCCTATAAGCAGAGATAGGCAGGGATCCTGAGTATTCTTGAAGGAATTAGAAAGGAAAGTAGTGAAATCTGTGTTGGTACTGTAACTGAAACTTAGTTAAACAAAGTGCTGTAATCCAGTAAAGAAATGTTACTGTGGAATCGAAGTGAGCGGCTCAGTGAAAGTCGTTGGCTTTGTCAGCCAGGGGAAAGTAACAGCCGCGCTGACATTTCAAAAACAAAGCTGAAGCCAGGGAAGCCGCGGCTGGCGGCATTGTGAAGGGTTATGCAGCCTGATCAGCGAGAGAAGCTGAGAGGAGGAAGGGAGGGCCTTGTGGCTGGGGCCGATTTAGGGCATCAGAACCCTGATCTCAGGGCAGAGCCAGTGCCTGGTGAGGGAAGGCAAGCCTCGTGTGTCAGAAAGGGAGCTATTGCTCCAGCTGGATGTCACACCCCATAATTCATGTTTTAATCTTAACCTGAAAATTACTTGTGAATCTCACATTTTGAAATTAGCAATATGGGGAACACTATAGGTAAGCTTTCTAGGTGATCACTATACACATAAACACAAATATTAACAATGCCTTATTTTCAGGACCACCAAGATACTTTCTTAAATATATCCTAAGGTATTCTGTGTTCCTGTTCCATAAGACCCTGGAGATAGTCAAACCCTGCTATTCTATCAGAGGCTGCCAGAATCTCTTAACACATAATTGCCATTAATCAATGCCAGGAGCAGGTGTTTTGCTCATGAAGTGGGAGGGAAAAGTGGATTTCCCAGTATGCAGCCTAGAGGGCAGATATAATATCAGTAACTGGCCTTTAGTTACATGCAGACAGACAGGCGATGGGAAGGGCCTTGTCTAAGCAAAGGTCCCCAGAGGAGTAGCACCAGGCTGCGAACAGCCATTAACTTAATTGCTATGACCAAATAAATCCAAACACTAGAACTCAGCAATGACTCTCAAGAATTGCAGCTGCAGTGCTTGCCAAAGCTTTAAGACCTGGATCTTTTTGAGGGCAAGGAAAGATGCAAGCTTAGGCCAAGAGGGATTCTGTTTTTGGAGACAAGGCTCAGAGAAACTGTGAAGCTCTTTGGCTCTCGTTTCTTGTGGGTTTGATTCTTCTCTAGTACCTTCTTCATTGCCATTAGCAATTAAAGAGGATGTCTGCTCTTATGTGCTTCCTAGTTCCAAATAAAGAAACGCATATATGATGCTGTTGCAGTCAGCATAACTTTGCCTGCTTTCCAGCACATGGTTACCCCTTGCAAAGGGCAAAGGATTGCTGGCTATGATGTCATCTCATGTGATCCCTTTACTGAAGAAATAGGGGGAGCGAAGGCACAGGGCAGTGACAAACTAATGTGGCATTCATAACATTTCAATATGTCCTTAAGTTCACGTGGGAAGTTGTTTGTCAGATATCACTCTGCAG
This sequence comes from Aspidoscelis marmoratus, assembly GCA_014337955.1. Lineage (NCBI taxonomy): Eukaryota > Metazoa > Chordata > Lepidosauria > Squamata > Teiidae > Aspidoscelis > Aspidoscelis marmoratus. Next base: position 5,937,035 of record MTQE01003428.1, read on the forward strand.
AAGAGGAAGGGCAATAAAGATCTGTCATGTTTGTTTTAGATTCTGCTTCTGTGCTTCTCACCAGAGACAGATAAAATGAAAACAATATTACAAGAAAGGAAGGGAGGTGAAAGGATTCACTTTTAGCATTTCCCTGCTTAAGTCATTGAAAGGAATGGGAGTGGAAACTGACACTTCTGGAAAAAGAACACAAAAGGAAAATCTTCATAAATTGATTGTTTAAAAAATGTTAGTTATTGCTACTTTTGCTAGGAGGTAGTCAAACCACCCTTACTTTGATGATACAGATTGTTCTAGGGAATTGGTTTGACTGCTGGGCCTCAGGTGTCTGTCATTTAATGCTGCCTGCTTAAAGATGTCTTATCATTTATTGTTGCACATGTTTACATATGTAAGCCATTGCAAAAGATTTTCTATTAGGGATGTGCATGAATATTCATGCTATTTGAAATTTGTAAAAAAAATTGTATGAATTTTGACATGTGCAGGTGAATTGAATGGATTGGGTCTTTCAACAAGACTGTCCTAAGTATGGTTTTTAAAATTTGAATAGAAGTGGCCTTTCCACCAACAGTGGCGTTTCTGCATTTGCTTTCCTGTCCGTTCGATGGGCAAGGTGCGTTATAGACCAGTGTTGACTAGCCCTTGCATTTGTGAACGCTAGTACACAATAGCCTAGCCCACACACAATCAGTCACTCATCTATGTCCGGTCATATGCCTGATCCTCCGCAGGGCTCCGCCATCTTGGTTCTGGTGTCCTGTGTGACTGCACATGTGTCAGCGCCATTGCTTTGGCAACACTGATGCTCTGTGCAGTTGCATGGGGAGGGGAGTTCCAATGAGCCCACCAACCAGAAATAGTACAGATGGTCACTAGCTGGGTGGAAAAGGTAAGGAATCTGGTCACATTGGGTAAAGGTTTGTGTGCTTTTGGTGCATGATTTTATGCACCACAGCTAGTTTATAATTAGTCAATATCTGGGCAGGCAGGGGGCGCTTGTATAAATGCCTCCTGCAGGTGTGATGCACTTGCCCAGATGTTAACTAATTATAAACTAAGAGGCCAAGTGCGAATTGGCCTCTGATCTGCATTGATGAGAAAAGTTATTAGGGTAGGCATTTTCTCTTCAGTTAAAATTTGTTGGTTAAAAAAAGGTAATAAATCAGTTTTCAACATCTTACTTGGACACCATTTGCTCCTTTCCCTTGAATTTATGAGCAGTGCTCTCTCACATTAGACAGTCTAATACATTATTCTATTAAAAAATATTGGACAATAGGTTCATTATCTAAATTGGCATTCTACACTTTCCTTCTCCTCCTCCTTTTCTGCTGTTGCCAGTCTACAGTTGTTGATATTACACTATGGACAAAAATGTAGGCTGGTTCATGCACTGATTATCTCAAATGGCCCTTAAGCCAGTGTCTGAATCTCAGCATTGCCACAGTATTTCTTCGCTGTCAGCACTGTCTTCTTGATAAGTTGTGTCTCTGTGTTCTGGCTATTGGAAGACTTTGTGCATGAGAAGGGAAATTAGCTCATGAGCTTTGGCTGAGTTCCAGTTCAGGCAGTTGCATTTAGCACTTCTGAAATTTCTGCTTCGCCTTCCTTATTTAAACAGAGCTGCCGTGTACTGCAAAACAGCTGCCTTTCCCCCTTCTGTTGAAAGGAGAAGAAAATTTGGCAAGCCCCCTCAAGGCATTATGGGAGGTAAATGTTGGCAGTAGGTTTTAGTGATGAGGATACAGCATTTCCCCATTGCCACTGAAAATTCTGAGGATTAGGAATGGTAGGTGACTGGGAAGAAATTAATTTATTCTACTTAAACAGGCATAGTTTCCCAAAGGAGAGATTATAAAATGCCAATTTATTTGGAATAGATTACCCCTGGGAAAAATAAAAAGAATGAGAGATTTGCTCAGTTATAAGACTTAGATAGTGCTGAGTATGAGCAGAGTGACAAAACAATTGGACAACCGCCAGAAATGCAGACAAATGTCTCCTGAACAAAGCCCTTGAGAACATACTCTTCTCTAAAGCTGTTTTTATAAGCACTGCTAACTTTGCAATATAAACATGTTAAAATGTGAATATATTAAAATACAAAGTGTTTTTCTACCGATCTTCCTAGTATAAGAAAAATCTCAATGCCTTTAGAAGAGTCTTTTGTTTTCTCCTAGAGTAAACATGGGCAGCCATCTTACTGCACACCTGAGGTCAAAAAGTGCCATTGCCTGATTATTGGTGATGGACAGCTGTAAAACTTGCTTCTATTTATTTGGAATTTTGACTACCCAGCAGGACTGCAATCTATGCTGTAGTCTGCAAATGAAGACTTGGGGCCCATTCACATCTTCACTTCCCTGGGAAAGAATCACAGGGAGGTAAAGATGGGGATGGATCCAATGTCTCCACTTTAAGATGCCTGTTGCCGGATCCAGTCCCAACTTAGTTGGTACTTCCCCACATGCTGGCTAAGTGTGAATTGCCTCTGTGCCAGAAGTATTCGCCTCACAATGGTGGCTGAGTTATGCAGTGTGCAACCATGCCTGATCCTCCAAAAAGCATGTTCCATTTGCCCAGAAGAATGGAGTGTGCCTGGGCTTTACCAGCCCATGGCTAGTGTAGTTGTAGAGCATGAGCCATCTGGGCCAGGGGACACTCTGGCACAAATGGAGACGCTTCTGGGATGGAAGCATCTCTGCACACTGCATATGCCCCATTTTCACAAAGTGTGAAAAGACCCTGATACTATCTCTGCACTCATCTTGCTTTGGGCAGTTTAACTGTTCCACTCCAGCCTCTTCTGGACCAAGCATGGCAGGTTCTGTCCACATTACAAGGGCAGGGAGGCTATCAGTCCCAAATCAACACCTGCAGCAATGCAGAGGTAGCAGATTATTCCAGTCCATACAACTGACTCCTTACTCAAGGCACCACCCACCCCAGCCAGTGATTAGCCCAGGCCCCACCATTCATGTGTCATGTGAACAAAAAAGGAGCTACAGCCTATCTAGTCCAGTATCCTGTCTCACACAGTAACCCACCAATTGCTTATCAACATCTCAAGCAGAAGCTAAAGGCAGAACCTTCACATGCTCTTAAATTCCTGCAAATGCCTGTCTCTCCAGCCTGGAGGAAGTATCTGAGCATCCATTCTAGTATCCGTTGATATACTTGTCATCCATGAATGTCTAACCCTTTCTTAAAGCTATCTGTTGCCACCTCTTGAAGCAGCAGATTCCATAGTCAGATGACCATCTTGGTGAAATACTTCACCAAGAATACCTAATTCCCCTACCGATCAGTTTCAGAGAATGCCTCATGGTTCTAGCGTTGTGAGATAGAGAAAAGAATAGTTGTGCTCCAATAGGAGCACAGAGCCTTCACACATCCTTCTGTGCAAGGGCTGCATGGGGGAAGGGCAGGGTGGCTGTGGCTGTGCAGTTGTCTGCTGCGTCACTTGGTTGCCCTGCACACTTGCCTGTTGCTGTGGTGAGGTAATCACTGCTCTTTAATAGCTGTACAGAAGTGGAGATTTTAGCAGATCCTGTCTGGAAAACAGCTTGGTCTAGTGGTTAAGGAGTCAGACTCTTATCTGGGAATACCAGGTTTGATTCTGCCCTCCCCCATGAAGCCAGCTGGGTGACCTTGGGCTAGTCACAGTTCTCCTGTGAGCTCTTACAGCCCCACCTCCCTCACAGGGTGACTATTGTGGGGAGAAGAATAGAAAGCTTTGTCAGCCACTTTGAGTCCCCTTAAATGGATGAGAAAAGTGGGGCAGAAAAGTCAACTCTTCTTCTATATCTGGTGAAATTTCATTCTCTTTTTTCATATTGCCTCATGTGGTTAAGAAAGGAATGGCTAGTAGCTTCTAAGGAGTAAGTTTCCTCGGAGTAAACTTCATGATGTTGTGGTCATTTGTGGCTGCCACCCTTTTTTTGTACTTAACTAAAAATAAGCCCCACTGAACACATCAGGACTCATTTTAGATTCTGCAATAAATTTGCCATTAGAGTCTCAATACAAGTTCTAAAGTGCCCTACAGTCAATTGCAAGTACAGATTCAAGAAGGAAGGCTTTGGAATAGATGTGCAACATTCTTTATTTGTGCAGTGTAATGAAGCAAGTGTGCCTCGTGCTTCTGATTCCTTGCAATTAACATAACATTTGAAGAAGGTCTCATAAATCTCACGCATAGTAAGACCTGTGACCTTGTTGCCAGTGAGATGCATAAGTTCTGTTTCAAGCGGTAACTTACTACAAGGAGTTGGAAGCGTGGGGAATTGGCATTCAGTCATGGGTGAATGGGCTCTCTGCTTCAGTAGTAAAATTTCATTTGGTGACCATTGCTCATAAAAACCATAACTGAAAGCAAAAACCCAGTGCAATCTCACTTTAAATAAATTTGTTACATTTAGCCTTAAAAAACACTTTAATGTTAAAAATAAAGATTTGGTTAATCAGTAATTAATCAGCCTTTGCAGTGCGGAACTTTCAATTCCCACCCAGTTCTATACCTAAGAAACATTTGCCTGTTTCCATGTTCTCATCAAACTTTATTAATATAATTATTATAAAGTAGCTGACTTATTTCATTCATAGAACTGAGGTTAAATATATCTGAAGAATTTCCTGAGTCTAGCTGATGCTTTCTGCAGACAACATACTTAATCCAGAAAGGCTTTAACCATGATGAAAGGTTAAAAGACCTTAAATATTTCTAGCTTGCTTAAGTGATGAGACAGGGAGATATGAGAAGAGTCTAGGAATTTCAGCAGGGTGTTAATTCTTCGTCCATCCTGATGGTCATTTAGCATGGTTCATGGTGGACATGAGATAAAATTAAGGATCGTTAAACGAGACTATCAAAACATTTTACTCTTAGCACCATATAATAAACCTTGTTTGGAGGGAAGAATTATCTACTCGATTCAACATTCAAGTGAAAAGTAATATTTAATCTATTACATTATGATGTTTTCAACAGAAACCCAAATATGCATCAACATTCATTATAAGTTGTCCTTTTCTTAATTTTGGCAAATTATTCAATTTTCAATGAAGATTCCATCTAAATGTGTTTGAAACACCCTAAATGAAGACTGCTAAAAAATAGAAGAGAAGAGTTCACTTAACTATGGTTTGGAAGCATTCGGTTTAAAAAGAACTCATCATACTAATATAGTTCTCAAAGCAGCAAAGACCCCTGGAGGTGTGGTTTCTGTTTCACTCCTATCAGTAATCTTGTGCCCTTTCCTCTTGCTCACACATCCCCCTTTCAGGTGAAGCAGCTACCAAAAAAGGTGCCAGCAAGCGACCTGTTGTCTGGAGATTCAAGAACCTCCCTTTTACTGGGGTCTGGAGAAAAGCCAAACAGTCCTTCCCTCTTCCTCCCTTGGGTGTATGGAAAGAATAAGATCAACTTAGGAATGAAAACTCTTTGCCTTGGAGTCCTGGGGAACCTATTTTGATGGTGCATTTGGTGCACTGCTGAATTGGGTCCTTCTGCTAAGTGGTTCACACCACAGAGGATGCATCCTTCCACATGCTTTCCTGAGCCAATTTATAGCCCCTGGACCTGTGGGAGATTAAAATAAGTCTACTAGCTACACTGTGTCCAGTACAGAAGCAGCATGATAGCAGAGACCAGAGGCCTTTTCACACACGGGGTTTTGGAATGCGCGGAAGACAGCCCAGAACGCGGCATTCACATTGCCGCGGTCAGGTTTGCATCCCAGCCCGTTCCAGGCTGTCTTCCGTGCGTTCCAGATGCGTCCCCGGCCGTTCGGGGAGGGAAGCGTTCACACACTCCCCCCCCCCCGCCAGCATTGGCCGAAAATCGGCCTCACAGCTGACGAGAGCCGCGCTGATCACCAGCCTTGCCGTGCTGGTGATCGCGCAGGCATGCCGACGACGGTAGACGGGACACGGGACTCACCAATTTGTGGGTCCCCTGTCCCATCTACCAGGGTCACTGACACTGGTAGATGGCAGAGGGGACCCACGATTCAGTGGGTCCCTTCTGCCATCTACCAGCCTCTGCGACCCAGGTAGATGGGAGAGGGGACCCACCAACTCGTAGGTCCCCTCTGTTGTCTACCAGGGTTGATCTAGCCAGGAGAAGCCTTTGCACCGGTTCCAAAGTGGAACCAGGAGTAAAAGCTTTCCTTCTCCCTGCCAGATCGCAGGCTTGGAGGGGCGGAGGGGCACCCTCCCCCTGCTCCAGGTGGGCATCCGCGGTGCCTACCAGGAGCAGGAGGGAGGCAGCCCCCTTCTCCTCCCCCCCTCTATCTGGCCAGAAGTCTTTACTC
>MTQE01003428.1:5943527-5973065 GCA_014337955.1 Aspidoscelis marmoratus
ACCCTCCCCCTGCTCCAGGTGGGCATCCCCAGTGCCTACCAGGAGCAGGACGGAGGCAGCCCCCCGCCCCTCCCCCCTCGATCTGGCCAGGAGAAGCCTTTACTCCAGTTCCAAAGTGGAACCAGGAGTAAAGCGGCCCCTTCTCCCTGCCAGATCACAGGCTTGGAGGGTTGGGGGGCACCCTCTCCCTGCTCCAGGTGGGCATCAGGGGTGCCCACCTGGAGCAGGGCAGGGGTGCCCCCCACCCCCACCCCTCCAAGCCTGTGATCTGGCTGGGAGAAGGAAAGCTTTTACTCCTGGTTCCACCTTGGAACCAGCCCCCCCACCCGATTGCCCCCCCCACCCCGGACATGCAGGGGACCTACCTTCCATGCATCCAGGCTTGGTATGAGCGAGGGACACCGGGAGCGCATCCCACATGTCCTCGCTGCGGCTCCTGATTGGACAAGTTTGAATATTGTGTACAATTCCGGTTACCACACCTCAGAAGGAATACTGTGGTACAGAGGAAAGGGCAAAAAAGGGACAACCAGAATTAACAGGGGCGGGGTTTAGAACATCTTCCCTGAACAGGCTGCAACTTCTAGGCCTATAGAGCCTTGAAAGATGGTGTTTAAGAGGGGTCCCTACTGAAGTTTGTAAAATCGTGCATAGTATGGAAATGGTGGGTAAAGGAAAATCTTTTTGCAGTAGCACAACACTAGAACCAGGGGTCACTCTATGAAGTTGTTCATGAAACAAGTCATTGGTATATAGAGTTTATCACCTGAGAAGGTGGTTATGGCCACTAGCCTGAATAGCTTTAATAAAAAGGAAAATATCAGGTGGTCAGTATATCTCCAAAGACCATTTGCATGGAGCTGAGAGCGAGTGAGGGTTTCACCATCTTCTGCTTGAGAATGACCAGAAGCAAATATGGGACAATATGTGAGGTGGGACGGGCTGCAGCTTGATTCAGCAGGGCTTCTCTTGTGTTCTTATATCTTTCAAACTTTGCATGCTTCTAGATGCAGGATAAAACTCATAATTGTTTTGGCACAATATTGTTAATGTCATAATAAAGTCCCAGGTTATTCAGTCAAAAACCTACAAAACTGCTATTACAGAAAGTTAGGCAACAATTCCAAGTTTCCTTAATAGGGATATGTACCTTCTGTGTCTGCTGGAGGTTTCATAATGAGCACTTAGGGCTGCTAGAAGTCAGCTAAGAACTAAAAAAAATGGCAGTGATCAGGCACATGGGTGGCTTTTGGTAGCTCCAAATAAGCTCATTTGAGTAGCTACTGGTGGACACAAAAGTAAACCCACATTTGCTTTTCTTGTGGCAAGAGACAACTGCAGAAGGTGTGGAAAATTCTGTGTATTTAGTCTGCTAGTGTTTCCTGTGAGTGGTTGGTATTGAGTGCAAAGTGCTTTTTGGTGTGTGTGTCTTTTTGTGCATACACATTTTTGTTAAGTGCATAACTTTGGTGCAGTTTTTGTGTGTGCATACAACTTTTTATGCCCATGTTTTTTTGAAAGAAATAGCTCCAAAGTATGTTGCCATTTAAATCAGAGTTTAGTGTGGTGGCTAAGCCAAAGAAGATGGCTTCCATTTTCAGAAGTCATCAAGGAAAAGAGACATTCTTCTTCCTCAAATTCTGATTTTTGTCACTGAACTCTTGCCTGAGATTTGTGGTGAGGGTGTAGATATCTTTTCTGGCATCTGTGTATCTGGGTGTGGTGGGGATTGGCAACTAGAATGGCATCTGTGTTTTTCATCACACATTGCTTCATTTGTGGAATTGGTGAGACATGATGGAGATGGAACACCTGTCTTTAATTCTGCCGTATCATGTGCTCATGAACGTACAACTTACATCAGCCTAGAAGTGGCACATCTTTGGGAAGGGAATTAGAATTTCACCTCTCACTACCATCTTGTAATGCAGGATCTTACTGAACATACCAAAGCAGTGCCAAACTACATCAACACAAGGCTGTTTATGGATCATACAGAATGAAGCTGGATCTCTCCAGCCCTACACTTGGAACATTTAGTTGCTTTTTAAAAAAACTTTAGAGTATGTAGATTCCAGTTTTCCCCATAAACCAACATTTTGTCCCTACCAGTTCATTATCGAATGATTCCATTTATTTTGGGAAATCTCTTGTTATCCCTTTCTTTTACTCTTGATTCCTTGTGTTCTAAATGTTATTTGATAGCCAAGTTCCCCAAACTGACCTGAGTTCCTTCTTCACTTTGTTTCCTTGCATTTTTATTCTTTTATCATGTCAAATATAAATAGTTCCTATATAAATGTTTCTATTTCTCCTTGTCCATTTCCTGTTATGAATCTGTTCTGAAGCTTCAAACAAAGGCACAAAAGTTTTTCCTTACATGTGAAGGTTAGTCTTCAAATAGAGCCAATATTTTATTTGAATGTGAAGTTTTGAACCTTCGCAAAGTGATGAACATTCCTTGCTCATCCCTACTTCAGAGCCTCCAGTGAAGGCTTCTCTGGCCACAGAATCCACAGAGGACCCATTTAAGTGGTTCAATTTGCTGCACCATCAAAATGGGTCCCCATACTAAACCAAGCCACGGAGACATGCACCCTTCCTCACACCTCTTTGTGCCAGTTTACTCATGAGTACGATGGCAGTACTCCTTTTTAAAAAAAAATCAACTGCTGTCCTAGTCAGCCACCTAGACTAATATACACTTTGTCCAGTGTTGACACACCGTGCTAGTAGAGGGTGTGGCCTCTCTGTTCTGCACAAGAATGTGGAAGAGACGAGTCCAGAAAGGGTCTAGGCCTTACACCACTGGTCCACTTGTGGACTTTTTAAAAGAGGACCACAGCAGGTGCAGGCAACACTGGCTGGGAGGTGGGGTGGGGCTGCTGTATTCTGTGCTAGTATGTAGATGGCAGGCGCCTGGACCATTTTGTAGTCCATGGCCCCAGTCACATCAAAACATATCAATCCATTTTAGAGCACATCAGGGACTGAGCCCATTATTGCCCTCATCACACCCATCCAGTTTACTGCTCACTGAATTCATCTTTCTTCATCTACATTTTTCAGTTTATCCACCCTCAATCCAGTGACCAGGTATGTTTTCCCTCTCCACCCCTCTCATCCTTTCCCTCCCTCTTCCCTCTGTGATTGGTAACTTCTATCAATCATATTTTAGCCTCTAAGGAGAGAGTACAGTCACCTTTCTCTGTTATCACTCTCCCATCCTATGCCTGTTTTTATCTTTTTATTACAATCTTGAGCATAGATAGCAAGCCCAGGGAGTCAGTGGTTGTGATGAGCAACAAAGAAAACCCCACAGACTGAGCACGGTTAGTTGTCGGAGTCACACATCAGCCACATAGGGGCCACCAGGATGCTTTCATTCTCAAGATCTCTTCCATTGAAGATGCTATTCAGTAAAGGCTATGACTCCCTCCCTCCCTGTTAAGTGCCCTTTCCCTTACCCTAGTGTGTCTTTAGCTGGCATTCAAGGCGGTAATGGTTATTAGCACCCCTTTGCTCTGTTCATTCAAGTTCTGTGAATTGCTTTGAATGTTCAGAAATGCTGCAGCGATACCTGTGTTTGTTTTGCAGAACATGCAAAGCTGTAAGACTAATATTGCTCTGTTATCCTTTGAATCATGGCTTGACATTCTTTTTCCTTACCGATTGCTTTAGCAGTTGAATGAGCTGCTAAACATTTCTCTGCATATAAGCAGACGCAGGTGTACTTATTCAGGTGGGAGAAGGCTACATCATTGCTGGCTACTGTTTCTTTGACAGCTTAGGAAGAGAACCAGGCAGGAGAGAAGGGTAGGAAATGTGTACCTTTCTAGCAACCTCCTCCCTTCTCAAAGGTGTTTATCCCATTGACGGGCAGTCAAGCAAACCCTCGTGGTCCATTTGTAATTGCTGCATTAGCAGAGGATCAAGTAGCACTTAATGGGCACAAACTGTCATAAAACATGCTTGAAAAGGTCAGGGCCCTCATGAAGGGGGATAATATTTGTGGCACTCTGACCTAAGCCTTGGCTACTTATTTGCAACAGGTGCAGTTTTTCAGCCCCTCCCTAAACAACCAACATCTTCAGCATGGCTGAGCAGTTTGTGTGATGGTTGCTCTGTGAAGCTCCCACAAATCATAACTGAGATTAGCAAGGAAAGATATGTTTTGGAAAAGAAAGATTGGAATACAATAGGCAGAGGCAGAAAAAAACAGTTATATTGATTTAAAAAGTGTATCATATTATATTCCTCATAAATAAAGTCTTTTAGAAACAACTTATTTCAACAAACTGCATTAGAAAAATAAAACAAATATATTTTTAAAAAAGTGACAGGGCTTAAAATCAGTTAAACCAAGGTGAAGACACAGAGAAAGGAAACAAGGCTTAATATGTCGGGAACATGAAAGCAGAAATCATCTAGCTAAGCCTAGAAGGTTTTAGCCAAACTCCTAAAATGACAAAAGGTGCAGTGAATCTCAAGCAAGGAGGCAACTCAGATGTGTGTTCTTTCTGTGGATAGAACCGTCAAAGACTGCATTTTTTGTTGATGTGCTCCAGAGCTTTGATGGCACAGGAGCTAAACAAGGCCAGAAACCTTTAGGTCATGGTCACACCTTCATTTTAAACTTTCCTCAGTCCATCTTCAGGTCTGACTGCTCACACCTTTTCATTTCTATCCGATTTATTTGTGGATTGTCCATCCAGAAAAGTCCAAATGAAGGGTGGAAAGTCCACAAATAAAACAGATAAAAATGAAAAGGTGTGAGCAGTCAGACCTGAAGATGAACTAAAGAAAGTTTAGTCTTGGTCTTGTTTCATTCATTCATTCTTGGATGGAATTGTTAGTTTGTTTGTATCACTATCCCAACCTATATCTGAAAGTCTCAGGGTGGATAACATTTAAAATCAAGCATATATTAAACAACAACAGTATATATTAAAACAATAACAGTGTCTTTATAGTGGGAAAAAAGAAGAGGGGATAAATGGGGAAAACAGTGTTCCCTATTTTTCCTATACAGCTATAAGTCAATGTAGAATTGCTTGCTTATGGTATCTTGTCTGCCTGTTCTGATCCCCGGTGCTATCAACTTCTTTCTTCAACCCTGCTAGTCATGGGCCATCCTTGAAGCAACTGTCAGGGACTGAGGATGAACTGTTCCTTGCTATTCAATCTCCTTCTAAATTAAAAAAAAATGCTCTGCAATAAAGCAAGGACTTCCGACAAAGAAAAAACGAACTACACCCTGTCCACTGTGCAACAGCATTTTCTTCCCATTATATCATAATTGTCAGCAATGCCAACAGTAATGACAAGAAACGAGCCGAAGGTTCTTGTTTCTACTCTGTCCCATCTCTGCTCTGCCAGCCTCTTCTGTGATTTCGGGGAAGATTTAAAGCTTCAATAAAAATGGAATCCTCCCTTAGGGACAAAGACTGAAAGGAACAGCCAGTATTGGTGCATCTGAGTGGGAGTTTCTGTTAGCGTTATCTTCCCAGGAAGTTCCGTGTCCTGGGAAATAAATCAGTACTGCAGCTGAATCCTTATATAATGGACTCTGTGTGGTCCACAGAAGGAAAAATAAACCAGTTTTTCAGTAATTACATTTTGGTAATTGATTACATTGCCTTTAAGAAGTGCTGAACATTTTCCTCGTGAAAGAACTGGCGCAGATGTGTTATTTGCTCTAGACAGTTGAGTCTGTTCAGCAGCATTTGGCCTTGCTTTCAACCTTCATTTTGTTTCTGGAATTTAGATTTTTAGACCCAAGAAAGACTATTGGGAACCAAATCACTTGAATTGGGATTTATACCTTGAGTTTGTCTTTTATCAAAGTTGACCTTAACAATGATTCTAGGTAAAGTCAGGAAGCTTAGTGTCCACACAAAACTCTGTTATTTGCACAGTCTTTTTATATATATTTTGAAACCTTTGTATTCATTTTTGGATTGTTGTATTTGCTGGACTATGGGGAAGGAAAGGCTGATTGAACAGAATAAGATCACTGTATAAGGAGGATCATTTTTGCATGCACTGGGGTACATATGGATATATTTTCCTCCACCTTAAAACTGGGTTTCTCTTTATATGATTAGTTTTTGTTATCCTATAAATCATACAATAAGTGTGTTCCTGTGTGTTATTAGATTCCAGGTTCTTTCTGCATAGACCCTTAATATGTATCAAGAGTCTTTGTAGTACACAATCCAGGCCTCTGGATCTGCATGAGGATCATGGAGGCCCAGCATCCTGCTGGTCCTGCTCCATCTGCATTAGATTCATGGAGCCTATCTTAATTAAGGCTGACTTAAACTGGATCTCTGGTAGCACCATTTAATCAATACCACAAAGGGGACTATGGCCCTGATTTGGAACACAGGAGGCGTGTAGTCTGGTGAAAGTTGTAATCCAACAGAAGTAGAAGCGTCACAGATTCCCCATACTTCCTCTAACATCTTGTATACAGAAATAGGACACTTCATAGAATCATAGAGTCGGAAGGGACCTTTAGGGTCATCGGGTCCAACCCCTTGCTCAATGCAGGATTTCCTAAACCATCCCAGACTGATGTAGGTCCAGCCTCTGCATGAAGACCTCCAATGAAGGAGAGCTCACTACCTCCTGTGGCAACGTATTCCATTGACTGTCAGGAAGTTTTTCCTAATATCTAATTTGTATTGATTCCTTTGAAGTTTTATACCATTGTTTCTAGTCCTCCCATCTTGTCCAAGTGAGAATAGGAACAGTCCCTCTGCACTATGGCAGCCCTTCAGATACTTGAAGACCACTATTGTGTCTCCTCTCTTCTGTAGGCTAAACATTCCTAGATCCTTCAACTGTTCCTCATAGGACATGGTTTCCAGAATGCTAACCATTTTGATAGCCCTCCTTTAGACTTGCTCTAGTTTGTCAATGTCTTAGTTATTATTTACATTTATATCCCACCCCATACCCAAAGGTCTCTGGGCGGGTGCCCAGAACTGGACACAGTACTGTAGATGGGGTCAGACCAAAGTAGCAGTTTGTAGCAGTTTCATGAATACATTTTAGGAGATAATTCTAAGAAGAATAGAATTATCAATAATGTCACAGTCTGCATGAAACACTGGAACCATTTCACTTGAGATAATAAGATGTGTCCCTGTGTTTCTAATATACAGTCACTTAGAAATTTCGTTTCAGCCCCAGATATGTCCCAAATTCATTTTCATCATCTTCTCCTTACTGGCTTGAGTTCCATATGGCTGTTTCCACACTTATTGGTGCAATTCTGGTATAGGGCAAGCCACACTGTACCAGGATAGGCATAAGTGATCCATCCCAAGCTGAAACTATTGCTCCTGGTGTGGAATAAGGGCATCCATAACAGAATTACCTGTTGTGTCACACTCCACACTGGCTCCAGAACTTGCACTAGATTTGGAGCTCGGTGTGTGTGTGTGTGTCTGAATGTTCCAAAGGCCAGGAATGAAGTTCCTGGCCTTTAAGGTTCTTGGGGAGCTCAGTGAGCCTTGTTACACCACTGGAATGGGTCTCCCAAGGTATACCAAATCATGGAGGTGTATCAGCTAAGCACATAGAAGCAATGCTGGAAGTGTGTTGCTCCAGGCCACTTGGGAGGAAAAGCTCCATCCATCAGATTAGGAGCTATGCGGACAGCCTATGGGGTGGGCTAACATGCAACATAGGCCATGTGGAAATGGTCTTTGAGAGTTTTTTAAATGCTTAATTTACTCCAGAAAATATACTATCTGCATTGCTGTTTCTTGGTGGTAGAACAGTCTGCCTGAAAAGCAGAGAGTCACCAGTTCAATTCCCAGTCTCTCCCCCAGAAATTGACAATGGCCAATTACTTCTCTATCTCTGCCAAGAAAACTTGATAGAGGTGCTTGTGGAGAGGCAGTTGCAATTAACCAGGAGTCAGCCACAACTGGGTACAACTGAAGAACACCTTAAGGCAAGAAAGAAAGAAAGAAAGAAAGAAAGAAAGAAAGAAAGAAAGAAAGAAAGAAAGAAAGAAAGAAAGAAAGAAAGAAAGAAAGAAAGAAAGAAAGAAAAAAGAAAGAAAGAAAGAAAGAAAGAAAGAAAGAAAGAAAGAAAGAGACCAGAGTTGGCATGGAAAGGGTATGGGTGTTGCTAGTAAACAAATATTACTGCTGGCAGCACGAAAGGGCAGCTTCAGTAGGACTGCTCCCTCAGGAATGCCAAGAACTGTTTGGATTATCTTTACCTAGCAGGGGGTAGGAATCAAACATCTTGTCGAGAAGTGACTTGAGTGCCTCCCTTGCTGTGCTCTTTAATGCCTTTACAGTATGGAATTGCCTATCTGTTAGTTTTGTGGCAAAAGTTTGGATGCTCTCATTAAATTTCAGTATATTCAGGGTCTTGTATGCTCTTGGTTGGATGTCTGTTGGAGGACAAATGTATAGGGAAGATGGAGTGAATTGCTTTGTCCCAGAACACGGCATGGCTGACTGGAATCTTGAACAGCACTACTGTCATTTGAGCTGGAACTCCCAGGATTTTTCCTTTCCCCATTTCTTTTACAGGGATATAACTTATTAGTAAAATGTCTTATAGCAAAACAAAAAAACAAAAAAAACACCCTACATGTAGTTGCTAGCAACCACAGGTAATTCTGGATAACATTCCAATTTGTTTGAACTTCAAAACTAGGACTTGAGAAGACTATGTGAGCCAATTTGGTCTAGTGGTTAGGGAGCCGGACTCTTATCTGTGAATACCAGGTTTGATTCTACCCTTCCCCATGAAGCCAGCTGGGTGATCTTGAGCTACTCACAGCTCTCTTCTGAACTCTCACAGCCCCACGTACCTCATAGCGAAGCCAACTTCTTCTTCTTCTGCTGCTGCTGCTCCATTCATATCAAAATGTAATTTCCTATATGCAGAGAGGGCTGCTCATGAAACATCAGTCCAACACCCTTTCATGAGTGCAAAACTAAGCCCAGTGGAATCCCACTTGTAGCACCTGAGATAGTGATGTTGAGTCTTCACTAATGATGACTGGGTTTGCATTTTTGCCTTGCCCTGTAGTTCATGATGTCAGTCAAAAGAGGAAACTTTTTGATGGACTCGAGAATTTGTCTCATAAAAAGAAAGCTAAATCTTTCCATGAGACTTTGAGAGCTAAATAGGGCCATGCAAGAGCTTCATAGAATCATTGGATATGGCATAAGCCCACTTTGAACATAAATGTGTCATCGGCTGGGGCAGCTTCCACAAGTGTTGCACTAGTTACCCACGGCATACCTTTTCCTTCTCCAGTTTGAATGAGAACAAGCCATTTGGGCCACAAATTGGGTATGTTCCCCTCAAAATAGAAAACAGTTGCTAGATGAAAAGAGAGAAGTTCAAGGATGCGGAATGTAAACTGAGATATGACTGAAAAAAAATATGCTGAATGAATCTAAAAAGCACATGACTAGTCTAATGTGCGATTATCCATTCACTGTCATGAAGATAAACATGTCACAGGCAGCCTGTTGGCCCATCTGGGGATACCTGATCTGCCAATAAAAAGGATTGACGGGAGCCTGCTGGGTTTCATTAACGTTCAGGGTGGAAAACTGTTTGCTTGCCATTATCTTCACTTCAAAGGTTTGGATTTGCACCAGCTGAAATTGGACAATAAAAGAGGGGGGCAGCATTTCCCCCCTGTTCTCATGGGGTGAATTACATCCCTTAGCCTGTTAATCAGCTACCACATAGAAATACTGTACCTGCTATAACTTCCACACATCTGTAGCCTTCTGTACCTTCAACAACAAATAAGGTGTAGAACCTGCCTCATCATAATTTGTGCTGTTTGTGTCTTAGCCTTGTTCCTATTTCTAGAAATCAATCTTGCTGTCAGTGCAAAGATGGTTGATAACCTCAAGCAAACACATTTTGAGTCAGTTGTCTGAATTGGCATAACCCAAAGGCCTACAGGCACTTACCTGGATGCATGAATTAAAAACCTTCCTAATGCTTTAACAAATTAGACAGGAACCTAGAAAGCTGGTTAAATTTCCAGCCTCTCTCCAGAAGTAGGCAATGGCAAACTACCACTGATCTCTGCTATCTCTGGAGGTGCCTAGGCATATGCAACTGAGTGATACTCTACAGCAACAAGGTGATCAAATAGGGAAACACTTTTATGTGATTCCAGATCAGTGTGAATCCAGAAGTGTGCAAAATTACCGCTATTTGTTCATTCATTCATTCATTCTTTTGTTCATTTGTTTGTTTGTTCATTCATTCATTTATATTTGCCACAACTCAAGTCAATTTCATGTGGTCATTGCTCAGACTTATGTCAAATATTGGGCTACTTCTGGCCCTCTGGCAGGCAAAAGAAACATTTTCTTCCACTCTTTTGAAGGTTTTACTGCTTCAAAGTTTTATTTTCTCTCCAGATGTCAAAGTGGACTGCACAAGGCTAGGTTAGGAGAAAATATTTCCCGGAAAAGACTGTATGATAGTTTCCTGATGTTATTAGTTCAGCTACGTGCTAGTGACAAAGCAGATAGAAATATTGTGGATGCCATGGACCAGCAGATACTTGTATTGGAGAAAAACAAGTATAAACATACTCTTCCTTAATTTTGTGTCTTTTTCTTTAACAAGCTCTTGAAGGAATATTTTCAGAGAAGCAGTCTTCTTTTTAAAAGCCTTCCAAAAGAGACTGAGCAACCTTATTCGATGTAACTGATTATTATTTTTCTTCCTTTGTTCTAGTTCCTTTGGACATTTCCAAGCCAAAGAATATAGTGTTGCCTCTGGGACATCAGCAGGATCACCTGGAAGCAACTATCTGAGACGAGGACTGTGTCTGACTAGGCTTTCTGTCACCAAGGTACTCTGCAACTAGCACCCAACAGCTTTATTCAGCCACCTTGTAAGTGTTCTTAAATCACCTCTCTATCTTGTGCCGTGCCACAATTCCTGCTGGGACCATGATGTGTGGTTCACAGAAGTCTGGCATTTACAAGGGATGAAAACATGTGGTAGGCAAATTGTTATACCAGATATGATTTCACAAGCTTAATGAAGTCACTGGCTTCAAACGAACATGTGAGACATATGTTTCAGTATTCTGTAGGCATGACCGATTGCAAGTTCAATCATTCTATATTGTTTGCTGAAGTAAATAGCTCTCACTACATTCTGGCAACTGGGGAGGAAGCACTCCAAGTGTACCTGCACATGATGAATAGCACTGTGCCTGTAGCACTTCTGAATTTGAAGGTGTGTTGCTTGCATGCTGATGCCTCCTCTTGCTATCAGGAGCAACACAAGTCTTTGATCTTTACTGACAGGGGGTGTTATCAGACAGCAACAGGCCATTTCCTGTATTTAGTCAAGGAACCCAGTATGTTCCCCTTAGAGTTGGCAGGAGTGGCAGCAGTTCTGTTGCCAAAAGCAGGAGAAAAAATTGCTCAGAAGAGCTCTTTCTCTGATGTAAGTTGTTGGAATATTTACATCCATATGGCAAAGGAAGAGCATGGTGCCCAGGCTAGATTTGTCATTATTTTTATTTTATCAAGTATCAAGTATCACACTTAATTTGAATCAAATTGTCCTGGAATGTTTGTGTTCTGCATGGACTAGTTCGTTTCAGGTTTATGGACAGTTTAATTCTGTGTTCGTCCCAACACTGCACTCTTCTATTGAATGTGCTATAAGAAAACAGCAGCATGCTGATAGTACACTCTCATAGCATATTCACAGTACCTTAATGGCAATGTGCAGATTCAAACCCTCTTTGGAGATTGTATAACAAGGATCCCTTTTCATTGAGGTTCATCTTGTACATGTCAATCCCCCTGATCTGTGTGGCTGCACAGTGTGCCCCTATTGGTCACTATAGGGCCTAGGCATTTACATAGTAGGACACCTAGGTGCTTGAGTGACTACACAGACCTGTCCTTCTTCTGGCTTGTATGAGGCACTACAGTTGCTCAATGAATTGCCTTAACCCTAAGCAAAGGACTCTAAGCAAAGGATTCTAAACACTAGAGCTGAGTCAATTCTTCCTGTATGGATGTATGCAGAATTGAGAAAGCAACTTACTGAACCCATTTCTGCAGAGGCTGTTTTCCCAAAGCCTTGAAAATGGCCACCTTAGAAGCTCATGTATGGTGCTTTGAGAAGTAGCCTATGTAGAAATCTTGTTGCCACAGCAAAGGGAAGCTTATTTGTTCACTGTGGCTTTGGACACACCTTAACTTTAATCCTTCTTTGGTCCAACTTTGGACCACACTGCTCACACCATTTTAGTCCTATCCGTTTTATTTATGGACTTCCCTCCCTTCAATCATACTTTCCCGAGTCCTGATTTTTACAGGTCTCAAGCTGTTATAAAGTGTTAATCCATTTTCATTTTTTAGGTGTAATCACGAAAGAGGATTAAAGGGGGCTAAACGGTACCACAGTGGGTAGATACTGCATGAATTTGCTTTCCCTTTCACCCAATGTGATTACAAACTGCTGAGTCACAGAACCTTTATCCTATCAGAGTGCAGAGTGTGTTGTGATGGTGAAGAGGGTTGGAGATCTAAAAAAGTCTCATAAAGGAGTATCAGGATGGGAACTGAAAGGTGTAAGCATAGTGACTCAAACTAAAGACAAACTGAGGAAGGATGATCACGTATTGAGTGTGGTTGGAGTTAGTGCATTTTGAGTCCTGTTTCTTAATAAGACATAGGGATGGACATGAATGTTTTTTTGACATTCTATTCAAATTGAATAGAATACCCAAAAATCCAATTCAATGCGAATCTGTTAAATTCAAATTTAACAAGATTCTTTTAGAATTTACCGAATTCTAATCTATTCGTTTGAATTTTTGATTCGAATCTGCACATACGAATGTTGACAACATTCATATGTGTCTGTGTGCATCTGTACATGTCTGTATGTATAGTCATCCCATAGTTATCCCATATGCGACCCATTTTTGTCCTGTACTGATCCATGCATGCGTACAGATGCGGGAAAGATGCAGATCTTCAAGTACACGTCGTGTACGAACCCGTACACATATGAATGTCCAGATAATTCAAACAAATAGATCCGAAATTCAAAATTTGATTTGAATGATTACATTTGAATTTTGAGACATTCTATTTGAGTTTGAATGTCAAAGTTCGGCACAGTCAATCGAATTTCGAATGCCTATGAAAATTTGTGCACATCCCTAATAAGACTATTTCAGTAAGGTGTGACCACACCCTATAGATCATGCTGTTACAAAGGCTCCAACAAGCATCCAGGTTCCCAGATCTTTAAAGCACCACTTGGCTGCACTTTAAGAATGAATGCCCACTCTGTTTTTCCTTCTTTGTCTACAGATGGCTCTTCCATTATTTTTGCCCTGCAAATGTGAGGGAATTAATGTTACCAAACTATATCTGCCCTTGTATTATTAGCAGTGTATAAGAAACTGTCATGGTGTACAGCTCACAACCTGGGAGTTAACCAAGATAAATTATCAACACTAAAAACCAGAGGAGGAAGATGGTGATTAATTTAAGGACGCTGAATTTTGAGAGTTTCTAGTAACCTTGGCACAGAACTCCACTGCTGTAATTGCTTTGGAGTGTAAAAGCATTCACCCTCTTTTCCAGCTCCTGTGAGCAGGAAAGGATGTCAGAGATAGTGCTGACGGATAACTCCATTGGAAGCCATTGCATCATACTATAGCAGCAATGTTGCTTTGACCACAGTCCAAGACGTCTGCAGCTTGGAGTAATAGCTCACTGTCCAGTCTTGGACAACATATGGTGTCTCCAAGGGAATCTAATGCTTGCACCAGGCATGGCTCCTCCCATGTCATAAATGGTTACATTACATTCAAGCTGGCATTAAAGAGCAGGACTGAAACCTTATCCATGCTAGCCTCAAATTGGCTTAGCATCTGTGTAGCATATCAGAGATCACTAAGCCATCTTAATGCATTTCAGACAAAAACTAACAAATAGTGTTTTTTGTTTTCTCCTCAACACTGTTATTTCCGTGGTCTTTGAAATCTAAGACGATTCTTATGGAAATGAATTTCAGAGAACCTCTCTCTAACATCTCTTTCTTAAAAGCTAGCAGGAGGCATGCATGCTTGTGAAGATTTCTGAGTTCAGGAAGAAAGAAACTCCAGCCCTTTCTTCAGTGGGCCTTATTCTGGACTGTATTCTGCAATAGGATCTTGCCATCCATGTGCTAATGCAGCCGATGGCAAATCCCATCCAGGGCCTGCTGTAGTCTGCAGTGGCTTCCAGAGAGCAGGTCCTATTCTGAAACATAATGTAGAATAAGGACCAGGCCCAGTGCAGAAAGGGACTCAGGATTAGAAAGTTGAAGAAATCCACTTCTCAGTGGAAGATCTGAAGATACTATTTTTCTGTTTGAAGATCAGTCTGTAGGGGTGCATCCCCATACACATTTTGGTCCGAACCAAAAGTGGGTTCAGGAAGGGGCACCCCCATGCATTTTAGATTTGGTCCAAGTTCTGTGGACCAAGTTGCCCAAACCAGGATCAAACCAGGACCAAATTTGGTCCTGAAAAAAACTGTTCTCATCACAATTTGGTATCTCAGCATGCATTGCTTTACGAGTGGAGCCTGCGCATGGGGACAGTCCCAGGCTATTTGGGGAGGAGATTGCCACTTGTGTCAGTGGGAGGTGAGATTTCATGTCCTGTGCTCACCGTTCCTGCCCTGTGCACTGGAGATGGCAACTGCTGAGATTTTTTGGGAGTAAAGCCAAAATGATAAGGGGGTCGAATGGCCTTCATTGCTCCACGAGACTCTTTTATACAAGTATTCCACCCGTTTCCCTGATCGCCAAGGCAGGCAGGATAATGGCTTGATTTTGCTCCCTTTTCCATGGCAAATATTCCACCCCATTTCCCGATTGCCAAAGCGGGCATGATAATGGCTTGATTTTTCTCCCCTTTCCGCTTGCCTGTTGTTCCCACGGTTCCTGGGTGGAGCAGAGGTGCACAAAACTGCTCAATTGCCCCCAAACCTTGTCGTGGCTTTGCTCAAACAGCTGTGTGTTTTTTTTTAATTGCCATTCGGTCCTGGCTTCTCTGTGCCGCCAAGGGGGGAGGGATGCGGCATTTGCAGCAGGCAGCACAGGGGTGGGGTGAAATCAATCTGGTTTCCAGAGAGGCGAGAGGGGGCAGAGAGGAGATGACAACTGCTCCCCTGTGTCAGGGTTTGGTGCAATTTGCATGGGGATGTCTGTATCCACACCCAGCCTGCATCCAGCCCAGATTACCAAGAATGGCATGGGGATGGGCAACATTCGATCTTGGCCCCGCACCCAGTCAAATATGAGCCCAATCAGAACCAAACGGCTTGCATGGGGACACAGCCTAGGAGTTGCAAGTGGGACTGTGGTAATTCCATAGGTTGGACACTGGAGTTGTTGATTAACCCTTGGCTATAAGGGTTGGGTAACTTTATAGCCAGCCAAGCAAAAGAGTAGCTGTATTGTTTGTATGCAGTTTGAAATAAGTTTTAGAAAATGTATTCATGCACCCAGGAAAAAAAAAATCTCTGCAGAAATCAGGCCAATAGAAGAAGAAGAGTTGGCTTTTCTATCCTGCCTTTCTCACCCATTTAAGGGGACTCAAAGTGGCTGACAAAGCTTTTCTATTCTTCTCCCCACAACAGAATACCCTGTGAGGTAGGTGAGGCTGTGAGAGCTCAGAAGAGAGCTGTGACTAGCCCAAGGTCACCCAGTTGGCTTCATAGGGGAGGGCGGAATTGAACCCGGTATTCCCAGATAAGAGTCTGGCTCCCTAACCACTAGACCAAACTGGGATACAAAACCAGCTCCACTATCCACAAATTGCAGAGTTTTTCATCCATATTGATGAGGCTTAGGATACTTGGGGACAGTACCATCAGCACCTTTCTGTCCCAAAGGGTCCTGCCTGCTGGTGAAATAGGGAAGCTAGATCAAATACAGTTTTACTTCAGAAACATTTGTAGAGGCTGTGGTGGTCTGTGAACTTACTTCTTAAGGACCAGGTGTTTAAAAAGTGTAAGGGCAACATTGCATATAAAGTAAGATGATACGATTCCTCCAGATGTGCCATATGGCATCTCTGAAACACATCTGAGAAACATTGGACTGTCTTTTGTTCCTTTTCTACTTCATTCCACCCAGCTCCCACTTTTCTGGATTCCCTATTGTCCAAGAATGTTATTACTGAATTAATATTGTAAACTGAGTACGGGAAACAAAAATGAAAAGGCTTTGGGGATTTTAAAGTCATTGTTTTTCTTCTTGCAGCTGAACTATTTGGTGACGGAACAGTTGGTAAAATGTGGTGTTCCAGCAGTGGGCATTTCGGTAAGAACACCTGTTGGTCTTCTCTGTTCTTGTTAGGTTACAGTATATTTGCAGAGCAGGGTAGGCAGCCTTTGTCTACTGAGGGCTCAGTTTGGTTGGGTGAATTGTTGTGGGGAGAGAAGTTGCCGGCTGTCAAACCCCAAACTGATTATAGGCAATGTTAACTAATCCAAGATGCAGAGCAACCTCATTTGATTTTCACTTTCATGACTTCAGAACTGGAATTCTCATCTTAATAGACCAAAGTGGCCAATGGTGTGAAGGCTGAGTCCACTCTCCTCTGCACTTGTTCCATTTCAAGGCTGGCAGAATCTGTTGTGTTCAGTGGGGTCAGTTTTCATGTGGGTTTAAAAAGGATCTGAATCTCAACAGTGCATCACCTACCATTAGCTTAACCTATTCTGCCTCTGTTGTTACTTTCTTTTAGCTGTTCTGTCCTCTGTACCACAAGCACCAGTGGGCACGAATCAGCCAGTACTGCCTATAAAGGTCAAGTCATATCAAAGGCCCACTGAGCATGGCAGAGTTACTCTCAGAAACTGTATACTGCATCCTATAGATGTCTGGTTTTTTTCCCCCTGTTTTTTCCTGTGTGACTTTTGGACTGTTTGCTGTTTCCTTTATCCAGCACACTCTTCTGTTATTTTTTTTAAAATAATACATTGTTCTAGACTTGTGTTTAGTATCAATTCTAGCTTAGTTTTTACCCTTTTCATGTCCCTTGCTGTAAAACATCTTTATATAAGAAAACAAGCATCTGGCCTTGTTAACAATCTGCAAACCCAGTTTGAAAAAAATACAGTTACGTAGCCAGGTTCCAGCATTTTGCATTCAAAAATAGAGGGGAATTGGCTTCCTGTTCCCTCTTCCAGACATATCAGTTGAAATTTCCATTTTGTAGTTTAATGAGGCGATGGGGCAAAAATATGGCACAGTAGCTGTTTTCCCATGGTGGCCAGTTAGCACTCTTTGGGTGCTGCTTGGGCACGCAAGGGCTGGGCGCGGTACCCAATTCCCATGTCATTCCCAGCAATGTGGGACAGGCACTGGTTTGGCACTGATGGTGCCCCATGCAAAGCAAGCCGAAACCTGGGAAGGGGGAGCCGTGGCACCTCCTCTCTGCCCCTCTCTCCTCATTGGCAGCTGGATTCTAGTCAGCCGCAGCCAGATTGTTGTCAGCTCACCCCTGTGCCACCCCACCACCTCCCTTAGCGGCTCAGCACTGCAGAAGCTGATGATCTTCCTTGATGGGCCGGGGGATGTGAGTTCCTTTGGTAGACAGGCCCTAGCCATTCAGCACTATGGCTCGGGCCGGTCTACCAAGCGATCCCACATCCCCCGGCCCATAGGCAGCCGCAAATCGACCTCTCCACACTCTGGGTGTCTCCCTGACTCCTGCAGTCCCAATGGGACTGCAGCAGCTGGGAGTGAGCCACCTCCTCCCCCCTGTGTACAAATCACTCACCTTGCTGAGCCTGGGAGTGCGATTGGGCAGGCGTGCATGCTCCGGTACATGATTTGCTCCAGTGCATGATTTGCGTGGCCCTGCCACCTGTTGAGCCAATTTCGGACCAATCATGGCAGGGTGTGTGTGTCTCAGGGAGGGAGGCATGTGAATGCTTCCCTCCCTGGATGGCTGGGGACGGCTCAAATGTGCTGAGGCATGTGTAGAGCACTTTTTACTGCTCTACATTTGGAACGCACCTAGGACATGTCAGGATGCTTGGGGCGGCCTAGAACGGATCGGGCCACCCCATGAGAACAAATGCAGCATTCCGGCGTGTTGTAGATGCGTTCCAGAAGGCCTAGTCTGATCTGCCACTTCAAGGCTGTGGTTGCATAGCCCATGCAGTGCACCACAATAGAGCCCATGAGGAATGCTACAACTGTGGTATATTGCCTGCTGCAGCCCAAAAATGTAGTTGAAACTTTTGCTGGGTCCTGGAAGAACAGACAGAAGTCTCTGGGGACACTTACATGGCAGTCAGGAGACAAATCCAACAACAAGGGTAACCTATAGTTAAATCGAACTTATCTTTAGGCTGCCCTCATCACTGTTACCAAAGTCTTCAAGACGAAGTGGAGAAAGGTTTGTCTATCCCAGATCCCAAGTACCACTATTCAAATTAGAACATACAGCTCTATACAAACATATCAAGGGACAGAGTAGTTAATTTTGTCATTAAGACAATGAGAAATCATAGTATTTCTCGAAATCATGGCATTTCTAGTCTAGCTACTTCTGGAGGTCACCAGGGTTTCTCTTCCACCCTTGAATACTCCCTTGTATTATTGTGGTTGTGTCCCTATGCACTATATAGTCTGAACTGAATCTGAATTTGTTAAAGACTGTCCCCATGCAAAGCCCTCTTTCTGGACTTTATTCAGACCAAATCGCCCAAATCCACACTAAATTTAGTCCTGTAGAAAACTGTTCTTGGCAGGGTTTGGGAGACAAGTCCTCCTCATTTTGGGAGCCAGTTCTGCACATGGGAATGGTCTCGGGCTATTTGGGGAGGAGATTGACTGCGGCCTCATTAGGGGGTGGGATTTCACACCATTCCTGTCCTGTGGTGATCAAACAAACAAGTCTCTTTCCGCGACCATTATTCCATCCCCCTTTCCTGATTGCCAAGCCAGGTGAATGTGCAAGACAAAACAGCAGCTTCTGAAACATGTATACAATTAACTAAGCGCCCCAGTTTTACAGTGAAAGATGCAATTGCTGTCCCACAACTCTCTTTCCATGACCATTATTCCATCCCATTCCCTGATTGCCAAGCCAGGAATTATAACTTAATTTAAATGGCTTAATTTAGCACACAAGCACTAAACTGCCATTCCGGATGGAGTGGAGATGCGCACCTCCGCTAAACTGCCACCAAACCTCATAGTGGGTTTTCAAAACAATCTGGCTTTTTTATATTATTTTTTATTATTTTTATATTATTATTGCCTTTCAGCCCTATGTGCCATGAAGGGTTGTGTGCGGCGTTCCTTGTCATCGCTGCAGTGGGTGGCACATGGGTTGGTGACTTCAACCCTGCTTCCTATCAGGAGAGAGGGGGCAGAGAGGAAAAGGTGCCATTTCTTCCTGTAGGGGTTTATTTTAGTGTGGTTTGCATGGGGATGGTTGTATTCAAATAGAGCCCACATTTTTGACAGTTGCATGGGGACGGACATAATTCTAACTCGACCCTGCATTCAGACTAAAAATAGTCCAATTTGGACTAAACAGAGTCCATGGGGATGCGGCCTATATTTTCTAATTTGAATTGTGATACTGAGTCTTTTACAGAAGTGGCTTGGAACCTACATGTGAGATAGCATGTATCTGGAATTTATGGCTCTTTTAGTTGAAGCATTGTATCTTGAAATTTCGTTTGTAACAGTTTAATCAAATGGGTTGTTGTTTCACATTATTCCTTGGTTCATATATCGCCTGGGACTCATATGCCAGAAGATAGGAGACTTGTAGGATGATCATTTGCTGGGTAGCCATAATATTTGGGAAATTCAAGTTCAGAGGAAGCATTAAGATTAATTTCCCTTCCTTTAGATGGAGATGAATATGACTAATATTCTAAGTAATATTTTGGGCTACTAATTACTTGGATTGTTTGTCTCTTTTATTTTTAATAGCCTTTTGGAACCTGGAAAACAAGATGCAAGAAAGTTACTCAGGCTGCCATTGATATGGTGAATGATGTTCTACAATCGGGTTATGTCCCAGTTTTACATGGTGACTGTGTTCTTGATGAAGAACAGCACTGTTGTATCTTATCTGGAGATACAGTCATTGAGGTGAGAGATGGGAATAGCAAAAATTCAAAACAAAAAATTCACAAGTAATCACAGTGTATATTTAGCTCTAATGAATTATTTTTACCTTTGTTAGTCACCTTCATTGCCCAATTGGACACAAACCCTTGTATGTCTTTTATAAATAGGCAAAGGTCTGCTCAAGTGGAGCTTGAACGCTTAGTCATTAAATGGGCAGATCCATGTAGTTTTCCTAGAGGTGATATGGAAGCGGTTTGCCTTTGCCTTTTTCTAGGTAGCTGCCAGGAAATGAACTTAGATGCTGTACAACTGAATTGTGGCTTTTCCCTGTGTTGTATGACACTCTTTAAACAGAGAACTGTAGTCTTTGTTGAACTGGGGACTTTTTAGTTGATGATCAGGAGATAAATCAAGTAAGTAAACAGATGTGCCTGTGGGGTGTTTAAATATGTGGCAGTTACATATGTTGCTCTTCATTTTTATTTTTGCAGATTCTTGCGAAGATATTCTCTCCTATGAGAGTTGTGTTTCTCACAGATGTGAATGGGATTTATAGCTGTCCACCTGACATGCCAGGTACAAAAGTAATTGGTAGAATACATAACACATAATGCATATTTTGCATGGGTGTATTTTTACTTATTACAATTTATTTTCCATAGGTGTATTTTTTCAGAACTAGCTAACTAGTGCTCAAATTATTCATGCAATCCTGGCTTGAAGTATTTGTTTAAAAAATATTTTCAAATGGATTCGACATGCTGTTTCTCACATTTAAAAGGACTGTGAGAAAGATGAATTTCTCTTAGTGTCTAAAATGACAGCATCAGTATTGGTAGAAAGAAACTGGAACTTTCCCAGCTAAAGAACTGGGTAAGCCTCTAACATTACCCCATAACCCTATCACACCTACCTTAAAGGAGTGGCTCCAGCCACCCCTGGAGCAGTGCATTTGCATGACATGCCACTACTGCCATCTGGGAGCTCCCTCATGTCCTCAGCATCACCAGAAGCAGTTGATGAGCTCCTGCAGGCAGCATTCATATTCTCTTTTGGTGTGAATGATGCAAACAGGAAGAAAAGGGAAGGGCAGAGCAGCCTGCTGTGGGCTGCAGGCTGATCTCCATGGCAATATCCTGGTGCAAGCTGAAGGTTGCTGTGGCTGTTGCCATGATGATCAGGTTAGTCTAGGCCAGACCATCCATACTTCAAGTGGGGGTGGCCCACCACCTGATCTTTGCTTCGCTGGAATGGCACAATAATACCAGTCTAGTGAGCAAAGTGCGAACAGGCCCACAGTGTAAAATGTCCACACCTTGCTGTGTGCCAAGTTCAATTACCATAAGACTAATGTTCCAAGACACGTTGCAGAGTTTTCTGAATTGAAGAGAGCTTTCAGCCAAGGCATAAATGGCCCTGTGACCACAGCTGATCAGGGATCACATGTCAGGTATGATACTGTCACCAATCAGATTTATGTGTTAACTAGGTTAAGAACAAATTAATCCCATTTATACTGAAAAGAAGTAAGGCTTTTTGTGTTCCTGGCATGAACTGATATTTTTAGCAACCCCAAAATTCACAAGAAGATTCTCTCTTACCTTTCACTTTCCCTTAGTAACTATCCAAGTTATCCTACAACTGTAATGTGAGAAATGCATAGGATTTCTTGTCCAAAGCCATGATGAAATGGCTTCAAAAGTTCTCTTAGAATGAGATGTTAATTTTAGCCTTTAAAAAATTCATTAAAGTAGTGCTCTTTAAACTTATGAAAGAAAATTTGAGAAAAAGTTTAGATCTGTAATTATTGGGTCCTTACTTTAATTATTATATAATTTCCTGCTTCATCACAGAGAAATGACAAACACCTGGGTGATTTTGGTTCAGTTCTTGAAGTAACTAGAATGGTGTTCTTTTTTATATACGGTAACTATAAGAAAGGTATTTTCTTGTGCTGCAAGTTTATTTGGCTACATGTTTATTCTGTAACAGGAGCAAAACTTGTCGATTCCATTGTTGTCGGCCCTGATGGAAATATGGACCCACCTGTGCTCACATCTGCACTGCCACATGATACTACTGGAGGGCTAACTTTGAAGTTACAAACTGCTGTAAATATAGTATCCCAGAGTCAAGGAGCCATTCCAGTTCTGATCTGCAAACTAGAGAGTGAAGCAGCAGAAAAGGCTTGTCTGATTGGTGAACTGAAGGAAGGTGAAGGCACGAAGATTTCCTTCAAGGAAGCATGAGGAAATTCCCAACAAGAAAGTTAATGGAAGATAGATTTAACTGGGACTATGCTTGTTAGACATCAGTGTCAGTTCTGCTATGTACACTTGACTATGATAATAAGTTTCAGATGCCTTAAATGTGGTATAGTTATGTTGTTGCTGTTTGAACTATGGGTTCCCGTCAGCCTTTGCAAACATAGTTGTACTAAATAGTGCTAAAGGAAATTGTCATCCAAAACCATCTGGAGGACAAGAACTTCAAAAAGCGTGCCTTAATCTAATCCATTGCAGTCTTTGCAATTATGAGTGATGAGAGCTAGTGAAAGTTAATGTTATACAAGTGCTCAGGGTCGCCTACTTTTTAAAAAGTGATTCTGATCTGTGCACCCCTTAAGTAAACAACTATTAGTGTCACATTTTCCATTTTAATTTAATTTAACAAGCAAAGGCAAGTCTTGCAAGACTAAAAACTATGTATCGGTAAAATTATATTATTTCTGTTAGTACCTAACCAGGCTGATTAGCCTTTTCTGGAAGTCCAAAAGAAAGAAAAAGAAAGAAAAAGCAGGTGGTATCATGGGTTACCCATTATGGAACGTGACCCTTTATTGAAAAATGTTGCTCTTATCTTTATTTCTCCAGAAAGTACAGTAGCAAATTATAAACAACTTCAGCGTCCCATGTTTAGCTGTCAATAGACTTTGTCCTCAGAGTGGTTTGCAGCTAAAATGAGTAGGATCAAATGAGTGAACTTACAGATGCTGTTCCCATACCCTCTTGTTGTCTGCAATTCAAATAAAGTTTTCTTTACATTCTCCATTTTAGGCTGATGCGTAGCAAATATTGGTGAAAAGAATCATTTGCTCACATTAGGCTTTGTCTGCTTAACATGATATATCATACTGTAGACTATATGAACCTTCTTTTTAAAGGCACAGTGTATATAATTTTAAAAAACCTTTCAATTTGAGGTGTTCTGAACAATGGGATGGATGTTGGGCAATGGCAGACTCAATCTACCTGCAACACGTAAGGCAATTGGTCAACTCAACTCAACCATTTAAAAGGAGCTTTGGGAAAAATGTTTAAAATTTCTTTAAAATCTATAGGTTGGATGGAGGTTAGAAGACATCCTGCCCTACTACCAATCCTATTTAGGAAGCCCTAAGACTTTTACATAGGGAACACAAACCTCAACAAAATACCTGAAATGTTTCAGTTGGTTTTAACATTTCTTTCCAATTCTGAACGGAACTCAAAATCTGTTCCGTGCACATCTCTGACAGAAGGTGCTGCTAATGGTGCTGAAAAAACAGACTAATGGGGCTAATAAATTTTGATTTTTGCCTATATTCACACTATATAAAAAGAATGGTAAGTGTAGGTAGAAAGCTAAATGTATAATGCTGTGCCTCGGTGTGTTTTTAAACAGAACATGGCTGGTTGGTATGAACCAATATGGACTTTATGTATCCCAGACCCCTATTTAAAATCTGATAACATTCACATATAACAAAATTCGTAAAGATGTAAAAATTCAGAGATACCAAGTGATCAGTATTCTTAAAACTGTGAGCCAGTTTGGTCTAGTGGCTAGGGAGCCAGCCTCTTATCTGGGAATACCAGGTTTGATTCTGCCCTTCGCCACAAAGCCAGCTGGGTGACGCTGTGCTAGTCACAGTTCTCTTCTGAGCTCTCACAGCCCCGCATACCTTACAGGATGTTCTACTGTGGGGAGAAGAATAGAAAGCTTTGTCAGCCACTTTGAGTCCCTTTAAATGGGTGAAAAAAGTGGGGTAGAAAAGCCAACTCTTTCTCAGTCAGGCTGTATCTCCATGACAAAGGAATGCAGCACTTCAAGGACAGGAGCACTTGTTCCTTCCCCAGAGGCATAGTGTGTGGTATCTGCATGCCATGCTCCTCACCCAACCTGGGAGACAAACTATCTCTGCTTTGAGGATGCTGGGGACACCTTGGAAATGGGCCCAGAAGTCAGCCATTTTAAGCACAATGAAGATGTCTGGGTGGATTGTGACATTGGAAAGTCACCCACAAGGTCACTGTGTTTCTATACTGTGTCTATACAGTGGCTGTCCAAGCATCTGAGAGTGAGGAACACTCTTAGAGTTGTTGTTTTTCTCTGATCTGTGGGAAGAGTGCTTTTGAGCATAACCAGAACTGCTGGTGGTGTGCATATGCTGTGTACTTGGGCCTCAGCTGGGCACTCTCTGTCACTTGTATGCAGCCTCAGAAAACTCAGGGTAGTCATCATTCACCTCGTGTTTTGAAACTTGAAGTCTATTGTAGAATAAAAATATTTTTTTGCATTTTTTTATTGAAATTATAACATAACATAACATAGAATAAAAATCTTGAGGAAAAATATATTAAAAATATGTTCCACTATTATAAAGATTTACATCACTCTCAGATGTTTACTGAGAGAAGTACATTAACTGTGGTACTTGAGTCCTGACATATGCCCTATGCTTAAATTCAGTTACAGATCTCCTACTATGAGTTGCTTTTCACTAATAAATGACAAATTAATGACAATTTTATGCACGTTATATCCAATTTTGAAGTCAGAGGCAAGCATTAGAAAAAGACATGGTTTAATCTAATTGGTACAGAAATTATTGCAAAATAAACTTTTTGGAGCTATTGCTCACATCCAGAATTTTGAGGCCATGACATGGATGCATTCTTGTTATGTGTAGTATCTGAGAGACCTCAGAAGTTTTGTGGGCACTAAGGAATCACTCAGGGGTACCACTGCTGCAACTATGACTCTTTCTCCACCAGATTTTATTCCGTATTATATTCCAGAATAGGGGGCTGCATTTGGCATGCTAGTGAGCTGCTCAAAGCTACTACCCATTACTTAGTAGAATGCATTCTGTTTTTCCTAATGCAAAGCTTATTTCTAAGTATTTTGGGTGGGTGGGTGGGACTATCACTCCTTAATTAACACAAGTTTACATTTTCAGTCAATTGTCTTTCCAGCCGCCTTTATAAAATCGTATTTATATAACACTGGCTTTTAATTTAAGAAATAAAATTTGTGACAAAACAATTGTAACCATTTATTTAGCAGGATTTATAACTGTAGTTAGTGAGACGTTCACATGCTCTTCAGCTGTCCCCATATGCAGCTGTGAATACAGATGAAAATGTGGATGTTTACTAGATATGAATATCTGGAAAGTTGTTCTCTGTGCATAATATTGTGCCACACATGGAACTGTTGCACAGCTTTGCAGAGGAAAACCTTTGAAGGCTTCGTTTGGAAACAGAAATCAGATCTGCAGAAAATGAATGCTCCCAAATTGATTTATGGAATGACAAAAAGAATTTAAGTTAATCTCAGATTTGTGCAGTACTGTCTCTGGCATGAACTGAAATAGTAATAATTTGAAGGCAGATGCCATAAGATTCCAATAAAAAAAATTGTTTGGATTTATTACAGGCTAAGAGCTCTGACAAGCTTTCACCTATGAAAGGGAGAAGGCAAGACAGAGTTTAAGAGAGGGAGAGCGGAGAAAGTGAGACGGACTGAGAAAGGAGTAGAGGGCTCTTGGTAACCTAATTCTGAGTAAGTTCTTCAGTTGCAGAAGACAGTACTGACTTCAAGATAGATCACAGAAGTAGCAAAGGGAGACATTCTAAAGACAGCAAAGCAACGGAATAAACACTAGCAGGTGAGTCAACAGTCCTGATGTTCTTGATCAATTTAGTATTAGAGATGTTCTTGTGTGGCAAAAGTTTCTTAGAGATGGTCTGTTCCATCAGTTGTCTGTATAACCAATCAGGAAGAATATATCGAAGTACTAGAAGCAAAAAAAAATTAAAAAAATAAAACCCTCAAAAGAGTCATGAAGTCTTAGGGATGGTGGAAGTTCTTTCGGTTGTTTGCTTTCTCTTTGTTTTCTAATCTGTTCTCCAAGGTGTTAGAGGTATAGGCTGTGTTCACATAAATGGATTTGTTTTCTTCTGTGGGTGGTACTGATTAACAAGGGAAATCTTTGGGAATACACTGAAGTATCAGAATGTGGATTCTAATCAGCTGCGTTTTTCTGCTGGTTCTCAATTTCCCTTGTCAGATATTAGTTATTAAAAGCTGAGGCTATGGCATTCAGTCAGATGTTCAAAATACAAAGTAAATTTAGCTTTCTCTCCTAGTCATATGGAATTCCAGATATGTGCAGGTGCCTAAGAAGTTGGTGGTATGTACTTATAAGTTAAAGATGCCTTTTTGGAAAGGGAAATATGGAACTTAATTGATTGCCAGAACATTTTGAACAGTTATATGCACTCAATCTCTGTTAGACTTAAGTATGTAAAATCATTGTAATTACAGTCTAAGTGGACATATTGTTCCAAAAATGATTTCCTCAGACTATGTGGAAAAATATCTGGACACTTTATGTTTTATTTGCATTGAAAAAGCTGTGTTAACCCTACGCATGCCAAACAGCTGTAAGGACTACACATCTGGAATGCTTGCTGTTAATTTTAGCCAAAGAGAAGCGCCCATCTGATCAAGCGCGGCGACCATATAAGGCTATACAGAACAGTGTCGCAAAGTATACTTTTTATGCTGGCTTAATGTTCAGGATGTGTTAAATTTTTTTCTCTAGTATCTCTCTAGTAACGGAAAAGAGGATACAAGACAACTCAGCCGTGAAGCTAAGTGATACTTCTGCCTCTTTTCCTCCAGAATGGGAAGAAGTTGTCGAACTTGGTTTGTGTCTGACACCAGAAGTTTCTCATGAAGGAACATAGGCAGACTAAAAACTTTAAGACCAAGATATTCATAGAATTGCACGGTGTCAGGTTTATCAACAAATATGACCCATTTACTTTACACATTATATTGACAGTAGTGGCAATAGGAAAAATTATGTGTGTCATGGGACAGCAAGTAGCTACCGTAATTTATAGCTTGAAGCTGCCTATTCCAGTATTGTGTGTGTATGAGTCTAGATTTTAATGCCACCTGACAACCAGCAGACAGACACACAAGACACAGACATATGTTCAGGCTGTGAAAGGTTATCACAATGACAACCATTACGTATTTGGAAGAACAGATTTACAATGCAAGAGACATGCTAAAATTTTAGAACTCTTTAGATATGCAACCCTTGCATTCAATCTGTGAAGTGAATGTTCACCACCTGTTTTTTTAAGCACTTCTTAATAGACTCTTGTTACAGTTAGTATCAAAAGCACTGGAAATAAAATATTATTATTATTAATTATTAATTATTAATTATTATTATTATTAAAGCACTCTATTATTTAGAAGTTAAAAAGGTCTTTAAACCACAAAGGCCTAGTCTGAAAGCAAATTATTCTGCGACTTATGGCCTGAAATCTTCCATTTGCCAAGTCATTTGACTCTATATATGAATAGCCGGTAAAATTATCTGTAATTAATGGGCTTTGGACATTAAGACAATATTCCAGTTCAAATTGTCATGCTCTGTGAAGTGGACAAAATGTGGTCATTTTCTTTCCAGTCAAAATGGGATTGTGGGGAAAATGTCACCTAGACTCATTTCAGTGAAAAAGTGACAAGGGCTACATTTACATCTGGAGTGGGGAGATCTAAAACAGCTTGAAGCCAGTAGTGTGAGGTCTTCATGTTTTGAACCCACCTTTAATCCACCTTTTCTAGCCTAGAATGTCCATAAAAGGGACATGGGTAGATTGGTGTGTGAATGATCCTGCCTGTTAACCATCTCTAAGCTACCTCAATGGTGCTTTTTAAAACTGCCTAAGAGTTCAGCCTAGAAATTAGGCTGCTGCACAGCAACAGATTTCATGGGTCAAACCAGACAGTGTAAGGATGGTTCACTAGAACATAACAGATACTGTATACCATTTGGAAGCTGTGTACAGTGTCTGTACCTTTCTCTAGAAAAGCGGGATACAGCTCGTTGAATAAAAATGAGACTGAATTTGGGCTGATAACAATTTGTGAATTTATTTTCTGAATAGCATCCTTCAGATCTTTTAAAAGCAAAAGACAGAATATTTACAACATGGTCTGAAATTGCTGCTAATTGGCCTTTTCCATTAATTGCTTGAAGTGGGTGAAACAGTTTCATATTTATATTAAGCATAACATTATAAAGCATTTTTTTTGTAATATTAGTTTTATGGTGTGATATGTTTTCTAAGACATATTTTATTGTAAATTTTGCTTTGTCTTGCTTGGAAGAGTGGTGAGTACATGCACCAAGTAAGGCTGGCCATAGCAAGCTTAATCGAATAGAATTTCTCAAAGGAAGAGAATGTGTTATTAGAATAGAATTTCCATGAAAAATGCCCCAATAGACTAGAACTTCCATGAAAAATCAAATATTATAATGTGGATTGTTTTGTTCATACATTTCCCCACAATATAATTTTAATTATGTGAGAAACTGATGAAGATGAGCTTCAACATTGTACAAATTTATTAGTTCCATCAACAAATTAAACTCTTTTGATCAATTATGTCTATGCCTATGTGGTTATAATTTATTATACTTGATATTAATTAATACAATTAACTCATGGATGCTGCAGACCTCTAACCACTTTCCAGGGTATAATTGTACTGAAGAGAGCTGGATTCTGAATTGTACTAACCAAAGAACTCCACTGGATTAAACTTCTCTCCTCCCCCACCCCCAACTTAAGTGTTTAAAACTGATTCTCAAAAGACCACAGGGTGGAAACATTTGATTATATTTATAGTCATAGAAAGCAAGTGTTTTGCTTAAGCAGCTTTAGGATGCCAAGATGAGAAGCAATCTAAAAATCTTTTGAATAATTCATCAATAACAATCACGGATGGCAGGTGAAACCAAGCCAGTGAGGCAGTAACACGACAATCAAAGGGGCCTTTGTTCCTGTGAAAAGGGGCTTTGATCTGTTCAATAGGATGAAATCCACCTCACTAATTCCTGGTCCAGCCCATTTCCATTTCATACCTGGCTTGCCAGGCAACTTTTTGGCTACTCGCTTCCATAAATATCTAAGACATTTCTATATCATCTCTTATTTAAGCAATCTTGGGGTGGTTCTTGAGGTAATGAATTAAATATAAAAACACATACATACATACATACATACATACATACATACATACATACAT
>MTQE01003428.1:5973318-5994527 GCA_014337955.1 Aspidoscelis marmoratus
TATATATATATAATCCTTATATATAATATAAAATCCTTATATATTAAATTTCTTATATAGAGAAAGGCTATAATCACACCCAAACAGTCATCTATGGTCAGTCAATTTATCTCCTCGGTGATTAGCCAATTTATCTCCACAGCAAGCAACAAATGACAGGGTACATAATTATATTTTAAGAAGGCAGTGTCTCACAAGCTACCACGCTTATCTCACAAGGTCCTTCCATAAAATGTTCCTAGTGTATTCATCACTTCTCTGCCTATGGTGTCTTTAATGAGCAGATTAAGTATGTAGTGCACACTCGAATAACCTAGATGTCTCAGTATGTGATTTGCAAATCCTAGGAGTCAGACAAATGGAGGATGCCAAGACTCTTGCTTCTGCAGTAAGGGCGCTGGTAAATTTAATCTGGAGATGATGGAGGACGATAGGACCGCGAACCGCAGCAGTCGTCTTCCCGATCCTTTTTCACTGACTCTATCAAAATGTATTTGATCATGTGAAAGAAATCCTCTGAAACCTGTGACCGCTGATATATGTTCATGGCACCATCCTGAAATTTCATGGCTCTTCAGTGGTGCAAAAGAGTAAATGGCACTTGGTTGGGAGGAGCAAAGCAAGCTGTGAAATGGAAAGTCAGTCTCTCTATGAGTCTGGCTTCTTCACAGATGGTTCTC
Organism: Aspidoscelis marmoratus; assembly: GCA_014337955.1. NCBI lineage: Eukaryota > Metazoa > Chordata > Lepidosauria > Squamata > Teiidae > Aspidoscelis > Aspidoscelis marmoratus. The sequence goes on from MTQE01003428.1 coordinate 5,973,999, forward strand.
AACTATCAGACCATTTGCAGGAGACATTGGTTTCATTTGATGCCCTGGGACTGAAATTGAATCGTGAAAGAGAAGTGTAAAAAGAATGGTAAAAAGGAGGAGGGAAAGGCTTTACAAATGGTTACACTTTCTATAACAGCAATGATAACAGAACTGTATCCCTAGTGGTCAAAAGAGGTTAGGTCCAACCTTACTTCTTGAGAAGGATTTTTTAGACAGAGTGACAAGGGCTTTCAGATAAGTAGTTCTGTAAGATGAAGTCTTCCACCAAATATTAGAATGAATGAAACAGGAAAAACAAGCAAGAATCAAAAAGTGCAGCAAAAACAGGGTAAGGAAGTGCATTAATACTTTCTCAAGCAGTACTGCATCAGCCAAAATTGAAGCTGGTCTGTGTTCTCCCCTGACTTTAAGCAAAATTGAAAATTTTAGAAAATCTGTTGTCAAATCTCCCATGCTTCACTTGCAATTTGCCTCGTTAAGAGTTAGACAGGTTTTTTGGCTTGCATAATTCTTCTGTAATGCCGAGAGAATATTTGTGGATGCAATTAAGTGTTTCTGTGTGTTTGAAACCAGCAGGTTCAGAAAAGATCACTAGCGAACTGCTCGTCTTCTCAAAGTCAAGGAAGAGATAAGATGTGGTTAAGATTTTGGGTTGTAATCAGAAGTTACATTATATATCTCTAAAATACAACCTTGTTACCAACATTTTAAGGTGGAAGAGAGTGGGAAGGACTTTCACTCTACCACACAATCCTATTAGTCTATTAATTCTGGAGAACTAATTGCTAAGTTGGGCAGTCTAGTATAAAAGAAAGAAAGAAAAAGATTAGAGTCTATAATAAAAGTGTTGCTGCAATAATCTGATAGCTACTTCCATTTTTTTTGTATCTGATAAACAAAAATATTTAATTAAACTTGCATCCAAGTTTCATAAGAAAAATTCCAATTTAGGTGTCACAAAACAGTTTTTTTAAAAAATCTTGATGGCGGCTTATTGTTATATCTGGATTTTCCCACCCTTTTCAACTCATTGTTTAACACATTAAAGCAGAGATTATCATGTGGCTCTCAAATAATTGTTTTTAGTCCCTGAGGGACTTAATATAATCCCAACCATTCTAGCTGTAGCGACAGCAGCTGCAGCAGCACCATAGTAGTAGTAGTAGTAAATGATGATGATGATTATGTCTTTTTTTCAAATCTGTTTTGTGATGAGTTGGGAACTTGAAGCCTGTTGTCCTGTGGATATACCCCCCCAAAAAAAAAATAAATAAAGGGCAAATGTGATACTAGATCACAAAATCTCAGTCACCCTTGAAAATAAAATATTTGACAATAAATATTGGAAGCTAGAGATCCAGTGCAGCTATTTTCTCTATGCATTCCTGAAAGTAAATAAAAGGCAACCATACTGAACATCATGATTGGATTCAGATGGGATAATATGATTTTTAAACTAAACAAAACCTTGAACTCTGTTAATCCATATTTTGAGTTTTTCTGACTTTTTCTCTCATTGTGGCTGGGTGAGTCAGGATCCAAAAAATAATCTATTTTGACTACCTTTCTCTGTTTCTCTGATTTTAATTTTTTTTAATCATTGTTGATTTTGTTTTTTAAATAGCCTTCTTAGCTTTCATTTTGTTGTATTAAAGTTATAAAACACATTGCCTGTTTTAACATAAATATAATGCTTTACTACTTTAAATGGACATGTAGTTATACAATTAACAATCATTCAACTTGATACACTCTGAATACATAGAAGGAAATCTTGTTTCTTGTTTTTCATATGCTATAACATATAAAAATATATCTCCTCTTCAGCAGGATTATATTTGTTGTAGTTAGTTGTGTATCACTGTATATGCAACTCAAACTAAAATATTTACAAAAGTAAAAAATTATATTAACTCTTAAGAAAAGATAGTATCTTTTCACTGACTGCACAAAAGGGATTTACCTTATAAAGCAAATGTACCAAAATAATTTTTTCCTTTCTGCACTGGGATTTATTCCAGATTATACCTTGAAACAGGAACCTGTCAGATGCTTGCTGGTGCAGACTATGGTGGGCCATGTTGTATTCTGCACTTGCATTCAGATAGCAGGTCCCCATTCTGGGATATAATCCAGAATATGTCCCAGTGCAGAAAAATCCATTGTATGCTCTGCATATGTACTCATATGTATACTATCATTTCGGTATATCATTGTCTTTTCACAAGGCTCAAAAGCTAATTATATGTTGGTAATGGTTTAAATTCCTTGTTCTAGCAGGAGTAGTGATTTTGTTCCATCTTGAATCATATTAATACGTCTTTTGAAAAGCAAGTTTGGAACTTCCTTTAAAAACAAACTTTTTATATATCTCTTTCTTTGGTCAAAGGAATGATGTTGGAATCATTTATAATCCAGTTTTATAGTAGCCATAGGAATTTTCTTAGAGCTCGTATTAACATCATGACCTGCTAAAAATGTACAGCTGTTGCAACACAACTGGATAGAGGAATAATCTGTTGATGCCCAAATACCTAGATGAATTTCATATGAAAGTTGTTCCTGACACACCTTAAGGGGAGTTTTTTTTAACTGACTTCAGAAATACTTATATTTGTTTACCAACTGTTGCTTGCATTTTGCAGGATATAGAAACATACCCTTGCAACTTCTGGGTGCGATTTACAAGCAGTGTAGATAGCAGCTGTTTGTGCTATATGTATTCTTTTGAAATCTTTCAAAGATCCAATAGGCATTGTACTTTATTGTGAATAGCAGGGGCAAGATAGATTATTCTAAATGAATCCACAGTGGAAATAAAAGACTGAAGTTCTTATTTACCAACCACACCTCCCCACATTATAGTTCCAAGTCAGGTCTGCCATGTGCCAGCTATTTATTGAAATAGAATCTATTTCCCAAGAATTTTAAGTCAGATGTCCTGTCTAGTCTTAAATATGTGTGCTTTAAGCCATGGAAGTTTGTATGGTCCTTATAATCTTCCTATTTTTCTTCTCCCTGTCCTCTTCTCAGAAAAAAAAAAAACAACCCTGACATATTTCAGGCATTATTACGTAGCAGCTTTGACTCCTCAAGAGCTGTGGGAATGTTTACGATGAAGAACAATGAATCTGCATTGCAGATCATTTCTTGGAGAAGGTGCACCTACAGAACATCCTGTCCATATGGAACCAAGCATTAGATCAACCTCTGGCATGAAAATTGTGCTACAGTCCTCTCCTAAGAGAGACCCCTTCAAAGCAGTCTATCCAGCATTCTCGGTAATAGACTGGACAAGCCAATGGCTCAGTTCAGTTGGCATGTGGAACCCAATGAAATGGGCCATTTCTGGGCTCCTGGTAAAACCAGCCCCAGTTCCCAACTGGCAACTTTGATATGAAGCTGAGTCAGGCCACAACAATGTGAACAGCTCTTGATTTGCACCAATATCATCCTTTACACTGAGCACCAACACACACAGTGCAGAAGTTACAGCAGTGCTAGAACAAGAACACTGGTACCTCACAGTGCATTAAAAGCATCTAGGCTTTTGCAAATAAACCACAGTATAACAATTAATTTAGAATAATCTTTTTATTTCCATCATTCATTTGTGAAGAATTTATTTGAGCTGTTTAGGATTATGGACATCATGATCCAGCTGTGGTTTGTGGCTTAACCGCACTGGGGAGGGAGGAAGGAAGGAAGGAAGGAAGGAAGGAAGATTTGCTCTTGTGGTTTTTATTGTTATTTTCATCAATATAAAATTTTATATCTGAACAAATTGTAAAATTGCCTGTGCATTTTCTGACCTGGCCTTTTTATTTCATCAGCTTTGCCTTTGCACAATCAGTTCCAATGAAGGGAACTGGAAATCTGAAAGAAAAAAAGTAAAAGTTTTTAATCTCATGTCTATTTCATAACAAATGTTTCAAGGGAGCCAAAAGCAGAATATAAAAATAAATCAAATTCTTGCTTGTCTCTCAATCTTTGAGCTTCATTCATTCATATTTCTTATCTTGCTATGTATTTGAAGGACTCAGGGCAAGTCACAATAAAATCACTATAAATACAGATAAAATTGATTGATTAAAACAATAACAGTTTCTGAAACGGGAGGAGCTTCTGTCCTCTCAGCCAAAAGCCAGAATAAACAGATGTTTCTCCACCAGATGTCTAAATATGGACAATTTATTTTATATATTTAAGAAATTTATATCCCACCTTGCTCCCAAAGGTTCCGGGTGGGTTACAATAAGAATAAAACATATAAAATATTAAAACATAATTTAAAATGCTTCCAGACATAGAGGGGGATCTTTACAGCCACTTTGGAACCAGCAGTCATGTGATTGGTCAACATGACCATTGATCAGCAACGTCTGCGTAGCAGCAGCATGGAAAGTGCAAGTTTAAAAGCTGCTGTTAATCAGCAGCTTTTAACTTTGCATTTACCCTCGTGTGGAGGGAGGAAAGTGCAGACTGTTGAGCACCCTGTCCGTACAACAAGATGTGGCTCCACCCTCCATGTACAGCTTTTTCTTATCCTGTTGGAATGACGGGAAGCAGCTGCACAGGGAGGGCGGAGTTTTACTCATGTCTGGAGGCAGCCTCAGTCTTGGTGCTATCACCAAGAAAGCCTTCCTGCATGTCCCCACCACTTAACCGCTTCTTTAGTTGATCTTCTGAAGTTACTTCTAAGTGCTTTAGAGCCATTTGTGATGGGAACTATGGCTACAGTCTGTGTCCACTGATACTGCCATTCTGTTGTCCTAGGGTTCTTTTACCCACCCAGTAAGCTCCCTGCTGGGAGCTTTTTCAGGGTACTTTAGAAACTAATTGTTTTTGAAGATAAACTGCCCCTGAGGTGACGTTGCCTGATGACATTGCAAGTGTTCTGTTCATAATTTGATTACCAAATACATTTATCTTGTACCTGTTTGCCTTATGTGTTGTGGATGGTTTTCTGCTTTGTCTGGGCATCAAAATAAAACACATTTTAGGCCGCTGCAGTTTTATTTCTAATTTTATTCCTTTAAAAACTCTATTATATCCTTTAGGAGGGGGTAAAGATTGATTTCTAAATTTTTAGATTTGTATATTTTGCTGTTTTCAGTTTATTGCTCCCTGGAATCGAAGAGCAGGATAGAAATAAAATAATACACAATTCTGTCATCAGATAAATCATTTTACTGGTTTAAGCATACTGAATAGAGAGACATAGCCCTCAGTTACATCTTACCATTTTAATTCATCTTAGGAAGCCAGCTGAATCTAAGCTGTTTTTGGCCTGGAATGGCTTGGTCACACCTTCCTGCTGCTATCAAAGGGAATCACAGAAAGTGGGGGAGGCAGGAGGCAGTTCCAATAACAGAGCAAAGGGAATCACATGGGGGGGGGATGAAGCAGATCCAACGACAGAGCAAAGGAATCACAGCAAGGGGTGGTGGCCCGGGAGGCAGAGGAAGGACTGTCACGGCAAGGGGGAGGGGGAAGGAGCAAGACTCAGAGCAGAGACTTGCTTAAGTATCATTTTCTGGGCAGCAGGGGAGCTGGAAGGGGATTAAAATGTTAATGCTGTGTTGGCCCGAATGAAGGAAAACCCAAATAGAAGGAGGAAAATCCAGCGGGGGTGGGGGTGGGGTGACGACGACGGTTTACCATTTAAACATGTAACCAAACGGGCTGGAATTCAGGCTGAAGAAGAATTAAAGTAAAGAGTATCTTCAGATGAAAATTGTAAGCCAAAGCACTGGGTTAGGAAAACAAAAATACAAACCATTTGAGGTCTGTCATTTATTTGACATTTCATGCCTTCTCCCTTCATCAGTAAATGTATTTTGCAACTGGCATGAAACTGGAAAGCCAAACTTATTCAAGATCTCTGCTATTCAAACATTTCAAGGCTATCTTTCCTGTGGTAGAGACTGCCATTGCGGAGAGGAAGGTTGAAAAGGAACCATTTTCTTATATTATTTAAAACAAAAGTTCTCCTTTTCATTATTTTTAGACACATTTGCAGCATTTTAATAAAATTTAATCTGTAAGCTTCTGATGCTGATATGTTAACATGGTAGTTAAGGTAACCAGTGAATGATCTGCCTTGTCATTTCAAAGTCTTTTCAAACCAAAGAAAGTCCCTGAAGCATTTATGCCAGCTAATCTGGTCTAGCCCAAAGAATTCAATTGTAATTTTACGCCACCTTTTTCCCAGCACTTGCAGACTGTTCCCTAGTATTAAAGGGATTTTAGATGAATGGCACTTAAGTGTTACCTAAGCATCCCCATCTTTTCCTGCCACTTTAAGATTTTACCATTAATGTTGTTTCATGCAGAGGAATCAGAAGATTTGCAAAAGAGGGTCTAGGATCCAACTGCTGTTGTACAGTCCTATACTTGCTAATAAGTGGTAAATCCTACTGATTTCGGAAGGGGCGAATATTTAAACCTTGTCAAATGGCAAACTGAAGCTATTAAGGCAATGGTGACTGATTGGCCACACCTGGTGCGTTTTTCATTCGTTTGCATTTATTTAGCTCACTCCACAGGCAGAGTCAGTAGAGCATCGCTATCCAGTTGACACTAATTTTCCAGTCATCACTGCCTAGAAACTGCCAAAATATCATTGATCTACTGCAGTGCAAATATGAATGTTGTGTGTATGTATGCGTATGGCAGAAGCAGCCAGTGTTGTGCAGCTTGCTGGAAGCATCTGGAATCAGTAAGAAATTATGCCTACTGGTGCTGGACACCCTGGTATAAAAAAAAGGGGGAGAAGGAAATCCAACCATAGTAATTGTAAATGTCAACATTTTAGTCTGTAGAACATAAGTTAAAATCCTCCTTATATTTATGCCATTTCAATGTTTCAGTAAATCTCTGGGTGTGGTTATGTTCCTCTATAAGTATATATCAGTTTATGATGCATAATTTGAAATGCAGCAAATTGAAAAAATTAAATCTATCATCATCACTGTTATTACTATTTTTTGACATAATCATGGCTGATGATTGTTTTGTTTTATGGTGATCAGGTATACAGTCCAATTCTGGAAAGGCAGCCTCTGGTGCCTACATATGTTTCTCTCCTCCCACAATAGAGTTCTTCACTCTTCCTTGCTGTTGTCCAAATGGTCTGCCTCCTTGTGTCTGTTGTTACTGACTCTCAGGTCTTCCACTTAGTCACACACTTGCAGACCTCCTTGCAACAAAGAGTAGCCTGTGACAAACTCCATAAAATACAAGTTTAGGAATTTGGCCATCTTTCCTTCAACTAGCATTTCTGAGCCCATAGAGTCAACGGAACAAACATACTTGGAGTTTTTGCTTTTGTCATGACAGTTTTATTCAAAACACAGTCCACCTAGGTGATACCTAGGTTGGTTTGGAGGTTGCGTAGATGGAAAGAATTCAAACAGCAATCCTGGCGGGTGTATGAAGTCCATGACTCACTGCCATATTGGAAATTAATAAACACACAAGCCTGGTAGACCTTCACCTTGTTGGTGGTGGTCAGCTTGGGATTCCTCCAGATCCTGTCAGAATGGCCTGCAATTGTAATTGCTACCTTGCCAATGAGTTTGTTGAATTTGGCTTCAAGAGACAGGCTACTAGTGAATCAGGAACCAAGGTAAGTAAACTCCTCCACCACTTCAAAGATGTGACTGCAGATACAGATTATGAGGTTATTGCAAGCCTCCTGTCCTAAGATGTAGGTCTCCTTTAAATTTATAGTTAAATTGAATAGGGATGTGCACAGATATTTGAAAATTCAAAAATCCAATTCGAATCCTTTGAATATCGACATTCGAGTTCAAATTGGATTTTTGAAAATCCAAATTTAAACATTTGATCGAATTTTGTATTTTCAAAAATTCTATTGGATTTTTGAATAATTCAACTAATAGAACATCGTATATCGCATCTGAATATTGTGTCTATTTGTGCTTATAATGCGGGATGGAAACGGGATGTACACAGGATGAAAATAAGATGCGTGCAAATTTTTTAATGTATATTCTATTTTAATCTGCTGTAACCCGCCCAGAGACCTTCGGGTATGGGGCGGGATATAAATGTAAATAAATAAATAAATAAATAATTCGAAAATTGGATGCAAATGTTGTCGACATTTGTATATTTGAGTTTGAATTGAATTTCCAAACGTACAGATTCAGCTAATCTGGATTCAAACTGGATTTTCAAAAATCTGGATTTTGAATTTTGATTTGAATAGAATATTCAAATATTCAAATTGACATGAATTCGAATGCAAAAAAAATGCATTCATGCACACCCCTAAAACTGATCTTATTGCATACATCATCCAAAACATTTGATTAATTTCTGGAGAGTACTTACAGAGTGTGGAATCAGATTAGTGTTATCTGAGGCTGCCTCTAGACACCAGTTGATTAATTTGCTATTTAGTGATATCCTACAGTAATGTACTTCCAAAATTATTGCATGTTGTCCAGACAGCATGGCAACAGCATGGGACAAGCAGAGGTATTTTGACAGCATGAAATATCTGGAAGTGCATGATTACTGCCCTGCATATATGTGTCATCACCATTTTCAACCCAGTTTGCCTCCCCACATGCTCAGTGACAATTCTGAAGATGGCAAATCACACAAGCAGGATTCCAGAAAAGGCAAATCTGCTTTACAGATAAAACCCAGGATGGGAGTTGATTTTATTGCAGTAAGGTTATTGCAGGATTTCACCCCTGCATCCCAGGGTTATGCTGGGATTGCCATGAATACATGTGGCAATTCCAACAAGGTGCCAGAGTAATCCCAGGTTTTACACCCTCTTGGCCAGCTTTCCTTGCAGATCAGCACATGTGAGACCATAGCCTTGCTTCTCAGGCATGCACATAGTTAAAGAGATTGCCACCAGTTCTTGTGTGCAGATATACCACATCCTCAGAGGTACAGCAGTAGCAAGGAGGGAAAATACGCAGAACATAAGAGCATTTTAGTATTAATAGTAGTACTCAAATGAGGTCTGTGTATTTGGTTCTCATCACTGCAAGCTGCAACAGTGCTTTAGACTAACCACAGTTTTGCATGATAACTTGCTGCCCCTAAATCTTTGGCCAGGATTCAAATTAACAGTGAGCCAAAACTGACACTGTGTTTGAATCTGATAAAGAATTCACATCCTAGACCAGGAGCCAGGACAAGCAAAGCAATCCAGAACAAGAACATGCTATCTGGGTTATCATAGCTTCAAAGGATGAGGCAAAAAGGCAGAAGACCTTGGCCAAGCACTTGGTCAGAGAAAACAGGAAACATGTTGTTCCCTTATCAAATTCCCTGAGGTGACAGTCAAGTCAGATTGATAGAGATTCCCAAGCTGTCCAGGATGGTTGGCAGACCTATATTTAGTAGGTATGGGTGAAAAATGTTAGTCATCTTTGCAATTTGTACTAGGTGCAAAGGTTTGAAACTTGGCATTTGAATCTAATGTTGACTATCTTCTAAGTCTTTTGTGCCTTCGTTCAATGCTTCGGAATGGATTCAGAGTTGTGACTGTTGACAGCAGGGATTTGAAGTGAATTTGAAGTGAATTTGAAACCTAGCACATTGGAAGTTGCTCCAATCGCACAAATGCAAAGTTCTTTCCCGTCAACTTCGATACAAAGCAAACAAAGAAAAAAAATTAATGCACATCTCTAATATTTAATCCTTTGTTTTCATTTCAGTAATTTACTAGGAGGTTTTATCATCATCATTAACATTTTACAAACAGAATTTGTAGATCTACATCATCCTTGATCAGTATAATACTCTATGTAAATAACATATGTATCATAAAAAGCTACCTGCAGTATACATGAGTTTGTGTGTTTTTCTGATTTTGAGCTGTTTCTGTAGCACCCTCTAGTGCTTTTGTTATCTACTGCAGCAGCCATTTTTCTATTAAACCTCTGGACAGATGGTCAAGGGTGTTTGGTCCTCTAGTACAGACAAAGTGAAACAAAATGTTTTCCTTTCAGAGCAAGAGTTCTTTGTTTGTATGTGCAAAAGTCAAATGTGCAACGTAGTAAATTGGTGGGTTTTGTATAAGTGAATGTTCAACACAGTGCACAGGGCAGCAAAGTGATCTGAATATGGCCAAAATAGTTAATACTGAGTTAGACTTGAAATAAGCCAGGAGGAGGATGTAAGTGAATACATGCAGAAAGGTGTTGCAGTGCTGTGAAAGAGAATCATTTTGGAGGAGAATCATGCTGTAAGGCTATAGAGGACAATTAGATATACCCAACCGGTAAAGCATAGTAGAGGAAGCAGTAACTAAAGAGTCTCTGCAAGAGTCTTCCTTCTCCATGCTAGTGCAGGATAAGAGAGAGAATGGAATGGAATGTAGATTGGGGTAGGATGCCCCAAAATGGTGTTTTAGTCCAGTTTACTGGTGGAATGCATACTATAAAGTATAGTTCAATATATAGTATATCATGGGACCTTCAATGGCCAGGAACAAGAAATTCATTCTTGGCTTTCAGAGCATTTGAACCCAACCCTGTCTGCATTGGTTCCAAAGCTGGCAGTGCAAGGGCTGGCTGGAGCAGAACAGGCTATCCCAATGTGAGTGGTCTTGTTTCACACCAGGAGTGATGCATCCCAACATGGGTCAGATTTTGTATCCTGGGTTGTGGCAGCCCCATTCAGGGATAAACCAGGTAAGTGTAGAAATGGGCTCAGGGTACAACCCCATTTAAGATTTAAAGAGCTTTGAATTTGTTTTCAAAGCTGAATGTTCCCAAAGCATCAGACGAATCAGCAGTTTCCAGGGATTAAAGGTCCTGAAATGTAGATGATCTGTATTCGAATCAAAAGAACTCTCTTTGCGGGATTTAGAAATAATCCTTGTTGTTTGTTAATGGGGACACAAGGGCTGTGTTCCCATTACAAGCTTAAAACGGTTTTGAAATGGTTTCGATCCTCACAGTCCACACGTCAGGTTGGTTTAACAGGCTTTCCACATGTTAAATCGCCCCAAAGTGTAAATATTAACACTCATTTCAACAGGTCTCACTCTGGTTTGTGCATTTGAAATGTTTTACATTTCTTAACTGTGGGGATCTTACCGTTTTAGTGGGATGAGAATGCATGTTTAGGGTTTCCCTCCCCCAACAGCTTGCTTCCAAAGATAGTGATTTTACTGTAAAAATCCACCCCTTACAGCAGCTGTTACACTGTAGCAATCGGCCCACTTCACACCTGATAACAATGTTGCAATTCTGCACAATTCTGAAAGTTCTGACCTTTAGAAAGGGATAATAAAGGAAAGCAGCTGCAGGTTCTGGGAGATGTGTGAATGTTTAAGGCTGCTGTGGAGGTGAGCAGGCGAAGGGGGCTTGAGTTGCCACTGCTGCTGTGTGCCCTGGGCAATGGGGAGAGGAGGAGAAAGAATCGCTGGTTGCCCGATGCCGGTTTTCATCTAGGCAAGCGGCAGCCACCCAGCTAGGTTCCGTGAAGGGGTCCATTATGCATGGCGCTTTCACGCCAGGAGGAAGAGGTCAGGGAAGCCCCGAGAAATGCCTTTTAGAAAGTAGCCATTTGAGTCCCCCCTTGAGTCACATATGCCACGTACGATCCTCAGAATCTGGATTGAACGCGATTAAGTTGAAAGTAATGGGATCAGGCAAATTTGTGTTTGCATCCGGTTCTGTTATTTTGGTTTATGGAAACCGTATTAAGCTTGTAATGGGAATGCAGCCAAGCAGTTTTTGGAAGGTGTGTAAGCATGATTTAGGGGGTGGGAGGAATCCTATTGGCTCCCACCCAAAGTTCAAATTGGCAGGTTCCCTCCTGGGGGTTGCAAAAGTGTGTCAGCTCTTAAAAGGCTGTCTACTTTCATCTTATCAGATCCAATGATAAGCTGTGATTTATTCCCCTTTTCTCCCTCTTCGCATTACATGCCAAGATTCAGGCTTGGCTGTATGTGTGAGTGAAATGTATCAAGAGATCAGACAGTACAATGTTACGAGCTATCAGACCATAGCCCCAGAGAGTCTGATTTTGCTTAGACAGGGATCGGAAAGACTTTAAAATGCCTGCCATTCACACTATGCTGATGCTGCACAAAGCTGGTGCCTACTTTGTCCCTTCAACTGGCAAAGAGGAATTCTTCTGCTGGTGATCGTGATCCTGCTCCCCTCTCCTTTCTTCCACCAAAACCTTTGCCTCCCTTTTTTGTCCCTCTAGTTGTCAAAGAGGAACTCTTCTGATAGCGATTCTGCTCCTGCTCCTGCTCCTGCTCCCCTCTCCTTTCTTCCACCCACACCTTTGCCTCCCTCTCTGCTTCCTCATGGCGATCTGAATCGGGCTTATATAGGCTTGGATCCCTGCCTGGGGTATGATGGAAGAGAGAGGGGGAGGAGGTTCCTTCCCTGCAAGTCTGCATAAAAAGCTGCCAGTGTTATCAAGAAAATACAGAGCTCAGTGCTGATTTAAAAGACCTGGATTAAAACCCAGAGTAGATTGTGTAGTGGAAACAAGCACTCAGAGTTGCATTAACCAGGTTTGTAAGGCCTGATCTGAACTACTTGAATGCACGGCCAAAACAACAACAACAACAACAACAAAACACATGGAGGACCCTAGGCAACAATCTGCTAGCTAGGATACAGCCATATCAATTTTTGTCATTCTAGTAGCTTCCTTTGCAGAAGATAAACTTTTCGTGATGACTTCTGCATTCATGAAAAAGAGTTGGCTTTTCTACCCCACTTTTCCCACCCATTGAAAGGACCCAAAGTGGCTGACAATGTTTTCTGTCCTTCGCCCCACAATAGAACACCCTTTAAGGCGGCCAGGGCTGTGAGAATTCAGAAGAGAGGTATGACTAGCCCAAGGTCACCCAGCTGACTTTGTGGAGGACAGTAGAATCAAACCCGGTATTCTCAGATAAGAGTCCAGCTCCCTGCACACTTAGAACTGTAAGAGGAGTACCACAGGATGCTTCCATACAGTATTTAAAAATATAAAAGCTCTGTTTTCATCATCTTTAAAATCAAGTAGCTGATGTATTCCCTTGTAATATTTATTTGGTTTGGAGCTGGTTTTAATGGCAAACAATATCTGACAATTCAATATTGCATTTATGATGCATTACTATATAAAATGCACCTATAATTTGGCAAATAATATTTAGGGTTTTTTTTCTTTGTACTTTATAACCTTCAACTCAATACAGTTATTCTACAATCCATGGACTTTAACACTCTATCTTTTATTTGCAGAAGAGTTTCATTGCTGTTGAGCCAAGAACAATGGCAGGCAGGAGGGGTAAGTGAAATAAGAACATAAGAGAAGCCCTGCTGGATCAGGCCACAGCCCATCTAGTCCAGCATCCCGTTACACACAGTGGACCACCAAATGCTCAGGGGCATCTCAAGCAGAGACAAGGATAAACCTATTCCTGCCCTCGAATCCCAGCAAATGGCCTTAGAAGCACTCTGCTTCCCTCTCCAGCCTAAAAGATGCACCTAGGCATTCATTCTAGTATCCATTGATACATCTGTCATCCATAAATTTGTCTAACCCTACCTTAAAGCCATCTAGACTGGTAGCTGTCACCACCTCTTCCGGCAGCACATTCCATAAACTGATACCCTCTGCTTACATACTATTGACTAATCCCCCACTTCGCTCAGCATTATGTGCATATTTCCAGCCCTCCTCACTTGAGGGTGCACTCTCCCAAACCGGATGCTGCCCAGCTCCTGTCGGCCTTTCCCTTTTTAATGTTCATTGCCAGCAATCTGGTCCCATCTTGGTTCAAGTGTAACCCATCCCTCTTGTACAGGTTTGGCTTGTCCCAAAATGTTCCCCAGTTCCTTACAAATCTAAACCCCTCCTCCTGACACCACTGCCTCATCCACGCATTGAGGGTCCTGAGCTCTGCCTGTCTGGCTGATCCTGCATGTGGAACAGGTAGCATTTCTGAGAATGCAACCCTGGAGGTCCTGGACTTTAGTCTTCTACCTAACAACCTAAATTTGGCTTCCAGGATGCTCCGTCTCACCTTCCCAACAACATTGGTACCAACATGTACCATGACCACTGGCTCCTCCCCGGCACTATCAACTAACCTATCTAGATGCTGCGTCGTGTCCAGCAGGCATCACCTGTCACCCGGCAGGCAGACACCCATCACACACTCTCTATATTCCTGATAATTGAATCGCCCACTACAATAAGCCCCCCTCCTGCTACCTGTGGAGGAGTATCCTCAGTGCAAGAGGATACAGGCACATCCACTGAGAAATGGGTCCCAACCACGGGAGCCTGTCCCTCTTCCTCGGCTTGATGTCCTCCCTGCCTGAGGCTTCCACTCTCTGAGGCAGCTGGAGGGCTGCTTGTCATGGAGTGGGATGCTCCTACTGCATCCCTGAAGGCCTCACCATCAGCCCTCTTACTCTCTATCTCCTTCTCCAGATTCGCTACCTTGGCTTAGAGGGAAGAGACTTGTTGCACCGAGCCCAGACTCAGGACTTCTGCCCAATGGGCAGGTAGTCATACATATGACACTCAGTGCAAAACACTGGGAAGCCCCCCTTCCACTGTGGCATTCATTTTATTTAATGGACTTGTGTTATCTTTGAAAAATTAACTTAAAAAGTATTAAATAATTTTTCTTAAAGATAAACTTTTCCGGATGAATATTTTATGTTATGATATAGTAGCGACGCATGGTCCCCTAAACTCTGTCCAAAAACCAGAGGACTTACCTCCCAAAGTTACAACAGCACAGCAGCAGCAAATAAACTAGTCGCAGTAATACACTCCTTGTTAGGAGTGGTAGGATAATGTTTCTCGCTTCTGAAAACAAGGTACTAAGGTTTTGTTTCTTAGATAGAATCCATACTGGTTTCTCTCAGTGATGCTCTAACTAGAGCATTATCATGAATGTCTATGTATGGTAATGTGCTGAATGCACTCCTGCCACCTGCTGTCCTAATAGTACAAAAATCATTCTTGGGAAACTTTGGTTCCCTGACGAGATGCCACCAGTCAGAGCAATGTGAATCCAAGTAATGAAAGGGCTGAAAGTGATGATAACAGCAGCAGTCTGGGGATGTTTACTCAAGCTGGGCTGCAATGCCAAAAGAAGTTGTGGTGGGCACCAGAAGGAGAGTTGGCTAGGGATGTGCACGAATATTCATAATATTTGTTATTTGTACAAATCCGGACAAATTCGTACGTTGAGATTCATACAATTATCAATGTATCAGAACATTCATTAAACTGAGTATCTATATGCAGGATATGTATCCAGGACACATATGTATTCATATTGGATGTTCATACAAATTCATACGAATACATTTGCATCCAATAGAATCCTACCACATTCAAAGGGGATCTATTCAAATGAATACAAATTTTCTAACATTTGATTTGTTACGAATCGAATGCCAAAACCCATTTGTGCACATCCCTAGAGCTGGGGTGTTTTCACACTTCCCTTCCCCTCCACTGGATAGGAATGGAGCACGACTAACCAACATTGACTAGCATTCGCACTTGGAGTGCTAGTAAAATTTGGCCATTCCCTCTCCTTGCAATTGAAAACTTACCTTATTTGATCCTGGGGCCAGTCCTCTGCTAGGTGCCACCATTTTGGAGGTGGTGCCATCTGTGACTGTGCGTGCATCAGCGCCATTGCCTTGATGGTGCTGATGCTCTGCACACAGGCAGTCACATCTATGGTCATCGAAGGTGCCAGCGCACTGCCTTGGTAAATGTTGGTTATCATGTGGAACACGATTTCGTGCTCCACACCTAATCACCGATTAGTGAACTTCTGGTGGGGATGGGCATGCTTGGGGGCTGTAACATCCTATTTCAAATGTGGATGCTCTTCTCCAGAAGTCCACTAGTTCTTGACTCGAGGCCATAGTGCAAACAGGCCTCTAGAGTAAGCATTTGGTTTATAGCACTCTAATGAGTGTTTATGATAGGATGGCAGCTGATTATGTGCAGGTCTGTGCAGACTCACATCCTGCCATTGCACTAAGGCTGCAACAGAGTAGGAAGTTATAATGCTTTCCTGCCATTATTCCTTCCTGCCTAGACAGCACCATGGGCTGCATTGTCTTCGTGCATGTTTATGACATGCAATCTGAACATTTTGGCCAGCACCAAATTTCCAGATGTCTTGCCAGCACTGTGCATGCATGGTTGGTTGTTTCACTCTCCACACATGCATAGTGGACAGAACAATGATTGCTGCTCTATTTAGATGATCACTGGAAAACCTGCTGCCAGCACAGGGTTTCCCACTAATAATATATAATACTTTCTGGGATGGTGGAAAGTGGGCTATGGTGGGGTTCCCAAAAATACGTGAGGCAACCCCACCATAGCACCACTGTGATTATGCTATATTTCCCCCATTTGGACAGGCCGGCCTCCTTCTTGACTTAATGTTTACCTCCTCAAAATGCCATGCTTAAAAGTAAACAAGAAACATATTTCCGCATGTGATACTCTGGCGTAAGGTAATCCATCCTGATAGAAAACCGGGTGTCAGAACTGGATTTTCCAACATGGCCTTATTGAGTTTTTTTGGTGATCTATCCCAGGGAGTACACTGGAATTGTCACAGGTATGTGTGACAACCTCAGTACAAATCCTGGGAAAATCAAGATTTTTAAACTGCATCTGGAAGTACCTTTAGTTAATTTTTCATGGTGTTTTTATCTTTCTGTAAGCAGTCCTGAGATCTCTGGGTATAGGACAGAAGAGAAATATAAATACATAAATAAATAACTCTTTTTCCTAATATATGTATGTGTGCACAGTTAAAGCAGTGAAGAGATCTGCTGTCCCTGGTGTGACCATCACACAATTTGTGGAGAATATTCCCAAAGGCTGCAGTACGCCTGACTTTGTGCGGAAACCAATTACTTTAACTTTACAAGAAGGTGAGACTTCCTAACTGACCCCTGAAGTTCATTATTTGTTTTTAAGCAGCATTTAAGAACAAGTTTTCTTTACGAAATTATTTCTAGCTCACCTGCACCATAAAAATTGCACGTAGAAAAATGTCAATTTCCCTTAATGCTGTGCTTTCTCAAATGCTGCTCTCTTCAGTATTTCATTTCTTTCTGACTTGTTGAAGGGTGTTGGAGAAACTGAATGTTGTTATTTGGTACCTTTTCAAGGTAAAAATGCCATTTTCAGAGCTGTGGTCAAGGGTGAGCCAAAGCCAGAAGTATTATGGAAACGCAGCCAGAGAGATATTGATGATCCTCAGAAATACCAAAAATCATTCAATCCTGGCACTGATGAGTTTATTCTGCAGGTGAGAACAATAGTACAAATAGAGTTTGCTCCCAGACTGCAAAGTTCCACAACTAAGTGTATAATCAAATATGTCTTTTTCTTTTTTTTTCTTTTTGGTAGCCTCTTTAAGAAACAGTGTCCCTTCTGTAGACACATGCACACACAAACATATACACACAGAGAAAATGCCATTCAAACAGTTAATGGATAATCACTCAAAAGCCTATTTCGTTTTCCCACAGGTTTATCTTTGCTCACCTCTAAGTTTGGCAAGAACTTTCTTAACAATTGGCTACTCTGTCTGCCTGGCATTCTATGGCCCTGATCGGTCACTCATCTATAGCAGCCATTGCCATTTTGTCTGTACTTATGTAGCTTCCCACCTATCCAACTAAAAGAAAGAGTGACTCTTGGTGTAATTAACTCATAAATGAGGAAGAGATGTGCATTCCCAGGCTTCAAGATAGCGTTTGGTGAATTTAGGGAGAAAATGTCTATCCTTAGAGCCTTAAATTTGCTCAGAGGGCACCTCATTAAACATGTTTGATTACACTCCTAAGATCACCAAATAACCAGAAACAGAATTACAGAAGTTGGGAGGAACAGCAGAAAGATCTCTTGTTGATGGGACTAGTATTTCCTTTATTTTCATAAATTTTAATGCTTATAGCTGGGTCTTTATAACATGATTGCAGATACAAGTCTGCTCTAAGGCCAATAAGAGCACAATACCTTTTATACAACTTTTTTTTCTTATTCCCAGATACAAGAGTGTTTAGCATTTGAGCAGTAGAAGCGTGTTCCATTGATTCCATTGATGTAGCAAATGCTATTTTTAGACTATGTTTCAGATGATAAAGGGTTCCAAATTCCGTGTATTTCTTTTTTACTGGTTTTGGCAAACTTTTTGTTTGCTTTAGTGACAGGAATATCACAGCAGTTGTAAAACATGGAATAATATGGGAAGAAATTTAATAGTGTGCTTCATAACTGAAGTAACACACATGACAGTCTAGCGCCTTGCTAAGCAGCCTTTTCCATCGCAGTCACATCCTGCTCCAAGAACCAGAATGAAGACTTAACATGATCTGCACTTGTTCTGTGCAGGTTGTCTTCTGCTTGCTTGATGTAGGATGCACCTGGGGAGGAAGAAACAAAACAAATGCAGAGGTTTGCATTGGGGGTCCTGATCCATCACACCTGTTTCCACACCTGCCCAGCAGGATGCTTTCACACACTCTGATCACATCCTGGTGTGCAATAGAACAGGATGTCATCTGGGTGAATGAGAACAAGACTTCCTATCACCATCCCTTTTAAAAAATTCTTATTCTTTGTTGCCTTACCATTTTTGTCATAGCCACTTAACATTTCAGCTATTTTGAAGGCAGATAAAAAGTGTAAGCATTTAGTCTTATGCACAATATTTCAAGTTTTGCTAATTCAATTTCCAGTAACCACATCACTGCTCTGATGCTCATTTTCCCTTTCTTCTTAAAGGTTAATAAGATCACCTCAGATGATGCTGACCTCTACCAATGCACTGCTGTGAATGAGTATGGGGAAGCCTCATGTACTGCTGGTCTCAAGATCATACAGGGTGGGTCTTTGTTCTTAATTTTTAAGAGCCATCAAGTCAGGGGTGATCTGTTGAGACAATAGAGCCATCCATTCATTTTTTGCCCTTGACTCATAAGCCACAGAGATTGAACTACAACACCATAGGTATTAAATGTTCAAGAAGTAACTTAAGCCCCGTCTCTTCTGTCTGGCTTAGTGTTAATTTCAGTGCTACCATTTGTAAATAACTGCTATGGTTTGGGCTATTTCCACACTTACTGGTATCCCTTATCAGTGCAGTCTAGAGATGCCCTGCCCCTGCTAGTATGCTGCATCTGCATTGGATGGAGCATGGCTCAGTCTGAGATGACCAAAGTGGTTACGTAAACTGGGACGCCACACTCTAGGCATCACTCTAGGCCTCCAAAACCAATAATTTTAGTTCCTGGCTATTGGAACCCTTGTGTCCAGCTCCAAAGATCACAGGAGCTTCCAGGTGGTATGAGACACATAGATCTTGTCCCAGAACAAGTGGAGGTCGCCTTTTTCCAGGACAGTGGAACTGCTCCTGCTGGAAATGGTTTCTCTATCAGAGCTGTTCCAACTGGAACACTCCCCCTTCCAAAAGTGCAGCATCACCTTTAAATTTATATCTGCAACGTTCCTCCTTTTCTTATTTTAATGCTTCTATTGACTTGTTAGCTGTCTTGGGAAATAAATAAAAGAAAATTCTGCTTTCCAGGCAATTGCTTTTTACTGACTTACTGCTACTCCCAATGTACTGTTAGAAAATTGAAATCTAATTTGTAGGTATGTGCTAAACACTCCAGTTTTCCAGTGCTGTGAAGTAAACCTGTCTCATGAAATCAGTATAAGAATTAACTGTACACTTAAGCCCTTCACAATCTATGGAGCTTCAGTATGCTTAACTTCTAAGGGGTGCCAACTGTCAGCACAGAGAGAAGGCATTCTGACATCTATGTTGCTAATTAAGGAATTTGTTTTTCTCCCTGTTTCAGTTGGCTTCAAGAAGAAACCAAAGGAACAATCCGTTAAGCGACAGGAAGGTAAAACAGACTCACAAACAAAGGCTTCAGCTGTACTGTTAATCATGTTAATATTTCTACTGTTCTTTGAGTTATGAAAACGCCGTTTTCATTTTATGACAATTTTAAAACTTACAGATCTGAAAAAAGAGATCCAGGAGTTTAGAAAAATATTAAAGAAAACGTGAGTATTTTAAAGACTTTCTTCACTTGAAATTCTCATCATTAGTGTTATTCTTTTAAAGTTCAATTTGGGTTTCTGCATTCTTAGTGTTTTTATGCCTGTCCACACTTACCTCATGGGATGTTCACAGCCCTCCAAGATGCTCTGTTTATACACCACAGTGTTGCCTCCATTCCAGAGTGTCCACAAGTGTCTGCAAGCATCCCCAGTCCTCTGAAGCTGTGTGCACTTGTTACTGCTCCACAGCTTCTTGAGCAGCTGCCAGGCAGCTCCTGGGGAACTCCTGGATGCAGTGTTCATACCTTCTTCTGGTACAAACACTATGTGTGGAGGGGGAGGGGCAGCTGAGCAAATACCACATTGAAATCACCATGGCATTAACCTGGGCCCTTTCTGCACTTGACTTTATTCTGAAATGTATCTCGGGATAAC
>MTQE01003428.1:6005506-6015881 GCA_014337955.1 Aspidoscelis marmoratus
TGGTGGGCTTTATGGCAAAGATGGAATGGCTGGTGGAATTGGAGCTGGTGGTGCTGGTTCTGGTGCTGGTGGTGCTGGTGGCATTGGTGGATTCTATGGCATGGATGGAATGGCAGGAAGAGCTGGGGCTGGAGCTGGTGGGCTTGGTGGTGCTGGAGGCCCTGGGGGCTTTGGTGGGCTTTATGGCAAAGATGGAATGGCTGGTGGAATGGCAGGAGGAGCTGGGGCTGGAGCTGGTGGACCTGGTGGTGCTGGTGGCATTGGTGGATTCTATGGCAAGAATGGAATGGCAGAAGGAGTTGGAGCTGAAGCTGGAGCTGGTGGGCTTGGTGGTGCTGGAGGACCTGGAGGCATTGGTGGGCTTTATGGCAAAGATGGAATGGCTGGTGGAATTGGAGCTGGTGCTGGCGGACCTGGTGGTGCTGGTGGCATTGGTGGATTCTTTGGCAAGGATGGAATGGCAGCAGGAGCTGGTGCTGGAGCTGGTTGGCTTGGTGGTGCTGGAGGACCTGGGGGCATTGGTGGGCTTTCTGGCAAAGATGGAATGGCTGGTGGAATTCGAGCTGGTGCCGGTGGACCTGGTGGTGCTGGTGGCACTGGTGGATTATATGGCAAGGATGGAATGTCAGGAGGAGATGGGGCCAGAGCTGGTTGGCTTGGTGGTGCTGGAGGACCTGGAGGCATTGGTGGGCTTCACGGCAAAGATGGAATGGCCGGTGGAATTGGTGCTGGTGGCGGTGGCGCTGGTGGTGCTGGTGGCACTGGTGGATTATATGGCAAGGATGGAATAGCAGCAGGAGCTGGGAGTGGAGCTGGTGGGCTTGGTGTTGCTGGAGGACCTGGGGGCATTAGTGGGCTTTCTGGCAAAGATGGAATGGCCGGTGGAATTGAAGCTGGTGGCGGTGGTGCTGGTGGTGCTGGTGGCACTGGTGGATTATATGGCAAGGATGGAATAGCAGCAGGAGCTGGGAGTGGAGCTGGTGGTGCTGGTGGCATTGGTCGATTCTATGGCAAGGATGGAATGGGAGGAGGACTTGGGGCTGGAGCTGATGAGCTTGGTGGTGCTGGAGGACCTGGGGGTATTGGTGGGCTTTATGGCAAAGATGGAATGGCTGGTGGAATTGGAGCTGGTGCTGGTGGCATTGGTGGATTCTATGGCAAGAATGAAATGGCAGAAGGAACTCTAGCTGGAGCTGCAGCTGCAGCTGGTGGGCTTGGAGGTGCTGGAGGACCTGGGGGCATTGGTGGGCTTCATGGCAAAGATGGAATGGCTGGTGGAATTGGAGCTGGTGCCGGTGGACCTGGTGGTGCTGGTGGGATTGGTGGATTCTATGGCAAGGATGAGATGGCTGGTGGAGTTGGAGCTGGTGGTGCAAAAGGTAGTCATGTATTTTCTGGCAAAGATGGAATACAAGGTGGATTTGGAGCTCATGCTCATGGGTCTAGTGGTACTGGAGAGGCTGGTGGGCTCTATGGTAGGGAAGGAATGCCAGGGCAACAGAGAGCTGGAGGTGTGTCCATTGGTGGCCTCCATAGCAAAGACAGTGTAGTTGGTAGCCCTGGATCAGAAGGTATGGGTGATGCTGGAAGAATTGGTGGCGGAACAGGGGTAAGTGGAATTGGAGGAATTGGTGGTAGTTATGGAGCTGATGGTAGTGGGCTTGGTGATTATGGAGAATTTGGTGATCATAGTGGTAGGGATGGTAGGCAAGGTAGAATTAGCACTGGCGCAGGAGTTACAGGATCACCATATGATAAAATGTCAGGCATTAATGATGAAGAATTTCTTGCCTACCACCAGTCTTCTGGCTTTTCTGATGCTGGAATTCATGCTGGTGACAGAAGACGACAGATTTCTGATTCAGATATCAGTGGACTTACTTCTACTGATGTCTCAAGAAGCCGTGATAGAAAAGGGAGAGGAGGAAGTCTCCTAGCAGAAGATGCAAGAGGTATTTACCTTTCTATGCATGATTTGCTATGCTTTTTCTTTATGTTTACATCAGTAACATTAATAATGTAATTTTTAAAGAAACATTTCTTTTCTAAATGGCATATTTTCCATCTTTTGCTGGTACAGAACCACACTGCCGTTTCAACCAAGGTTTATTTGATGTCCATGCTCTGAAAGGGAAGTCAGCCATTTTATCTTGCAGGCTCAATAATGATCTGGCTGAAGGTACCTGGTTTAAAGATGGTTTCAAGGTATGTCCTCATAAGCAATAAAAATGTAATTAAGACAACCTTTTTTTTAAAAAAAAATCAATAATTATAAAAAGAAAGCCAATGTACAAAAACATTTTTAAAAAGCCCCATAAAAGCAGACAACCATACAACAGCAACAAAAAGAGGGGGAAATATTCCAGGCTATCTCTTCCTTGCTTAACAAAGCAAATTTGTTGTTGTTGTTAAGTTTATTTCATTGCTATCTAATGCTTAATGTCTGTTATGTCCAAAAACTGTAAGGAAGATTTATGTTGTATGAAGATAACCTGTAATGATGAAATTCTGTCATACACTGGTAAGCATTGGCTTTTCTGCACTTCCCGTCCTGTCTGGGGGATGGGAATAGTGCACTCCCACTGGCAAATGTGAATGCTAGTGCATGCCATCCCTCAGGCCTTCCCTCACACATCCACAGACCTACCTGAGGTCCAGACACATGTCCAGGCACCACCATTTTCATCCTGGTGGGTGGCTCGACTGCGTGTGCACCGGTGCAGTCACCTGGGAAGACAGTGACACACAGTACACATTCACGTTTGGGGTCATCTGATGGGCATCTCACAAAGGCCATTTCTGGTTAAGTTAAGTCTGTGTGTGAAGCATCCTATCCAACATTTCAGAGAGATCTTATTTGTCTTCCTGGCTAGGATGATGGGATGAAAGTATTTTAGTGAAAGTTTCTTTTAATTTTGTACTCCTATTCCCATTCAGTTTTCCTTTGGAAATTCCTTCTCATACTCAGTCCAGAATGGCAGAGCTAAAATCTTTCCCCCATACTGCTTTATAATTTTTAAAAGGTGTGCCCTGTAGGTCGATATGTGTTTTGGGTTTTCCAAAAGTTATTCCTTTTAAAGATGTTTGAGATTTTCTAAATATTAGTTCAAAATATGGGATCAGTTTTTGGTCTCTGTAGTTGATAAGGCCTTATTTAGGGTGTTTATCAGGCTGCATTTATAACGTTGCAGTGTTGTTACTGACATTGCATTTGTCCGAGTGTATACCGGATCGCATACACACACCTATGGGACCCACAATATTCTGTAGATTAAATCAATAAAGGCATGGAGAATGTAAAACCTATGGGTTGTGGCTGAGAAGCCATGTTTCCAGTCTGGAGTAAAAAGTTTCCACTTTGAATTTGGGCTTCTGTCCCTCCTTGTCTTCTAACTTCAGACTCTTTATTCAAAAGGAGGACAAGATCACAAGAAGGAATGCTCCAGGCATGCAGCAATAATAGCTGTTATTTTTAGAATAAGTCCTTGTTTGACCATCAGAGGTGGCAGGGAAATACTTGGTACATTTTGATTAAATCCTGATAGGATTTTGATTAAATCCTGACAGCTGCCATTAATCTGCTAATCTGGATCCCACCCAGGGCTAAATTGTCAATGCTTGCATTGTTTTAGCTCAGTGTCAGCATTTACAGTTATATGACTCACTTTAACACCTTAATCTGCATTTCTTACAGTAAACATGTTTATGTGCTTGCATCTGATATCATGTCGTCTACTTTTGAATTTCACCTTCAACCAATTGGTTTTGTATTTTTGAATGCTATCCTCATCCAATCCCCTCTTTGCTCTACCACCCCATTAAAGATATAAAAAGCCTTAGTTTGTCTTAGTCCCTTAGATAGTTCTTTCCTTTCATTATTGAAACACAGAGGTGGCTGGTTTCCCCACCATCTTTGCTGAAGATCACACGGCCAAAGATCGTGCTGAAATCCACTTCATTTAGCCTCACTCTGCTACAGAAGAACGTACTATGAGATCATCTATCCCAACCCACTTTCCTTGCTAAGATGAGTTGAAGAAACTAATGAAACTTCAAGCTTCTTTGCCTCTTGTTTCCTCCTGCTGAAACTGAAAAGAGAAGCCTTGCTTCTCAAGAAGATCACTTTTGTGCTGCTTTTCAGGTTCTCTTCAGCTGAAACCACTTGGGAAGAGGGATTCCTCTCTCCCTACTTTTGGCTCCTCTTGAATCCCTGATGTTGGATCTTTACTGCAGACCTGGGGATTCCTATACACCGTGCATGATGTCTGAGCATTAGCATTGTCCATCCTTGGGCATGTACTATGAATAAATCCAAAGATTTGTAGTAGCGCTCTCCTCGGCTCTGCCTGAAAAGCCTCCATTTTTCCTATTTGTCTTCTGCTTTTTTCCTTCCCCCTTCACAGCCTGGCCAAGGCTTAAAAAGGGAAGCCTTCAATGGTGAGAGACTTTTCCATTGTTTTTGCCTATGTAACCGGTGAATTGGCTGAATGTAGGGCTAGGTGGGTGGTCTGGGCTTCAATGTCTGGGATCCCTAAACAAAGATAGTGAATAGGGAAGAGCCAACTGTTAGTCAAGTTGGGCAGAGAACTTCATGGAATCATTTTTTGGGTATTTTAGAAACCTCTTAGCATCACCTTTAGACCGTGCCATTCAAACTGCACCTTTGAGAAGCATTGCAATCGCCTTAATAGGACTCTCTGTCAGGCTTGCTTTTGTCATAACCATGCACCACCTATACTTTTATTTACTACTTAATTTTTAAATTGACAACCTTAACTTCATTTTTAATACTATTTTTTTTAAAAAAAATCACTCATCTACTACCTAAAATCATCTCATTTATCACTATTGGTGTGCACCTCACATTTAAGAAAACGGGGATAGAGGCACATATACTGTTACAGATGTTTATTTTGTTTAAAAATGTGTTGTTGTTTTCCTGCAGCAAAATGATGCTTCTTTCAAAGTACTATAATGGTGTTTACTATCAGGGCAGCTAACACACTTTTATTTTACTGAGTTTAAAATGTGAATGCAGTTGTTACCTTGAGTATTTCTTTTTTGATGGAGTTTGCAAAAAATAAAAATAAAAATAAAAATGAACCTATCAAGAATGTAGACATTATCATAAATCACAGAATGGCAGGAGAAAAGGAAGTGGAAAATTAAGGACAGTTCTGCACTGGCTGATATACTGGACCAGCAAGAATACTGGGAACCTCCCTTCTGCACAGTGGTGAGATCACCTTGGACCTCTTAGTCTACACAAGCATGCAGAATGGAGGCTTCTAGTATGCTTGCTGGTTTGGTATACCAGCCAGCACCAAACTGCTCTAATACTGTGTGATTCAGAACCAGATATGGTATCAAAACCAGAAAGGCCTATAACATCATGAAATCCAGAGCCTAAAATATCTAAGCTCTGTCTCTGTGTTCAAAGCAATAGGAGTAACATTGATCCACAATAACTTTCACAAGGACAGGTGGTTGTACGTGTCGATCTTTTAACTACTTTTCAGATTTTGTTCTCAAATACAACTATTAGCTGAGCCACTAGAGCTGAAGGGCATAATCAATACAACCTGCGCAGCAAAGTAACTTTCTTTAAGGCTCTCTGTGATTGATTTGGTTATCTGAAGGCTGTAAACTGTAGCACTTTCTGAATGTTAATATTTCTCTGCCTTCTGTTGTTTTCCCCATGAGATAACAAACTTGGATGGAGTCTCAGTAGAGAAGGAAGGTCCTGTTCATAGACTGATAATAGACAACGTACAAGATAATCATGCCGGCAAATATAAATTTGAAGCACAAGGAGTCTGCACAGAGGGATGCATTTTTGTTGAAGGTGAGTCTAATGAAGCCATGCTGTTTCATAGACAAAAGGATACTAAATTAAATTTGAAGTTCTGTGGGCTAGTTTGGTCTTATGGTTAGAGTGTCCCAATTTGATTCTGCACTCTTATACAAAGTCAGCTGGGTGACCTTGGGCTAGTCACAGCTCTCTTTCTGAGCTCTCAAAGCCCCCACTTACATCACAGGGTATCTCTTGTGGGGAGAAGAATAGAAAGATTTGTCAGTTGCCTTGAGTAGGATAAGAGTAAGAAAAGTGGACTATAAAAGTCAACTCTCCTTCTCCTCCTCCTCCTCTTCTTCACTAGCCACTGTTTTAATCATAACTCCTAAGATTGCCACATTGTTTTTGATTTGATTTCTGCCTATATTGAAACACTATGGAAGCTGTCAATAAGTGATATAACTACATTTAAGTGTTTCATGGAGAAAGGGGATATATGGAAATTATTCATTGGTAAGTATTAACGTCTGAAACATTTTTATAAATATTTGCATACAACAGAGTTTCAGAGCTCCCTTTCTTTACTATCATTTCAGTGGAGACAGAAATCAAATGGAAGACATAGCAAAGTAGCAACTATAAACCGACTCTTCAAGGCATAGTCTGGTCCATTAAAGATGTGCAACAAAGGCCCTTTCCACACTATGTGGCCTGAGGGCTATCAGTAGCTGACCCCAAGGCCTGTTTGCATTTCAGCAGCCCATTGTGACCCAACCCCTGCTGCCAGCTTCAGAACCGGTACAGAGCCTTCAGAGGCTCACTGCTGCTGAAAGGTCCTGTTTCAGTGAAACACTGACTTCTGGTGTCACTTCCAGTGGTGCTTTCTGGTGTGCCACCAGATCATGTGCCCCATGACATTCAGGTCTATGTGCAAGGGAAGGTAGCACTTCTCACAAATCTGCAATAGGTGCAAAGAGATGAATCTTCCAAGTCAAGGTGAATCACAGTATCTTACCAGCAAGAGTGCTTCAGGGCCTTTTTGCACTTACCTCATTGGAGAACAATGGGGAGAACTCCTGTATGGACCATCCATGTTGCACAGAGCTACTTTTCCCCAGACTCAGCTCTGTGTGTGCAGGACTTCCTCTGGGCTGTGTAGACAGAGAGCAATTCTAACTGCTCTATATCGATGCTCCCTGCTGCCAGACGTGACTCCACCATTCACAGCTCTTCCTGCTGGGAGAAGTTTGAATTTAGCCTGGGGAGAAGCAGCTCAAGAGCGGTTAGTGCTGTGTTGTCCCATCATCCATTGCTACCTTTGCTGCAGTTCCATGATCTGGCTTCTTTGCTTCCTTGGGAGGTTTTCCTGGGGAAAAAATGGGTATGAAATCTCCCTTAGCCTCTACCTTAGCCTTATCAATATAGCACAAACAAAAGTATATCCAGAATAACAGACGTGACTACAGTCAAATTCACGATGAGAGACTTATAAAAAAGAGGAACAGAGATTCTCCTGAATCAATTCAAAATACGGCTCTTGCATTCATCTCCCTCATCTGTTACTTTGATAATTATTAACTTACCCACCATTGCTTTCGCACATTTTCTGCACTTCAGACAGCCCTATCTATATGAATTTAGTAAGATGGGCTCATCTTTTTTAACTGGTTCATGAGGATCACCTACTTTTAGTTTTTGTAAAATACATATAAAATCTTAATCTAAGCCAATTCAGTACCATTTCACTTTAGTCCTTCCTGCCCTATCCCTGATTCTTGCTGTTTCCTATGCAGTCTATGACCCTTCCACACATCCTGATCATATCTATTTTTGTAAATGCACCTGCTAGTTAAGGACTTTGTTCTTTAGAACGTATAGGGCTCTATAAACAGTAAAGTAATGGCGAGCGGTTGGATTAGTTGCAATGGAATTTTGCCTTTGTTTTCTGTGAAGCCTACTGTGAACATGGTTGGGAATTTTTGGATTGAGAAGTTCTGATGCAGAGTAGTGTATCAAGTTTCATTCCTTCTGTTGTGGCTGTGAAGAATTTGGAATGACTTACTGCTCTGGCACTGATCTACTGTACCTATTTTTTACTATGTTCAGATCCTCCAAGCCTTGATTCTGCTCTTCTGGAAAAACTGAAAAAGGAACCTATAGTGGTAAAAGCAGGAAAGAACACGATGGTCAAAATCCCATTTGAAGGCCGGAAGCCAATAAGAGCTACTTGGCTCAAAGATGATGGTGAACTTCTAGATGATGCCAGGATCAGCACTGACTGTTCAGATAGCTTCACCAGGCTCTCCATATCCAGTGCCAGTCGGAAAGATTGTGGCGATTATAAAGTGAAACTAAAGAATGAGAGCGGAACTGTTGAAGCTGCCTTCAAGCTGATAGTGATAGGTGAGACCAAATTTGGACAGCTTTTTTGGAAACAGGACACCAAAAATATTAAACATTTTTACATCCATCCTAAGGCTGTATTCAGACGCAATAAAGGGGGTTCTTCAGAGAGACGGTCTCTGGCTCTCACATTCTCAACACACTTCTAACCCACCCTTTCAGGTGCCTCAGGGGTGCTTTATTTTGCTGTGTCTGATCACATATAGCTCAATTATTTAGTCATTGTTGGGAAGGACAATGTCTCATTGATGGAACATGAGCAATCTCACCTCTTTCAGACCCTTTAATAACAAATGGAAGAAGACTTGGCAGTAGCGGCCAAGTAGAAGAGTAGGTGTAGAGAAAAGCAAGAATAATTTATCACTTATCTCCCTTGATAGAGTTAGATAAAATACAGATTTGGCACATGCTGCAGATTTCAAATTAGTTTGACAAATCTGTGAGCAATTATCTGGGCTTGTTCATAGTGGTCCTGCTGCAACTGGTCAACCAGATGCCTATGGGAAACATCACTAGAGCATATTAGCAAGCACCTTCTCTTTCACAACACCTGATACTCAGAAGTACTTGGTGTCTGATCTTGAGAATTCTGTATGGCATTCATGGCAAACATGCCAGATGGTGGAAATTCTGTATTGATCACAACACTCCTATCAAAAGAAATTCCAACAATTTAAGATGTAGGAGGTTAGATGCCCCACTTGTTACTAGTTTTCAGAGATCTTCAATGTTCTTACAAAGATTTGAAATTTTGGGTAATAGAAGATATTTCCTTTGTAATTGTTCAGAAGCTATCCAGAAAGGAAATAAGTTGGATTTTGGAACTTAACCTTTTGGATTCTTGTGGACTGAATGAAGATCTAGTTATTCCTTCTTAGTTGTATGCAATTGCTGTTATCTATTTAAATTTTACACAGTTGTTAATTTGTGCAGCTTTTTTTTCCCTGGGCTGTGACTTCATTTGAGAAGGCCTTGAGGTTTGTATTAATGTACTGACTTAGTAGTTCATTCTCTTAATGACTAGATTTTATTTACAGCCCTTGACAAAGGAGTTTATCTGAAATCCTTTTTTAAGCACTGTGGATCTCTCCCCACCCCATTTTCCCTGTTTACTCACTGCTCTTCCTTACAGATGATATAACAGTTCCTATATGAAGCACAAAGACCTTCATCACATGCTTTCCTTCCCTCCCCATCCAGATAAGCCACAGCCACCTATAGGTCCTGTGGAAATTGTGGACAGCTCCACAAGTGGCATAACTATCCAGTGGAAAGCTCCCAAAGATGATGGTGGCAAGCCAATCCAGAGCTATATTATTGAGAGGCAGCAAGTTGGCAGAAAGACCTGGGTGACATTGGGAGAAGCTAGTGGAAACAGCACCGTTTTTACCACCAACAAAGTGGAACATGACAAGAGCTATTACTTCAGAATAAGAGCAGTGAATGCAGAGGGTACCAGTGAGCCGCTTGAATCAGATGAGTTGATGACTGCTACCAAAGGTAAAAGGGACTCCTTGTATTTTTGCTTGTTAAATTGTCATGTTCTGTGTATTTACTTATTGCATTTAGATCTCCAAGCAGTGGCAGCTTGTGAGGTGTGTTGCATCTGCAGGGTTCTGCTTGGCACCACTTCAGTTCATGAGCTTCTTTTTTTTAATAAAAGGCTTCGTTTTAAAGCTCCCACATCACCATGGTAAAGCAGCCTTATTACAGCTTCATAGGAACTACAGAAAAGCTCAAATAGGAAGAGCAACCTATTGCAGTTTCATCTGCAACCTCCATAACAGGTTAATAACTGGTTACTGCTGGCTTGTGGTAGTATGCATCACAAAATGCCATATATCAAATACTGGCTTCACAATCATAATCCCTAGGCCACTCCTAATCTAAAATCCAAGGATTCATTCACATGGGCATCAGCAGTTTCTGAGGGGAGCATTAGGTGTGGGCCAAACACACAGCTGGCATGCAGGTATTCCCCATCTCAGCCCAGGGGCTGCACCAGTAGACAGTTTGGCAGGGTTGGAAAATTGACTATGGGCCTTTTCGCACTACAACATCCCTGAGAAAATGTCCCGGGAAGCAAAGTTGTGGAATGGTTTGGGCATCCGCACTTTGGAATGCCCAACCATTCATAGAATCATAGAATCATAGAATGGTAGAGTTGGAGGGGACCTC
>MTQE01003428.1:6019213-6031160 GCA_014337955.1 Aspidoscelis marmoratus
CTATCAGTTACATCCTTGATTCGGGCCCCTGGGAGACAGCACACCTCTCAAAACTTAACCAGTGCTTAATTATGTACTGTCTAAGTGTAAATTGCCTTCATTAAGGAAATGATCATACTGCTGCAGCAATGGTGCCACTGCACATGCACAGAGTTGTTGCTGCAGTGACAAGGCAACACATTGCTGAAATGTGCTGCTGGACATACACTCCATTCTAACCTCTTTGACCCAGAAAATGTGTGCAGGGCTGCCCATGGGGGGAAGGGGAAGGGAAGAAATATAAAAGATCAGCAAAAGAGATATTAGGATAAATGTAAAGCATATTCAGAATTATATTAAATCAGTACATAAATATAAGAACTTAATGATTAAAGAGTTAAAGTTGAAACTTATGCATAAATGGTACAAAATTCCCAGTAAAATAACGTATTTTAATCTGAATATAAGCCCAAATCATTGGCATTCTGGAAGAATGAAAGGTAGGTGTATGTGGGTTTTGTTTTGTTTTGTGTGTACATACATACCTTTGGTGAGGACTGTGAACATACTAAGAAATGGGATGACATAGGGAGTCTATGTTGTGAGACATTAAAATGTATGATGATTAAACAAACATATTATATGATTTTAAAAGAACAAATGTTAAGAAAGAAGATATGGGCATCTTTGACCATATGATTGTGGCTGCAAAATCACTGTGGCATGGTGGAAGGGTTGTAGAAAATGGGACAGGAAACGGTGGTTCTTTACAGGAGAACAAATGCTTGAAATATTGAAAGAGAGAAGAGATAAGTATTGGGGGTTAATTGGTAAGAAACAAAGGAAGTATGACTGGATTAAGATGGTATACATTTGACAAAATAGGGAACATGATAGTAAGGCAAGAGATGAGAGAACTTTTTCAAACACTGGAAGATGAGAGGGAATTTCGGGGTAGATGGGATGTTGTACGAAATGAGAATTAAAAGATTAAATGTGCAAAAATACAAAGAAGAAGAAGAAGAAGAAAGGATAAGCAAAAGGAATAATGCTAAAAATCTTTATGAAATGTATCCTAAATGTATAGCAAATTTTATATTGTTTGATATAGAGATAATAATAAACATTCTTTTTTTAAAAAAAAGAAATGTAAATAAATGATTCTGTTTTCAAGGCAAGTGAGACCTTCAGTAATGAGTGATTACTGAACATTTTTCCTAGTTTTTCCTGGTCCTCCCGCTCCTCCTAAAATTGTCAGTGCCACCAAGGAGGCTATCTGCCTCTCATGGGCTGCACCACACAAAGCAGGCAACTCCCGGATCTTGGGCTACAGGGTTGAAAAATGCAAAAAGGGCAGTAACAGTTGGACACCTGTCACTGATGTACCCATAACAGGTAAGCCTGTATCGAAGCAAATGAACTCAAGAGTTTAAACAATAACCTGGAATAATCCAATTCATATGGAGGTTACCATTTTGAAATCTGACTGATAACTTCTGACACTTTAATTGTGGAATATTTGAAGTATATTCTTTATTGTCTTAGGATCATATAGTGAAATTTAGTGGCTAAAGGGTATGGTTAGGGACCTAGAAATCTGAGTTCCAAATTCTTGATGGCATGGAAGCATACAGGGTGACCTTGGGCCACTCACTGCCTTCTGGTAATAAAATGGAAGGGAAGACAGCAGTGCGAGTTGCCTCGAGTTCCTTTAGTGTAAGACAGGATATACATTTTCTAAAAAATGGAGATGGGCCAGTACTCAAAATTCAAGTTAGAGTCTAAATCCCGTTCCTTTCTTTATTTTCCGTTTCCATTATCTTTGGTCCTGGGGATCTTACTGTGTGTGAGTCCATTTCAAGTTGCAAATGATAACAGCACGCTCCAGCTGTTTTTCACTTCAACAGAAAAATGGAGATCGTTGGACAGTGTGCTCCACAGCCCACTGGACTTAAAATCTTAATATGGATCAATAAGAGTGTTGCCTTCTGCTGCCATAGTACTGAAAGTCTTGCATACATGTCAACAAGAGTACAACCAGGTTAAATGTCTTAAGAATGGACCAAAAACAAAGTCATATGGCAGGGTGAATTGTCCATTTCACATAGAGCAAATTGGTTTGAAATCGGATGCTCCTTGGACTTTAGGCTCCTCCCTAGATACAAATAGGCCTTGACCTAATAGCAGAGAGTAATGGCTTTGCTCAACATAGACCCACCTCCCATTACTCAGAAAAAGATTAAAAGGGCCATACATCTGCACTGAATATGCCATTCAAAAGGGAAGAGAGTGAGAAAGAGAAAGAAAGAGAGAGAGAGAATCTTTTCATTGGATTTACATAATTCCTACAGAGGAAGAGCTACATTCTGTAAATAGACACCATAGTACCTAATAAGTAGGGACGTGCACAAATATTTGTAACATTCAAAATTCATATTAATTCGGACATTTGAAGTTGAATTGAATGTTGGTACATCCAAAGATTGACATTCGAATTTGAATTGAATGCTTCAGAACATTTGTACCAAGCTTTCTTACACTCATGAACCTAGGTAGGTGGGAAAGTGGCTGTGCTAGTCACATCTGGAACAGATCCAGAGGGGATTTGAAGTGGATTGAGAGTGCATTCAAAGTGGATTGGGAGCAGATGTCATGCATTCAGAGTGGATATGTAGGGAATACATAGGGGATTTGTCGGGAATATGTAGGGGACGTGTATGTGATTCATATCAAACATTCCTATAAAATTATTATCAAACATATCAAATTCAAATCCTACCACATTCGAAGGGGATCTATTCAAACAAATACAAATTTTCTTGCATTTGATTTGATACTAATCAAACCCCAACAAAATATTTGTGCACATCTCTACTAAAAAAGACGCACACACAATAATAAATTGCAACCCTGCTCTCTGACCCCAGTAAAGAATACTTATTTCACATCTACATGTTCCACAGAAAGGAAGTACACAGTGAATGACCTGAAGGAAGGACTGTTGTATGAATTCCGTGTGGCTGCTATTAATTCTGCAGGGGTTGGTGAACCCAGTGCACCTTCAGAAGCCGTATTTGCTCGAGATCCCATGGGTAAGTGCTTTAGAACTTCCATAACACGCACAGACATGGCTAGAGTATTGGATGAGGACCTTGCGTATCACTTCAAATCCCTGTTGGGCTAGGGAGTGATCCAGGGGTAAACACTGCCTCTCAGCTTAAGAACATAAAAATGTAAGAGGAGCCTTGCTGGATAAGGCGACAGCTCATCTAGTCCAGCATCTTGTCCCACACAGTGGCCCACCAATTGCTCATGGGCATCCCAAGGGTGGAACCTTTGCCTGCTCTCGAATCCCAACAAATGGTCTTGAGAGGCATCCTAGCATCATCATTATGCTGGAATGGATACACCATGGGTGTGTCATAAAGTCTGCCCATACTCATTCTCAGTCATATGCCAATGACCAACTTAAAGCACTTAGATTGATTATCATGGTTGGAAAATCAGATTTGACTACTCACAGTTGTAAGCATAGAATTTGGTCCTGGAAATTTGGTCCTGGAAAAAACCAGTCTGGGCACGGTTTCAGTGATTTGGTCTGAGCCGAGCCTGCACATGGGAATGGTCCCGGACTTCATTTTTCTCCCTTTTCCAGGCAAGCAACCTTATTGCCCTGCTGGAGAAAGGAGAAAACTCAAGGCTCTGCACCCTCTGTTTCGGATCTCGACTGACAGGAAATACTCTTGTGTTACCCTGAGAGTAAAGCCAAAATCTTTCCTGTCAGCCGAAATCGTGAACAGGGGGTGCAGAGGCTTGAGTTTTCTCCCTTATTGCCTCCCTGGAAAAGGGAGAAAACTCAAGTCTCAGCACCCCCTTACTCCCTGGGAGGTAGGGAGTAAGCAAAGCTGTTAGCCGGGATCATGAACAGCGGATTCATAATCCCGTAAGAGGCTTGCTTACTCCCTTTCCCATGGAGCCTGGCACTGAATCCACCCCCAGCATGCCCCCAGCCTGCATTACCAGGAATGGTATGGGGATGGCCAAGATTTGATCTCGATCCCACATCCGGTCCCATGTGAGCCCATTCAGCACCAGCCAGCTTGCATGGGGACATGGCCATAGAGCCGTAAACCATGACTAATAGAGGTGCTGATTTTGGATCAAAAATCTTTAGGAAGTTGATTTTGTTGTTGTTGTTGTTGTTAGAACAGGATGATAATGCACAGGAAAGCCATATATTACTACCAAAAGTATATGATAATTACTAGTTTAAGACCTATTTTTAGTTCTGAAAATTACTGGAAATAGATTCCTAGAAATATGGCATATTTATGTGTGTATATATTATATGGGGTTTTTGTTTTGCTTTATTGTTTTGTGTTGGAGACATTCTTTAGTTTTGTTGCAGTTGTTTAATTGATAATAAAGTAAATAATAGATGGATGAATTAATTAATTAATTATGCTTGTTTCAGACCCTCCAGGTGTAGTTCAGAATCTTAAAGTGGTCAGTACTGACTACTGCAGCATTTCCTTATCATGGATGAAACCAGAGTCCAGTGTGGATAGACCTGTGAAGGGCTACATTGTAGAGATGCGTCACTCTGATATCCTCAAGTGGACCCAATGTAATGCCCTGCCAATACCAGCAACTTCATATACGGTTAGAGGGCTAAAGGCCAGGGAGATGTATTTCCTACGTGTGAGAGCAGTCAATGATGGAGGCTCTAGCAACCCTGTTGAGCTAGATACTTGCATCCGAGCTGTCCCACCGACTGGTAAGTCAAATGTGCACTGATAACAAATTACCTGTGGAGACTAAAGTCAGAGATCCCCATCCATGACCTGGCAACAAAAGAAAGCAAAAGAGAACTAACACTAGTGGATAAAGAAGAATCACATGAGAGATTATATCAAGAACTAGCATTTGTAATAAGAAAAATAAGTGTAATAAGAAAAAGTGTGGAGAGAAAATTAGGAGAGAAAAAAACACCTAGAGCTAAAACAGAAGGATTCTACTTGAAAGCTTACTACAGTAACATCCACCTAGGGTACCTGGGGGCCTCCACTCTATCCAGACATCTCACTGTCTCCTCCCTTAGAAGAGGTGACTTAAGAAGCTCTTGACACATCAGCAGGCAGGATTCTCCTCCCCTCAATGTGGATGCACATGTGGTGTCTGTCCAGGTCCAGGACCAACCCAGATCTATTTCAGGAGAGACTGAAAATAATCAATTTCTATAACCATTTCTGGTCTACCCTGAAATGGATCTTATGAAAATATTACTGCTGTTCCCTCCAGCAATTACCCTATTATTACTCTCACCTCCTGCCAGCTTCTGGGGCAATGTCTCTGAAAGTCAACCTCTAGCCGTGTGCAGATACAACCTATGTGTTAGCTACAGCAATATGAAAATGTGCATCACTTGCCGTCTTCATGTGCCACGTCAAACTCTGTACTCAAATTCAAAGAAATAGGTTGCATGTAGTGTGCTTTTCCTGTTTGATAGATGTATATGCATATTTCTAGATACGAAAATAGAAATGCTGGTAAGGTCTCATGATTATTTATTTATAATTTATCATATGGTAACAACACACAGACTAACAACAATTAAAACAGGGAGTTAAAATAGGAAACTAGAGTTCAAAAGTTAAAGGGACCCTATATAAGAATATTGAGACCACTCATCCATTGAAGGACTGTATCTGTTGTTTCAAAAAAAGTCTGACTCCAATCCTGTACAGGCACACTGTTCACAGCTGATCACAATATGGTCAACAGTCCGATGTGCAGCTCCACAGTAACAATGGGGGAAGATGTTTTATCCCATTTATACAAAGACTCCTGGCAGATGCCATGAGATATATGCAGCCTATTTTGTGTAGTCCAGAGCAGCCATGGCAAGTCAAAACCAGCTGATTGTTTTGTAGGATCATGGTGTCTCTGATTATCTATTCTCTGAGACATTTTGAGTCTGAGAAATTACCATAGGAATTTTGAGGAGAGGGGAATGGAAGGAAAAAACTCAAGATGAGAGTAATTTGATCAGAACAAGTTCTTTAGTAGAAGAGAAGGAAAATGCTGAAGAAAAGCTATGCACCAGGAATGTATCCAGCCTCTGATAATGGAGGCTAGGGTATAGATTACGTTACATGGAAGCAGAAACTGAAGAAAATTGGTGAGTGTTTGGGTTAAACTTCAGCAGAGTGTCGGGGAAAGACATCATGTTCCTAGTAGGTAACAAACATAGATTTGGCACCTTTTGGTAGTGATTTTTTTCCTTTTAAAACAAATGTTTAAAATTGATAATTTACAATTTATAATTAAGTGTAGAAACTCATTCAAAAGTTTGTAAAAAAATAATACAGGCTGAGTAAAGTATGCCCTGAATCAATCCCTAGCACAAATTACCAGAGCATCTTAAATAATATGTCATGAAAAGTGTGATTTATTTATTCGTTATTTTTTCCCCCAGTTCCTCCTAAGGTCCTGGTAAAAGACAAAGTCAAAAGCTTCATGATTGTGAAAGCAGGGAATACCATTCGTGTGAGCATTCCTTTTGAGGCAAGTATAGCCTAGTGAGTAATTGTAATTCAGGAAATAGACTTAGTACAAACTATATTTATGCAGCATAAAATATCTTTATGATCAGTAAAACATTATAAAATAAAAACATAATAAAATTTTTACCCTCACCACTAGCAGAAATCTGTCTTCTTAATAAAATAAATGGCATCCTTTGAATGAAGATTGAAAAGATGCTCATTGATTAATACACAGCTTATCCTGTTGTTTGCATGTGAGTTTTTTCATTATAACAAAACTAGACTTTTTCGTATAACTTCACGTATCCACCGTAAAATGTAAGGGATAAAAGGATGTCTTGTGGGGAGAAGAACAGAAAGCTTGAATGGATGAGAAAGCAAGGTACAAAAGCCAACTTTTCTTCCAATGTAAAGAAGAAAACTAAAGAAAATAAACACAGTAGTGTACTCTTTCATAGAGAAATCTCCTCCTTCTCCTCATTTTTGCCTCTCTACTCAAAGATCCAAAGCTATAATGATGTTTGATTCCCATTAACAGGCTTCTCCACCACCAGAAGTGCATTGGCTAAAGAATGGACTTGCTCTCCCTGCAAAGGCCACAACTGCTACCAGAGAAGGCTTGAGCCAACTAATCATACCTGCAGCTGATTTTACTGATAGTGGACATTATGCTATTGTCCTCCAAACGGAAACTGGGAAAAAAGAGACCTTCAGCTTCTTAGTCCAAGTTCTAGGTAAAAAGAAATACAAGTCGCTTATAACTGTGTGCATTAGGGATGTCCACGAATATTTGTAGGCATTTGAAATCCGATTGAATGTGCCAAAGTTTAACATTTGAACTCGAATTGAAACTCCTGAAATTCAAATGTAAACGTTCAAATCAAATTTTGAATTTCGGATCTATTCATTCGAATTATCTGGACATTCATATGTGTATGTTTTCGTACACGATGTGTACTTGAAGATCAGCATCTTCCCTGCATCCGTACACATTTGTACGGATCCATACAGGATGAAAACGGGTTGCATATGGGATAACTACGGGATCCATACGGACATGTATGGATCTGTGCAGATCCATACAGAGATGGGGAAGATGTGTACGTGCACATCCAAATGTTGCCAACATTTTTATGTGCAGATTCAAATCAAAATTCAAATGAATAGATTACAATTTGGTAAATGCAAATCAAATCTTGTTAAATTTGAATTTAAAATATTTGAATCGAATTGGATTTTTGGGTATTTGATTCAATTCAAACAGAATGTTAAAAAGACATTCGTGCTCATCTCTAGTGTGCATTTTCTGGGAAATGAGTTCAACCATCAACAGCATATTCATACTCAGATAGTAGTCCCTCAGCTGAGCAGGTGCCAGCTGTACAGGCTTTTTAAAATTGTCTGTGAGTAAGTGCAGCTTATTTGTCTTTCAGAGGCCACAAGTCACCCTGTTTAGCATTGCCAAAAAAAGGATTACAAGCCACATACCACAGCAGACTTGTATGAGCAACGATCAGCAAAGGAATAAGATACTGGTACAAATATCACAGACTTCCACCCTCTCTGTTTACAGTTTACAAAAATGGTTGTACCAACTGTCAACAGATATATCTGTCTGATAGATGAGGGTAAACACTGGCTTTTTTCCATGTATAAATCTGAACCTTGTTTTATCTGCTTTTTGGTCCTTTAAAATGTTAATTCTGCTTTCCCTCTTGTAGCACTTTGGCAGGCTGCACTCTAAATTTAACGATAGGCTGTTGAAATTTTTAAACTAGATAACAGTGGAGAGAACCGACTAAAATAAATATATTTTCAGAAGACACTGGCTGCTTCTGCATTTCGCACATCTGTGTGGAATACAGAGCTCCCTTTGCACCAAGATGGTGGTGACAATGTGGGCAGCCATCTACATGAGGGCTGGTGATTCCAGCTGAAATCCAGAGGTCAAAGGGCACCACGAATGGCCCATTTCTTGCTCTGTTTCTGAAGCCCTGTGAAATAGCACCACACTCACCACACCACTTGGACTAGTCTAGTCATCTGCATGGTCTATGGAATTTACTACCATAAGAGGTGTTGACAACAACCAGCCTGGCTAGTTTTAAGAAAGAATTAGATAAATTCTTGGGAGAGAGGTGAATCAATGGCTACTAGAATGGGTGCCAGGGTAGTGTTTTTAGGTTGGAGACACAGGCAGGACACCTGTATAGGCAATTTGCAGAGATCTGAGAACAGGTGAAGGTTTTGTCTTTGTCTTCTGATTGGGAGTGACCAGAATTGGTGGACGGCTGTGTGAGATAGGATGCTGAACTAGATGGGCTGTGGCTTGATCCACCACAGTTCATCTAATGTTCTTATGCTAGTCTTCCTCTCATCTACAAAGCAAAAAATAATTTTCTGCACTTTCATATGGATGAGAGATAGGATGAGATCTAGTGTCCACATGCTACCACTTCTGAGTATTTTTTTTAAACATGTCTGCATGAAAGCTTCCTACACTAGACTTATGTCCTATGGAGTCTAGTAGTTTGCTCACTAGCAAATGCTTATGGGAAGTCCACAACCAGAATATAATATTAGCAGAAGCTAATCTTTACAGACACACCACAGAAAAATACTTAAATAACTACAGATAGCTATGTCCTCTGTGAATTTGTCCTATTTAACATTTAAGGTACTACTACCCCCAATGGCTAGGAGTGAAAGTTCCTAGCCCAAGACTTGGGGGTGTAATTTTTGACAGCACACTATGGTGTGATATTGAATTACAGCTCCCAGTATTTCCAGATTATCAAGGTGTGCCATCTGCATTCTTCTGTCTCTTGCAGATAGAACTGAACTAATAGGTGACAGGGCCTCCTCGATCCACATTAAGGTGCAGATCAGGAGTCCTAGGATCTGGAACAGAGGCCTGTTTATTTGGATCAAGAGCTTGATGGAGAAAAGGCCTGAGGCCAAATGGCCAAAACTCCAGTGAGATCCTCTGAACTATACAAAACCTTTCTACAGATAGAACATAATATTTCCTCATAGAGGAATTGTTTCCAGTCTTAGTATAAGTGAATGAACTTTGCACATGTGATATCCAGGATATATTATCATTGTTTTCAATCTTAAGAATCTGCTAATGCCTCCGGTTTCTATTATTATCTTTTCTTGCTTGCTTTGCAGATGTCCCAGAAGCCCCTGGTGCTATAGAGCTGATTGAGAAGGTCCCTGATACAGTGACTCTGATTTGGGAGCCTTCACCATCAGAGAAGCGAGGGGGTAACCTGAACTATATGGTCATGAGACGTGACTCTTACAAAGGCTCATGGGAAGTGGTGACTGATCTGATATATACCAACAAGTGCACTGTTGCAAACTTTATCCCAGGCAGGGAATATTTCTTCAGGGTACTAGCAAAAAACTTTATGGGAATCAGTGAGCCTTCTGAAACAGTGCAACCCTGGGTCATCCACAGGAAAAAGGGTATGTGATGTTTGAGTTGGTATCCATTTGTTGATTACAGAATAGCAAAAGCATATTTCTATGCACTTCGGCTTTTTCATTTCTGCAATCCATATGTTTAATGAATTCTTCTGGTGATGTCAAGGTGATTTGGCCTCTTCCTCTCCAAATTCTGCATATCATCTGGGTTCCAATTGCTAAGAAATACCATCAAAACCAAAATTAACATTGATGCTTGGAGTGGATGGAGTGCCAAAAAACATTCCTTGCTGTTACAAGGTAGCAAACCAGTTTCTTGAGCCAGTTTAGATATTACTACCATGGCACCCATTTTTAACTGTAACTTAGTAGTAGAGCAAATTGCCTGGGAAGCAAAGAGACAGTGCAGAAAGGGCCTGTTTCATATTGAAGGGTAATACGTCCCACAGTTTGAAGTCAAAAGTTTCTTGTGGTGATGCTGCTGTCTCTTGTATCTCCCTTTGAAATGAAACAGCCAGCAAGCCATTTTACAATGAGCAACTGGTCCTATGATCTTAGCTCACTGCATTTTTCATCAACCAATATGAACCTCTTGCATGGCAAAAATAGATGTGTGCTGTCTGCTGTGTTCCCTTCACTCTTTCCTTAAGTTCTTGACAGGTGATTCTTTTTCTTCTGTGCATTGTATAGGCAAATATGAAGTCAGAATTCCAAAACTTAAAGGCCTCGACCACTCCCAGCCTCCAAGGTTCCTTGTTGCACTAAAACCGCATGTAGTGACTTTGGGATTTGACTGTCACATGAGTTGCGCTGTGACTGGATATCCAGTTCCCCAAATAACCTGGTACAAAGATGGCAAGAATATCTCTCAGGATCCTACCTTTTTCTGCAAAAATGACTTTGGAATCTGCTCCCTTGTGATCCCAGGAGTCACAGAATCAGATGGAGGAGAATACATGGTGAAAGCAGTCAATGAACTGGGCCAGGCTTCCAGCAAAGCTGTAGTTACTATAAAAGGTAAAGTCTAAAGAATGATGTCTGACTGGCTTAATCCATGTACAAATAGATCTTGAATGTCCTGAAGTGCATTCTGCTTCTGTGTACTATACAAAAGAATAATATGTTCTTTTCCAAGCCGCAGCAAGCACCCTTTCCTCACTGGACCTTATTCCCCACGACCTGCTATAGAATGCACATGGCAGGTCTCTATTCCAGGATATAATCTGGAATAAGGCACAGCGCAGAAAGAAT
Source organism: Aspidoscelis marmoratus (assembly GCA_014337955.1). Classification (NCBI taxonomy): domain Eukaryota; kingdom Metazoa; phylum Chordata; class Lepidosauria; order Squamata; family Teiidae; genus Aspidoscelis; species Aspidoscelis marmoratus. The sequence goes on from MTQE01003428.1 coordinate 6,030,424, forward strand.
GTCTTGTCTAATTTAGCTCTAAATCTATATCAGGATGACAATACACTCAAAGTTTAGGCAGGATATGTAGAATTACTGTGACAAAAAGGCAAGGGTGTCTGAACAGCAACAGTATGCCCAGCTCTAATAACTAGAAGGTTTTGTCTTCATTTTCTGCTTGAAGTGCTTAGAAGCCATTTGTGAGCCACCACTGTGTGAGACAGGATGCTGGACTAGATGGAACATGGCCTAATCCAGCAAGGCTCTTTTTAGGTTCTTAACTATTTTATTTTCCTGTGATCTGTTTCTGCTTTGCCAATTCAGTTTAGAATTCACCTTGAAACAAACGAAAATTTGGTAAAAATCTGTGCCTGTTCTTTACCATTCATCTTTTAGGAAATGATGCAGAAGTTCTGCATAAACCACATTTATCATACTTAAGTCAGCAAAAAAGGTAGAAATCAGATGCAAACGTCTTCTGAAACAAAAAAAAGCCAAAGGAGTGATGAGGAAATGACATCATTACAATGCTCTCTTCATTATATGCTTTTATATATATACCTCTTTGGCTGAGGGATCAGCATCCCCTCCCCATACAGACACTGTTGCTGTTTTAGCCAATTCATTTTAGCTGTACTTTAGTGATTTTATTGTGGCCTGTCCTGAAACCTTTGAGTAAAGGGATGGATAGAGGGGTGGGTGGGTGGATAAGAGCTATTTGCATGAATGCTGCATCCCCCCCCCCCCCCCCCCCCCCC
>MTQE01003428.1:6056539-6069314 GCA_014337955.1 Aspidoscelis marmoratus
CCCTCGGGTATGGGGCAGGATATAAATATAAATAAATAAATAAATAAATACCAGGTGGGCAAGTGGGCATGCAGCTCTCTCTCTGCTGCCACTTTTTCACTTCTCTGCATTTGTGGAGAATCGAAAAAGCACCAGTCCTGGGTTTGTGTGTGTGTGTGTGTGTGTGTGTGTGTGTGTGTGTACACCAGCCGGTGCTGCTGGCAATGGGGAGGGGAGTAGAGCAAAGGGGAGTAAGGGGTATGTGTGTTTGTGTATGCAGGACTGGCAGGATGTCTTTTGCAAAAGCATGAGGGAAGGGGAGGGGAGAGGAGACGGGGGAGCTGCAATTCCCCATCCTCTGCCATGTACTTGCACAGTCCAATCGGCAAGCAGGGGTTGGGGCCCCGGCTGGCAAGGCGGGGGGGAGAAAAGATTCCCTTTTCCTAATGTGATTTTGAACCATTTGGGGTGGGGACAGCAGAGGGTTGATAGCAATTTAAAGCGATTTAAATCTGTGTTTGAATTGCTTTTTTTTGTTTTATTTTTAAACCTTTTTTAAGAGGCATGACAAGCCCTAAAAGTATCTGAAAAGTGGGGAGAAAAAGACATAATCCCATTTACCAAAGATGAGGGCAAAGAGGTGCATCTTCATTGCTTTCCTAGACATGTAAAGTGAGGGTGCCTGATACACCTCAAGGGGGAGACTGTTCCATAATCTGGGGGCCATCACTAAGAAGACCCTTATACTTGAGAATAGAATCCTCGGGGGGGGGGGAGGTGAAGATGAGAGTGGCTCCCCTTCACCACCTCCTTGAGCTATGTCCTGGAATAGAGGCCTGACATCTGCATGCCCATCTAGAGCATCCCTTCCTGCTTGTGAAGGAGACCAAGGTAAGGAGACTAGATCCTACAGAGCAGCACTCCCTTCCCTGTGTCATATTTTCAAGATGACCTTAGAATGGGTGGAGTGCTGCCACTCACAGGGTGCAACCAGGCAGCCCAAAAAGGCCACCCAGTAAGGACTGTTAGGGTGTGACAGTTACACAATGCCCCCCCCCCTCCTTGGACCAGCAGCTCTAAAGTAGAAAATCAGCTTTGGAGGAGCCTTGCCAGCGAGTATTGATAAAGTGAGATGAGGGCAGATTTTACTCTTATACACTTTTGCCTCCACTGTCCGGAGGGATTGGAGTGGTAGTGACTATTTACCTTGGCTGTTTCTCACCCAGCATGCATCAGCACCAGATAGAAAATCACTGATTGCCACAGCCATCTCCTCTCTGATGCTTAATTGCACCAGGCAGAAACTTTGGCAAAGTAGAACATTTATTCTGCTGCCTTGAAGCCTATAAAGCTGGGTGGTGCCAGCCATGGACATGACATGCTTCCCAGCTCAATGTGGTGGCATTTGTGGATTTCAGCAACAAAGTACACATTTAATTAGCTATGGACAGACTCTGCTTTAGTTTTCCCTCTTCCTGTTCTATCTTTTCTCATCTTGCTTGTGGCAAACCTGTAGAGACTGAGGCCTGTGGTGACTTCACACTTCCCTTCCCATCCACTGGATGAGGAAGGAGTATGATGAACCAACATTGACTAGCTCTCACACTTGGAGCACTAGTCAACTTTAGCCATTCCCCCTGCCCTGCAATCGAAGACTTACCTGATTCGATTGCAGGGCTGGTCCTCTTCTGGGTGCCGCCATTTTGGCTCCAGTGTCCTGTGCAACTGCACATGCGACAGCACAGTTGATTTCGTGCTGCACACCTAATCAACTATTAGTGAATTTCTGGGAAGGCAGCCTCCTCCAAGTGCAGATGCTTTTCCCCAGAAGTTCACTAATTGTTGACTACCAGCCTAAGTGTGAAAAGGCCTCAGGTCTTCCCTTGCTGGCTGAGGCATCAGCTTTCTTGGAGAAGTGCTTGGAAAAGACACCTCTGCATCGCCATTTGCAAGCAAGGAGGTGCCATTTTAAGTGTGGAGAGAACAGTCTTTATTAGGGTCCAGAATCACACCCTGAAAAAATGGTGTCTTGATGGATCACATCCGGAAATGGCACAATTGCTATGAGGTGCCTAATGCTGCCACAGATGGAAATACAGCAGCAGCAGGCACTTTATAGGACTTTAGTGAGATGCAGTCTGTGCGGGTGTTTTTTGCAAGTGGGTTCTGTGCCTCCTCCCTCCTTTTTTTAAAAATGAACTCCACGAATTAATTGTCCGATTAGATGAAAACATTTCTCCCCCTATTTCTGTTTTTTGAATGTTGGAAGGCATGAAGTCCATTTCCAAAATATCTGGAAGGCACCAACTTGGGTCAGGCCAGTATAAATCACAACAGCACCACAAAATCTGCTAACCCTTAACCAGTTCTATTGCGAGATATGTTTTATAGGTCAGAACTAGCTTTGTCAGGTGTGTGAGGTATTTGTTATTGTCAGCTGACAAAAATAGTAAACATAGAGAGAGGCATAATTAAAGAAGAGGGGGAGATGCTATTTCAGTGTGATCTCAGGAATAGCAGCAGTCACATTGTTGTGCAGAACACACAGGAGCACAGCGCTCTGTAGAGGAAGGTGGCACACCCACCCTTTGCATTCCTAAGCCTCTGACTTCAGACTTTGCAATAATAGATGTTGCTTCTTTCAGGACAAGTGTCTGCTTATAATTTAGGAGAGTGGAAATCTGACAGGAGAGCAGGCTTTTGCCACAAAAGCTGTTTTTAAAAAGCTGTGATTCTCATTACCTTTTCAAGGATACACATGACCCTCACCACCTTAATAGACAGCGTATGTGCGTAGTCTTGACAAAAATCTTGTGATTTTTCTTTATTTAGGCTTTTTTTCTCTCCTTTGAAAGGCACTGTAGGTCTTTAAGGAAACTCCAGACCTATTTGCACTATGGCCTCTAGTGTACGATTAGTGAACCTCTGGCGAAGAGCATAGGCACGCAAAGTAGGCTCTTATAGCCTCCAAGCATGGCCACCCTCACCAGAAGTACACTAATGTTAACCAGAGACTTACCTCAAGCATCTGGCGGCAGGAGCATTTGCTCTTCTGCTGATGCTCCAGGGTCGTCTGAGGTGCCACACAAGCATGCTGGCACCTCAGATGATCATAGATGTGACTGCGCATGCACAGAGCATTGGCATTGTCAAGGTGACAGTGCTGATGCACACGTGGTCGCAGAGGATGCCACAGCCAAAATGGCAGTACCCAGAGGAGGACAGGGCTCCAGATCAAATAAGTATTCAACTGTGGGGGGAGGGAACAGCCAAAGTTCCCTAGGAGTGCTAGTCACCACTGGTTAATCACACTCCTTTTGGGAAGTGTGAAAATGTCCTCCAACTTGACATTGAGCACCTTGGTTGAATTCAGTCATCCCACCACAGAACGTTTTTGGAAAGCCCACCCTAGACTCTGGAGCAGGGGTGGCAGAAAAAGGGTGACACTTTTGATCCCACTGATTTGCATTTTGCTCCATTATGGAACCTCACCACCTCACTGGTTCTACTTTGTGTGCCATTAATGCTTACACCTTACTATTAGACTTGCCATCCCACTGAGGCAAATGTCTGGTGTAGAGTGAGGTGTCTGCACTTCAAATGCTGGTGTACTCCTCCATCTGGAACACCACCACTTAAAGGGCCAATGGATCAGGCTGGGCTGGTTGGATTGCCATAGCAATGGTATACTAACATCCAGCTTGTGCCATGGGAGAAGGTAAGAATGCTGGGACCTGGAGGTCAAAGCTCCTGTTGAAGACCAGGGCAGCTGGAGATGTGCTGGGATGACAATGGTGGTGTGGCATGCAGATGGGCCTTTCCTGCAGCAGCTGAAAATTCCAAGACACTTTGATTACAAGTTAAATACTAGCATGCCCAGCATCAATCTCAGCAAATGTCACTTACGGAGGAAAGTGACACAAATGTTTTAACGACTGCAATAAAACATATTTTTCTTTAAAATTTCCTGTTCCTAGCCCTAATTTACACTTTGTTTCCCTGGAAGACAGGAATTTGCATTCTACCCATCAGAAAAGTTTTGACAAGTTTCAACTTAAGATCTCAAGCATTTTGGCAACAAAATAAGACCAGCAAGATCTTTGATTGCAAATCAGTGCCTTGGCAGGCCCCCTAGAAACGCAACCCAAAAATCCTTTGAACAAGCTTAGTGCTGAGGGTGTGGCCCAGGTTTTCAGGGTGTGCAGTATGACTCATGACATTATCATGTTGTACAGAGCGCATGGCATGGTGCATGTGTAAGCCTGAGCATGTGAACTGTGGCTTCATAAATTTCTTCCAGAGGTTGACATCCACCATATGCAAAATCATTCTACCTCACAGACCAGTAAAGTAGTTTTTATATTGTGATATTTCTTTATGATACCCACAAACACTTTATTTTCTTCTAATTAATACTTAGTATATCCCCTGCACAAAGTAGAACACAGAGCTGACATTCTGATAATGCAGAAAGACTTTAGGCCCTTTCTGCCCTTCCACGATGACCTGGATCAAGGAGCAGCTAAGAACATGTCATTTAAAAAGCAATTGGGATCAAAGAACTACTTAGTACACATCGGGGAAGTTCACATTTCCCATCCCCTCTGTGGGACGGGACTAGTGGACTTCCCCTGGCATTTGCAATTGCTAGTACATGGCATATCCTCCCCCAAGAAACCAGACACTCACCGGAGTCCAGATGTATGTCCAGCTGCCACCATCTTCTCTTTGGGTGCCAGCACCAGTGTACATGCACCATCACTGGGACAACTGTGATGTGCCACACACATGTGCTAGCTTCCAAGGTCACCTGAGGTGCCAGTATGCTTGTGCAGCATGTCAGATGACCCCCACCCCCCGGGACCTGGAAGAGGGGTGAATGGCCTCTCCGGTAGCATAAAAGGTAAGGTTTCAGATGTGTGTTTCAGGAAATCCTGCACCACTGCTAGGGGTAGCTTCTGGGATGGGTAGGAGCCATTTCTGGTGTGGAAATGGCTCATGCAATTACAGATGGTGCTACCCAGAATCTACCCCAACATGCACTACTGAGCCAAGTGCAGAAATGTGCTAAGGGATCACTATTCTGCATTAGTGGTAGATCAAATAAATGTGGTATACATTTGTGCTCAAATACTTTGGCCAAATAACGTAGTAAAAAGACATTGGAAAAGACCCTGGGCAAATTCTCACTTTGCCTCCCATCACTGGGAGGTGAAGCGTTAGAATGCTTTAGACATCCACACTTGTGGACTCCTAAAGCTTTCAAAACTAAGTGCTGGCTAAGTGTGAATGGCCACTACGGTGCCCCAGGGATGGAGCTAGTGCGCCTGCATGGTGCCATTGCTGGGAATGACCTGAAATGCAGTCACATGCTTCCTCTGCACATCTTCCACCAGAAGACAGATGTAGGGATGCTCTAGTAACATTACCAATACTTTTTGGAGCCAGACAGACTTCCTGTGGGTGAGAACTTAGGCTGTAGCCAAAGTAGATAAGAGATGATATGGCACAATGTTGAAAAGCAACCCCCTTGCAGTTCCAGATCACAAAAGTGTGCCACCTGCATACCCGCAATACCAGAACAAGGTCCCTGGTCTTCTTGTGAACCTGACAGGAGATGCACTTGGCCCGTAGTTTACAATTAGGGAACATCTGGCCAGAAGGTGCTTACAGCCTACAAGTGTCCTCTGCTTGTTCAGATGTTGCCTAGTTGTAAATTAGCTGTGGTGCATGACATTGTGCACCACAAGCAACCCAAACCTCCCAAATTGCAACCAGGAACTTACCTTATGCATCCAGCCTGCGACTATCTGCATTCTGGCCTTCTGAGGAGATCATCTGAGCTGCCATGCAAGTGCACTGGCAGCTCATGTGACTCCCTGACACAACTGCGACTGTGGAAATCGTCAGAGTTGGCATAGTAACAGTACTGACACACGCAGTTGTGCAGGGCACAATGCTCAAGATGGTGGCACCCTGCAGAGGATCGGCGCAACAATTGAACACAGGTAAGCGATCGATTGCATGGGGCCTGGGCTGTCATTGACTAGAGCTCGCAAGTGCTGATGCTAGTCCTTAGGCCTTTTCGCACTAGGGGTTTTGGAACGTGCAGAAAACATGCGGGAATGTGGCATACGTACTGCTGGGGCTGGGTTTGCGTCCCAGCCCATTCCCGAGTGTTTTTCGCGCATTCGAGATGTAGAGCACTTAAAAGTGTTCTACATCCATCCCTGCATGTTCGAAGCGTCCCTGGCCGTCTAGGGCGGGAAGCATTCACACACACTTGCCTCCCTGACAACTGCGGGCACACCCCCACCACCATTGGCTGAAAATCAGCTGAACAGGTGACGGGGCTCCGCGTTGATCACTCACCTTGCCTGGCCGGGTTTCCCATTGTGCAGGTGTGCCGACTCTGGTAGATGGCAGAGGGGACCCATAGGCCCCATCTACCTGGAGCGCACATGCCTGTGCGATGGGAACCCCGGCCTGGCAAGGTGAGTGACGGCCTCATGCGGGGGGGGGGGAGGTGGCTCCCTCCTGGCTCCTGCAGTCCCATTGGGGCTGCATGAGTCAGGGAGTCACTGAGATCGGCTTCTCCTCGCCCCTTTCCGGGGTGGGAGGAGGCCGATCTGTGGCTGCCTACGGGCGAGGGGAAAGAATCATTTGTCTGTATTGTCCCTGGATGCCTAGAAGACCATTCTTTTCAGTTGTGTCGATACAGCCATAGTCTGATTCATGTTCTGCCCATGATTCTTGATCTATTTTTGTTTTAGACCTCTTCTTTCCATATTTTTGCTAATCTAATTAGTGATAAAACAAACCTCATTCCTCAACAGTGAAGGGCTTATTTTTATTCATTTAAAGATAACATGATTTTTAGAAAGGCAAATTGGCTTTAACATTGTAAATAGTATTTTTGGAGTTGTTTTTGGAACGTTCCTTCAGAGATTTTTGTTGCCAACAAGCACATAGCCAAGTCTGAAAACACATGATTTCACAAATATTGAAGAACTGGATCCCAGTTTATGGAAAATGGTAGAATTAGAGGTTTGAATTTGGAGGCATCCCCTGTTTATCATAAAGCTGTTACGTGATTAATTAAAAGCATCACCAAACAGGACGTAATATTATGTTTACTGGAAACAGAACTGTGTCTCTTTCAAGAACTTGTGGTTTCACTAATTTCCCTTCCCAAGGTTATTTATGTCCTCTTGTTCACCACAGAGAACCCAATTCTCCTTTGTAATTCTGTTCCTTACCAAGAATTCCCAGGAAAAGCAGAGCCACAGGCCCATGTGCAGGTGTTGCAATGTTTGACTGAATAACGCAGGATCTGCATGGCATTTTATAGTGCTATGGAATTCCTCAAAGAACAGGGGATCCACACAATCTTGACTCATCAAGGAAACTGATTGCCATAAGTACTTCTAGTAGTGCCTTTATAGAAAAGCAGGAGAAAGCACTCTGTTGTTTTTCTGCTCCACTGCGGACTGAGGTAAGACCAATGTGGACTTGTCTGTTTGCATCCTTTGAGCCAATTTCCAGGGACATCACATGTATCTAATAAAATAGTCCCAGCAGGAAGCATCAAAGCCAGGAAACAAAAGTTCCCCAGCTACAGGGCTTGTATGGTTGGGAGGGGCAACATGCAAGCAAACAACCCACTTGGCACTTTTCACTGTGCGCTGTGACAGTAGCACTTGCAGGAACCATCATTATATGAATCCTGCTGCAAATGTGTTATTAATCTTACTCTAACCTCAAAAAAATCAGCTGATTTTGATTTACAGGGAAAAAAATCCCCACAAGTACTACAATCTATTTATTATAAAGCTTACATGCAACACAAGCTCAGTACTGTTCCGCTTCAGAGTCATCATTTTTTCTCTGCAGACTATTTTTTCCCCAATGAATAACCTGAATTACAACAGAAGGAGGATTTTTAAAAAATGAGTAAAATGTATCTATTAAACATATTCAGTGAGGCAAGCAGATAAGTAACCAACCGAGGGGTGATTCCGCACAGGCTGGTATATCGGACCAGCAAGTGTACTAGACTCTTCCTTCCTGGATCCTTCCCTCCACCTTAGACCACACCAGCATTTGGAAGGGAGGCTCCTCACTCATTGGCTGGTCCAGTGTACCAGCCAGTGGAGAGTTATCCCATGACTGTTGGAACTCCCCACTTCCCAAGGAACATCAACACAAACCTGAAAAGGGAGCTAACAAGGCCCAATAATGGCTTCCTTCCTTTGTTAATTTGTCCTTATAGTAGGGGTTTGCACAAATGCATTTTTGACATTTGATTCATAACAAACTGAATGCTTGAAAATCCATATGCGTATGAATAGATCACATTAAAATGTGGTAAAATTCTATTCGATACAAATCTATTCATATGTATTCATACAGATATTCTACATGTATCAGATACAAGTGAATACGTATTGGATACATATCTAATACGAATGAATAGGTATCTGATATGAAGAAATATGTATCCAATATGTATCCATAACATATCCTCACTTTGAAAATGTCAAATCTGATCCAAATCCACTTTTAATCCACTGTCGATCCATGTCGAGTGCAATCTGGATCCATTGCGGATGTGACTGGCGCTCCTTTTCCACACCCCCAATCTAATAAATGTCCAAACTATTCATACAAACATCTGAAAACATTCATATTTGTACAAATGTTAGTATACGAGTATCGTAACATTTGATTCAAATACGAATGTCCAAATTTGTATGAATTAATGTTATGAATATTTGTCAACATCCCTAACTTACAGTGACTGCTTCTATATTGCTTCGAAAGGAGTGACCAATTTGAGTCAGATTGCCTGCGCCGTTATATCCTCAGATTGACATTTGGAAGATTTATTGTAGTTTACACAGGAATCTAACTCACAGCAGGAGAAACAGCAGCCTTCCGTCCAACTGCTAACAAGTTATATGGGCTTGTCAACATGAAAAGCTCCTGCATTAGCTTTCTCAGAAGTTCCTTATCTGAACTAGCCCTGGAGAAGATATAGGGTACCTTCAGACAAAGGATACGCCTGTAAAAGATGACTCAAGGCCACCGTGCTAATGCATATTTCACCACCCTTCTGCTGCTGTTCATTCCTGCATATATGTTCACTGATGTCATAACATACAGCATTAAGGCAGCCACCTGCCCCACTGCACCTGGGTGAGTGTGTTGTGCTGCCTTAGGATCCTCTGCCAGAACAGAGCACAGCAGTGGGTGTGTGCAGACATAGACTGGAGGCTGTATATCCAGTCTAGCAGAGGGTGTGTCTGCTCACTCACACACTGGAGAGCAGAGTGCAGGGAAAGCTGTCAGCAAGGGGACGCATGGCAAGGAGGGTTCCCTGACATTCTACACCAGATCAAGATCTTCTTTTGTTTTCCCCCTTGCTGCTGCTGCTGCTGCTTTTGTTTTTGTGTTCCATAAGAGAGACTGGTGACAACTGACCTCAGTGCCACCCCATCTGCTACCATGCTTCACTCTCCCTCACCACTGAAAACAGCCCTGGCTTATGAATGCTTCCAGGACCAGGCCAACTCAACTCTAGCCTTGCCCTCAGACCACAAGCTGAAAACAAGAGGGACAGGAAAGCAACGGGTCCAGGAGCAGGTGATGATGACCGTAAAACGGCAGAAGCAAAAGACCTCCCTTTCGTCAGCGTCGAATGCGGCAGGCCACTCCAACAGAGGTAAAGTCCTGGCACTGCTCTGACTGTGCAGATGCATCTGTGATCTTGGGACCGTGTTGAATGCACTGGGTCCTGATGTAAGGGACCTCAGGACTGTTTGCATTTTACTTGCATCTTCTGGACTCTTGTGATAATACTAGGGAAGTCTTGCAGTATCTCCCAGGATAAGCATCTGATTAGGACCCGGGGGACTTCTGCAGTTCAGAACAGCACTGAAAAAGTTTCAAGGCAAGGCAGGCAAACTCATTTAAAGTGAAGGGCTCCATTTGGACTATAGGGGCTAACCTAAACGATTAGGTGGTTTTGCTAAAGGCAAATGCTTTGGTTTTCATGCAGAGGGGCAGAATTTTCAAAATTTTCAAAGCTACTCGGTGTATATAATACCCACGAGCTAATCAAAACTTCAATACAAGAGTAAGACATTTATAAAAAGTGTCTCCCATTAAAATAATGAGAATTTAATGATGCCTTGTCTTAATTTAAGGATTTCAAACTGGCTTGTTCACTGGATATGATATTTAAATAAAAGTATAGCAGTAGCTATCTTAAGCATATCAAACCAGTTGTTTGCTCCATTGGTCTAAAAACTCAGCAAGCTTTCCAGTCAGAGTTTTATTGTACCTGTTTTTCTACATTTCTAATAAGGCTTAATTCCTTAATTAATGACTTTTCTTCGTGTATTGACTACATCCTCAGCTTTGCCCTTTGTGGGTGATTTACGTTATTTGGTGCTCCAAACTCAATCCCTAAACTAAAAAACACCCCTCAGGTTTGTTTCTCTTATATCCAGCACATTGCATTACCATAAATGAAATATTTAAAATCTAATTTTGGACCATGCTACCTACTGTTATCGTAGGCAGTGAGATTTTACTCTTTCAAACTGCCCGCTTCAGTTTTGCAGTGACTTGGGGAGACATTTTATTTGCTTCTAAGTGCACATTGAGATTACATGACTGACATTTTTATGCAACGTATGCTTTAATTACTCTAGTGCTTTGCACGCATTGAAGTGAAATTATGTGAACTCATTATCTGAATTAAACTCTAGAACAAAGCAGCACATTAAATTGTTCTACAGGACATTCCTCACTACTTAGGGATAACCAAGATGGCATGCTCCTTCTGTATCTATAGGCTAGATCTGATGGTTGAAGAATTTCATGAGTTTGTTGCTTGAGCATTGATGCTTGTGTGATATAATTTCATCCTGTAACATATCTTGAGGATCTTTTGTATGTCAGAGCTGTGGCCCAAATTCACATTCTATAGAGCCTACTTCTTAATTGTCCTGGTTTCCATGGATGAATTCACAAACGTTTCTAGAAAGAAACGTCAATCTCAGTATCAAAAGTGCACTTGTGGTCATTCAGCAAAGCCCTGCAGAACTGGGATTGGGAGAAAAATCTTTGACATCCTGAGGTAGTAATCATGGAAGTCTTTCAGATGTTTTCTAAAGCATCCTCCAAAGGGGGCTTTCCGTACTCATTTAGAGCGTGAACACCCATAGTTCTGAGAAAGACTATGATGAATTGTAAGGGAATAGAAGAGATTGCTTAGTTAATATTAAACTCTATACTGATTTGAAATATAAAAATATGGTGCTTTGGTTCTTAGAAACGAAGCTACACCCAACTTTTCATGTTTGAGATATTAGTTTTAAAAGAAAGAAAAATGGGCTTGTATGGAGGTGATAATGAAAATAAAGATTTCTCAGTATAGTTATTATGCCTGACTTAAATTGTACACAAACATTGTGCAGTTGCAGATAATCAAATTTTGGATCTCTCAGGATTGGTTGTTAGTGGCAGAAAAATCTCTGAAAGGCGTAACTATTGCTATAAAATCCAATACACAAATAAATAAGTATGCATTTTCACATAACTGGACATGACACAGAAGCAACTTTTACACTGTGCCCTTTGTTATGCACTGTGAAGACCCATCCTGGCCCTGATGTCTCTAGGACAATCTACTACTGCTGAGGCACACCAAGAACATCTGCTACAGTTCTTCCTGGCTTGGCCCAACTCAGGATGCCAAGAACTAAAGCCCCCCAGCCTCTGGATGCTGGATAGGGCTGTTTCACTGGATACACTAAAATGACCCATTTCCACACATCATACTGCAGGACGGGACTTCTGAGGGGAATGCCTGCGAGACCCCTTTAAAGCAGTCTTCCATTTACATACTCCCTGGTACAATTTTGGTGATGGGGAACAGTCCAGCTGCTACTGTTGTGCAGATGAGGCAGTCATTGAGAGGCCAGGCCTCCTGGAGCCCACTGTGGAGAGGGATGCAGCATTCCCCCCAGATGCAGCCAGTGCAGTCTGAAAGAGGCAGGTGGAAGCTGCCAGTGTTTCATTTCCTATGTATAATTCAAAAATGAAAAGCAACCTTGTTAGCTTTCAGTTGTTGCTTCTACTTTTTTTCCTATTAAAATGAAGAAAAAAAATCCACACAAAATGTGGAGGGGCTGACATTACCAATCACTCCACGCAGTGGTTCTCTGTTCTCCAACTGTGGTTGCCTTTCTGGGTAACTTGTCTGCCACAAATGGGGGAAGAACCTTAAGAGTAAAGACAAATAGAAGGGGTTAAGCAGTCCTTTTCTTTAACACTGTTCTGTCTCATTGGTCTTGCAGTTAGAGTGTTGGATTCTCATCTGGTAGTCTCCCGGTTCAGTTCCACATTCCCGCATGAAGCCAGCCGGGAGACCTTGGGCTAGTCAAAGCTCTCTTTCTGAGCTCTCACAGCCCCACCTACCTCACAGGTTGTCTGTTGTGGGGAGAAGAACAGCTGCTTTGGGTCCCCTTGAATGAGTAAGAAAAGCAGGATAGAAAAGCCAACTCTTCTTCCAATGTAAAGAAGAAAACTGGGGAGAATAAACACAGTAGTGCTCTCTGTCATAGAGAAATGTAACCTGTATATTCCGGCATATAAGACGACTGGGCGTATAAGACGACCCCCAACTTTTCCAGTTAAAATATAGAGTTTGGGTTATGCTTGCTGTATAAGAAGACGACACGTGGCGTATAAGATGACCCCTGACTTTTGAGAAGATTTTCCTGGG
>MTQE01003428.1:6069381-6105590 GCA_014337955.1 Aspidoscelis marmoratus
TTCCTGGGTTAAAAAGTAGTCTTATATGCCAGAATATACTGTACATGTGTAGACTATAGGAGAAACTTCCAAGCTATCAGCATGACAATGGATTTTTAAACATCAGATACAGATTTTCCTAAAGCACAGTTTTCCAAAGCATGGCTTTGCTTTCGCCTCTTGAGTAAAATTCGGCTTTCCTCTTTTACTATTGTCTTAGATTTTTCCAGTAACCAAATTTGACCCTGTGGGTTTCCTTTGACTTACACTGATGGACTGGATATCCCTTTGACAACACTGTTTATTCACATACATTGTGTTTCCCCCTGTGATAGACTGACCTACAGGGTTCTTCTAACTCTGACTTTTCCACAAGTGCCATTATTTGTGCAATACAGTTATGTAGTACTGTTGGTTGTAGTTTAAAGGTGTACAGAAACAAACTGCCAGAGACATTAAGGTCAGAAACTATTTTGAAATTAATTCTGCATTACAAATTTGTGATTAATGGCAGTATAGCATTCTTCAAATGTATGTGCCGATTTCATTAAAAAGTGTTGCATGAGTAAAGATGTTTCTCAGCAATTTGTGCAGAAACTTGTTGGCAAAACTGAATGGTTATTTTTGTAGAATTCTGATAAACAACAAATAATTTCCAGTGAACAGTTGTTCCAAGTAGCCTGTTCAACAGGCAGAATGATTAATATTATGTTTGTTTGTTTGTTTGTTTATATCCTGCCTTTTACCAAATGGTCCCAGGGTGGGTTACAATAAGAATAAAACATATCAAATAATAAAACATAATTAAAAAATATCACCCCAGCATGAGCTGTTATGCTTGTGATGTTTAGGTGTGCATTGGGTAGAACAATAGCCTTGTAGGGATTTGTCTAGGGATATCGGTAATATTCACTATTTGTATCAATTTGGATGAATTCAGACATTCATACACAAATTGAATATTATAGCATTTGTACATTGACATTCGGGGAAAGCGGCTGTGCCAGTCACATCTGCAGTGGATCCAGAGTGAGTTTGACATGGTCTGCGAGCTGATTCACAGTGGATTCATGGTGGATTTGATGCTTGCAGAGTGGATATGTTACAGGATACTTATCGGATACATATTGGACATGTATGCATTTGAATCAGATATTTGTACAAATACATTTGTACAAATATATTCGTATTGAATAGAATCTTACCACATTCAAAGGGGATCTATTCGAATGAATACAAATTTTTGATACAAATCGAATGCAACCCCCCCCCCCATGAATGCAGATCCCCAGTTCTGTCAGATATTAGCTCCATCTTTTGTACCACCTCTCTCTAGCTGCTCTGCCTTCTCTTCCCAGCTCTAAAGAGCATCAGCTTCTGGTGAGACACAACTTCTGTCTCTCTGGTTTCATTTGGGCAGCTAAACTATATGCTGAATCAATGATGCTGAAATATATGGAATTTAAAAGCCCTTCAGTCTTGCTAGATCTTGTTCATATTAGAAGGTGTTACACGTAATCCAGCAAGATTAGTATACCATAGGATAAATGTCCTCTCAGGTACAATTGTATTTAGGGATATATAAGACATTTTAAGGTACTGCCTTTTTACATTAAGTAAATTATTGTAACATTAAATGCTAAACAAACAAACAAACAATAATAATAAAAATAAAAATGGTGGCAGTGTTTTTAATTAAAAGACTATGTATATTTCTGAAGAGTGTATCTAATTATATTTGATATAGAAAGAAATGTAGACTGCCATAAATCATATAGGAACTATCTAGAGAGAAAGTGTAGTTCTTCTCGATCATTCGGAACACTATTTCTTTATTTACATTTATCTCCTTCCCAGTATCCTATGGTCTCAGGGCAAGCTGCAACAGATTTTATGCCTAGAGCATAGAAGGATGAAAACAGAGCTAAAACAGATTAAAATCAAAAATTAAAGAAAAATTAAATTAAAATGGCAATGCCCAGGGGAAAGGGGAGACTACTCAAATAATTAAAGGCTTGGGTAAAGAGGTGTGTCTTCACCAAAAACTAAATGCATATATTAGCTGCCATTTTGAGTGCAACAGATGTATCCTTGTGTCACGGGTCATAAAATGGAATCAGTTTCAAAGTGTATATGTTATCTGGTTAGTTCTTGTTCATATTTCAGGACAGATCATTACCTTGTTAGCCAGCTCAGGGCTATAAGATAATTTGAAGCTACTGCAGGCTTTGAGACCAGGTCCTGAGAATGCTGAGCGTTAGGATTAGACCCTCTGGAGGAGGCATTTCAGCAGTTCCTGCTAGGCACAAAAACAGGAGACATGCCTTCTGCATGCATCTGTGTTTTGGAGTTTGGTAAACTCATTGAGTCTATGAGTATTCCTGATCAGGGCCACCCTGGTTGAGATTATGCTGCATCTAGTGCAGAAAAAGTGTACCTGCAAGGGGCAAAGCCTCACAAATCCACACTAATGCACAGATGGTTGAGGTTCAGAAGTGCACTATGTGGGCCCTTATTCCTGACTTATGGTGAGTGCAGAAAGGGCCAAGGACTGGAGTCAATGTGGCTGCTTGTCTGTTCACTTAAGTTACTTGTGTGAATAGTTGTGCCCTTTTCCTATCTCACTGAGTTTGTCTAAGTTAATATGGTAAGCTGCTTTGGTACTGGGTGCCTGGATACAGTGATGAGCTGACTGAGAGCCAATACACTAAAGCTGAATCCTGACAAGACAGACACTCTGTGAATGGGAAGTTCTCATGTTCAAGTATTTGGGAATTTCCCTTTGCTAGTTTGAGGGTGGTGCATGAGTCATCATTGTCATTAGAGGCTCAAGTGGCCTCTGTGGATAGGAGTGGCTATTATCACCTTCAGCTGGTGTACCAACTACACCCATACCTGGATAGAGATAGCTTAACCACTGTTTCTATGCACTGGTAACCTCACATTTAGATTATTACAATGCACTCTACATGTGGCTGGCCCCAAAGCTGCAATTAATGTAAATTATGGAGCCAGATTCTTCAATGGGGCACCTTCATGTGCATATATTACTCCTTTGCTTAAGCACCTGCATTACTTGCCAGATTCAGCTTTTTATCTGTGGCATACAAAGCCCTTAACAACGTGGTTTCAGCTTACTTGGCAGATCACCTCTCTGTGTATAGACCTGTGAGACCATTAAGATCTTCAGGTGAGGTCCTGTTTCCTCTACACTGGCACCCACCTTCTGGAATAATCTCCCCTCTGATATCCAGAGAACACCTAAATGCCTGGTTTTTGAACACCAAATGGAGGCCTATCTTTTTTACCCAGGTATTCCCAGAGAGAATGTTTGGGCAAATTCGTGTTTACTTTGAAAGAGAAGAGTGGGAATTACTGCTCCAGGGGTGGCTGCATGTGTGCAGCAGTGCTCATGAAGTGTGTAGATGTAGAGCAGTTCTATCTGCCCTATACCTATGCCGCGTTGCCAGGACCAGTCCCTGTTGCACCTCTACCTGCTTGGAGAGGTTTGAAGGGAGCATTGCCTTGTCACCGTGGAAATGGTGCCATGCAAATGTGTTGACGCCATTGGCACAGTTCCATGAATCGCTGCTGCTGGCAGCAGTTCACACCTCGCCAGTGCTAGGGGTGTGCACAAATGCAATTTTCAGGATTCGATTTGAATTGAATCAATTCAAATCTTTTAAAATATGAATATATCCACAGTTGATTTGATTCAAATAGATTTGAATCTAATCATTTGAATTTTCAGTTCAAATTTGCACATAAGAATGTCGACAACATTTATATGTGCCCGTATGCATCATTACACATCCTGTACGGATCTGTACACATCTGTACACATCCCGTATGAGTCCCATATTCATCACATTTTCATCTCGTACAGATCTGTACGAATGCATATGGATGCTTGAAAGATGTGTACATGCAAGAACTCATCATGTATGTACCCATACACGTACAAATGTCTGAATAATTTGAACGAATAGATTCAAAAATCCAAAATTTCTTTGAATGTTTAAATTCCAATTTATAGACATTCGACTTGAACTCGAATCTTCAAATTCAAATGAATTTGATTGAATTTCAAATGGTTCAAATATTTGTGCATATCCCCAGCCAGAAGCACAAGTGAGGTTAGGGGAGAGGCAGTGTTTGTAAATGCAGATGCTGGAACTCTCCCCCATCTTTGCTTCCCTGAGAAGCAAAGGTACAAAAATGCTCATTTCCCCTATCCTTGATTTTAATGATTTTTTAATATACCTATTGGGCATTGCCACAGACCAAGGATTCAAGAAGGATGATTAAGGGACTGAAACCTGGAAAAACAAAGCACAGATATTTTATTCTGTTAGGGTTGTTATTGTGAGGAACTGAAAGCAAGTGTTTATATGAATTGTTTTTTCATGTTTGTTACACAGACACAACTAAAATTACCCTGTAAGCCATCCTCTCCTACCCCCAATCCTCCTCTAAACTGCTTCATTCCAAATATTTGACATAACTTAGACATCTAAGTCATCCATGATGCTTCATACTAACTAGTTCAATGCACATTATTCTTCACAGTGAGGAGATAAAGGCTGCATGCTGATTTCCATGCCTATCACAATAACTGCAGCACACATTCATCACATTAAGTTATACAACAAAACAGCAGATGTCCTGCATATCCTGTCCGGATGTGAAGGCTGGCAAAAGTTGGTGTAGAGGTCCCTGTCAGGTGCATTGTAGATAGAACTGTGGCTGTTCTTGGCTAGGAAGAGAAAGAAGATTAGGGGTTGGTTTGTTTTCTTTGCTTCCTTTAATTGGTACTGTTACTGTTTTGTTCTTTTTCACCTTATATCATGTCATTTATCATCTGCATATTATTGGGTATATATAGTTTTATTTGTATAGTAGTGATTAGTATGTGTATTTGGATTTTTTGCGCATTAAAATTGTATTTTTACTTTGGGATCCAACTTGGACAATAATTTTGGGAAAGACTGAACAGAAACACAAAGGAATACAACTTGATGTTCTCTCTTTTCCTAAATGTTTTGATATTTCTTTTACTTTGCTTAATGACATGCTGCCAGTGCCTAGATATAAAAGCGTCAGCATTCTGACTGTGGTCTGCATGGGTGGGAATGATTTGCTGTAGTCCTGTGTGTCTGAACAGCAAAAGCTAAAGAGCCTTCTACATATTCAGGTTAAACTTAAGATACATGTGTAGACACAAAGGCCCTTTCTGCACTTGGCCATATTCTGGAATATATCTCGGGGTAGCAGTCTGCTGGCCAGAAGCTAATGC
This sequence comes from Aspidoscelis marmoratus, assembly GCA_014337955.1. Taxonomy (NCBI): domain Eukaryota; kingdom Metazoa; phylum Chordata; class Lepidosauria; order Squamata; family Teiidae; genus Aspidoscelis; species Aspidoscelis marmoratus. The sequence continues at coordinate 6,074,657 of MTQE01003428.1, forward strand.
AGACCTTGGCAGACCACACTTGGGCCTTTCCATAGTCTGCACTAGCATGCAGATAGCAGGCACCTATTCTGGGATATATTCCAGAATATGGCCAAGTGCAGAAAGACCCAAGGTAGGCACAAATTTGTGCATCTGTTCAGCAGAAAGCAGATTTGAAGTCAAAACCCCTTGAAATTGCGAGGCATCAATGCTGGATGGTGAGCTTCAAACTCTAACAAAGATGAGCCACTTTTTGGAAATGTGTGGCTGCTGCTTTCCTTGCCAAGGCTTTTGGCAGGGGAGAGGAAACCATGGGGAAGATAGCGGAACTAATTCTTTTTTCCAGCAAGGTAATTGCGGTAGTGATTTACATTGCAAGAAGCCAGACCAAAGAGACCAACGTACAGTAGGGATGTGCACATTTTATTTTATTTTTTTGCATTCGAATTCTATTCAAATTGAATGCCAAAACATTCAATTTGATTTGCAACAAAATCCAATTTGAATCAAATACATTCAAATCTACTCAATCCATTCAAATGTTAGATTCGAATCTGAAGATACGAATGTAGACAACATTTGTATATGTATATGTTAACATATCTGTATGCATTTTGTATGGAAATACGAGATACATATGAGATGCATACAGATACGTATCTGTACATTTGAATGTTTTGAATCATTTGAATGAATGCTTCAGAACATTCAAATGAATTTTGAATGTTTAAGTTTGAATGTGTAGACATTCTATTCAAGTTTGAATGTCCACATTCAATCAAACTCAGTCAAATGTTGAATGCACATCCCTAATGTACAGCTGTTGGGGCCACCAATAAAAAACAGAATCCAAGAGTAAGGGCCATCAAGGCCATCAGTGATCTGCATTGAGAGAAAGTCTGTCCTAGGGATGTGCACAAATATTCATAACATCTGAAATTTGTACAACTTTAGCCAAATTCAGACATTTGAATTCAAATGGAACGTTTTGAAACATTCGTATAAAGCTTTGTATGAGATTCATATGCATTCATATGGGATTGAACATTCGTATTGAATTTGAATCTCATTACAGTCGAAGGGGATCTATTTCAACAAATATGAATTTTCTTGCATTCGATTCAATACGATTCAAATACACACACACACACACACACACACACACACACACACAAAATCGAGCACATCCCTAGTCTGGCCATCTTGAGCACTACACAGTGCACCTGCCACCAGCACTGCTAACAAAAAATTACAGCTTTATGATGCAAGGAGCCATTTGCAGAAGTAACCCCCCCACAGCTATTTCCCAATTACTTGCAGAGATGGGGAGGAGGGGAGCTTTTGCCCAGGAGGTGTCTGGGTAAGTGTGACAGCCGCCAGTCAATTAAGACACAAATAGTTGAAATTCAGGTAGTGGGATTGCTTCTTCACACTGATGCCATATAGGGGCCTATATAGTGCTCCGAAGCTGCTGTGACTATGAACCAGGGTTTTATCAACAGTCCCAAATCATTTATAAAGTTGGAGCTGTCAATTTGCTCTCCTGTTTTCTGCATTGAACTTGGTGGTTAAAAATTAAGGCTTTGTCATCTAGTAGTTAGTAGGACTAACCTGGAATGAAAAGATACCAGCCGGTGGTTGGTCAGAATATGCACTAACAAGGCATTAAAATGGGGAGGAACAATCCCTGAAAATTGATGCTTTGGTCTGAGTGGTCCCATGGCTCACTAATTCCCACTGTGATGCCTTAGATTTCTCTTTTAAATCTTAGTTACTAAATTCTAGTGTATATTTGCATATATACCTTTAAACTGATGCATGCAAATGCCCTTTAGTATCCTGTAAATTACTTTCCACATTTGTTTGTATTTTTGTAGTATGTGCTCCCTGTATTGTAGGGAAAGCAAACATGACATTTGAAAAAATATATTCCAATGAATCATTGAATCCAATGAATCCAATGATAGAAGGTTAAAAAACATACTGTACAAAGCAAGGACAAGCAAAAATATCTCAACAGTGCCAAGACAAGGCAGTCTGATCTCAGTTTTCACAAAGGTTCTGTCCTGGAGAAAAAGTGCATAAACAGAAAACACATAAAGGAAGCAATAGGCTTCAGAGGGAATCCAGGAGTTAGGCAAAGCATGACTGAGAGTTCCTTTAATTCACATTGGGCCAAAATACCTGCCTACCTAAAATATATATATAACTTGCATTGGGTTGACCTATGCAATGCAAGTCAATGGAGGACAGGAACCTGCATTGAAAGAGACATAGCACAGCCACCCCAGATAGAATCTACCATTCTACCATTGCCAGAATACACAAATTCAATGCTTGAAACTTGAAACACAGAGATGTCAGTCAAGATGCTTGTAGAAATGTGCATCCACAATGTGCATTCTCTTAGGCCAAGTTTCCACTGGGCAATTTAATCCAGATTTATACCAGTGTTTTTAAAATCAGCAGCAAGGTCTGTTTTTTTGCATTCTCACTATTAGCTTATACTGCAGACTTGCAAGGGAGAAAACCCCACCCCTCTTTCCTCTGTCATTCCCTGACTTCATTGGGGCACAGCATTCAGATCATGGCAGCATTTTTATTCACCACTTCTCCCCCATAGCACAGCTTCTCATGTTAACAAGGCAGTAGAAGATTAAATCATAGCAAGAATGAAGTGCTGTGAAATTTCTAAAGATCCATGCATCAGAGCAGCACAAAACGGCAGGGAGAGGGAAGAAGGGAGGGAGGGAGGCTTTTACACAAGGAGCTGACAATTGTTCTGGCTCATTGCAGCAGAACAGCACAAAATGGCAGGGAACTAGGCAAAAGATATGGATGGAAGAAAGAAGGAAGAAAGTAGGCAGGCTTTAACACAGAAGCCATCAATTTATTACATTGATCTCTTCTTACAAATGTTACAATCTGCAGGCTCTGTTGATTCTTTGCCTCGCCCCTCCCTTTCACAGGGCACAGGAAATCACAGCTTATCATTGGATAAGGAGAAACTGTTGAGAACACCCCTAATGCATGTTTCCCTCTCCCTAAATACCACTTGTGTTCCCATTGCTAAAAAGTGAGGATTATTTCTAAATCCAGCAGCGAGACCCCTTCTAATCCAAATAGGGATACTTCACGTTTCTGGACCTTTAATATACAGAAACTGCTGATCCCTTGGAAACTGTTGGGATAGGGAGAAGTCAAGCTGACTAAATCCTGTGTTGGAATGCAGCCTTAAACAGCAGTGCTGAACACTCAAATGTCATCTCCTTACATCAAGGCATGGGTTCCCCACAGGTTGCAATGTTGAAACACAATGATGTCAAGTAAGATGCTTACATCATCACCACACCCACCAGATAGTTCAGTGAAATATCTAGTAGGAGTCCTGTCTTTGATGACTTATGAACAGAATGAAAATGAGTGATAGGGTGAAGATGGAAGATGATGTGTGGGCAACAAAGTCCTAGAATAAGATTCCCTGTGGATCTGCATGCAGAAGCACACAGCTAACAACGACAGCTGTTGACAGCAGAGAAGGCTCCCAGTCACTATTCACTGTGAAGGTGGAGGTCATTGCAGAAAACCTCCTTTCACCAGGGAGGGAAGCACTCAGGCAGAAGCTGCAATGCAGTTGAAGTCAGGAGGAAGAAAACCATAGTTACTCAAGGAACATTCTTTCCTCTATTTATAACCATGTGAGTCAAGATTGGGCTATAATTAACAAACTTCACACAGTTCCAGTTCTGATTACTCTTTCTCATATTAAGCAATTATCACTGTCTTTGTGCAACCTGCACACAAGTTCTTCTAGCTTACTGGCTAACCTCTTTTTTGACTATGAAATTGATCACACAGTACTCACTCACTCGATCAATCAATCAATCAATCAATCAATCAATCAATCAATCAATCAATCAATCAATCAATCAATCAATCAATCAATCAATCAATCAATCAATCAATCAATCAACCACTCAACCACTCAACCACTCAACCACTCAACCAATCAACCAATCAACCAACCAACCAACCAATCATTTCTTTTTTTACTGTATCCTCCTAGTGTATTTTTCAAATTCATTAGCTGGTGTATGGGCATCTTCCACATCATTGACTACTTCGCCTAAGATGTAGGCAAGTTACAGTTAAAGGGATGCCTTCTGTGTGAATTTGGGGTGGGGACACCAAGCTTTTTATTCCTGCATGCACTATACATTAACCTGAAGCCTCAGACAGAAAATCTTAAGTTGGAGGATGACTCATACTTTAACTTGCAGGGGGCTTAGGAGAGAGATCTGGACAATCCCAGCATGAAAACAAATTGGCTAGCAACCAATAATGCCCAAGAAACCCTGAGCAGTGAGTGTTTGTTAGGGAGGCACTGCCAGATTTTGAGTTAAAGTAACAGCAACTTCTGAAAATCTGATATAGTATTATCCTTTTTTACTGTTGTAACTCAAAGCCTGGTGGGCTTGATTGATTGTTTTTTGAATGACTAGGATGCATTTTCTAAACAAATCTACCGTAGAATCCACAAGAAAGCTGCTTACAGATAAACCAGTGGGCAGCATTTGAGATGGGAAGGGTCTCTGCTTTGTTGTATCTCAAAAGGAGATACACAGAAGGTTCTCTAAGAGACTTGTTATTGTCAAAGAACAGAACAGCATGAAACAGCAGCATAGTTTTTTTCTGTCACAAATTAATTCTTTTGGGTAATTAAGTCTTTAAAGAGGAACGTGGCAAAATGAACAATAAGTCCTGTCTATAATTACAGCATCAGACACAGAGCAAAATAATGCTGCCTTGTAAAAATGCACTCAGTGGACTATAGTAAACCATTTTTATGTTAAGCCATCACATACTTTAATATTGAATTCATAGAAATAGCAAGAATGCAGGGAGTGCTACATGCTCAGTAGGTGCAATTCTATATTAGTTTACTCAGGCACATTGTTAAGGCACTGTCATAAAGGAATAATTTTTATTTTTCTCTCTCAGGATTTGTAAATTTCAAAAAAAGGAGAAAACTTCTCCTATCACTGAGCTAAACAGCCTGATTGCAAAAAGCAGGTACAAAAGGTGCTTGAGGGCAGGGAAACTTGCTGAGCCTGTAGTGAAACCCAGCCTTCCCCCACCCCCTTCTAAGCTCTTGGGTAGCAGGGTGTTTTAAGTCATTTTTTTAAAAAAAAACTCTTATGGAGAAAAAGATAACTAAAGATTTATGTCCTATCTCAGGAGCACCAAGGAATAAAGATAGTAAAACATATAGGTATTTTCTGCACTGGGTTTTAATCCAGTTTACAACCCAGAATAGTCTTCTGCTTCAACACAGGGCCTATTCGCACTTAGGTCTCTGGTATGCAATTAATACAGCTTTGGCACAGATATTCTGTACCAAAGCTGTATCAGAGCTGTCCTAATTGCATACCAGAGGCTTAAGTGCGAATAGGTCCATGGTCTCCCTTGAAGTGGGCTATGGTGATGAGAAACTCATACTATAGTCTGCTCCAAGGCAAAGCCCCATTTGGACAGTCTAATCCCTGGGAAATCAGGTAGACTGATCTGTTGTGTAGTCACCACAGTCCATAAGGTCTGCTAGCACAGGCCAGCAATCCAATACAGTCTATACAGAAGAGTTGAAGGAGAATTACACTGAGGGCTTTTTCTCACTTCCATGATTAGAAAGGCCTAATATACTCTGGGACACTCCAAACATATACAAGGTGGTCTCAATCCTTTGTAACTGTGGAGCACTAAAAACTGCTCCAAAGCTTGACCTGGACCATCTAGTATGCTCCTGGTTGGCTCCAGCATGCAACATTTGCACCACTAGGTGTAAGCACTGCATGAGGCAGGGCAGCTGTGGCTGCACTGTCACTCACAGTGTCATGTTACAATCACCATAGCAACGGCCAGGCATGCAGTGGAAGTTGCCAAGGCCATTGGTATGGCAACAACCTGATAGGGAAGTAGGGGATGGTGCCGCTGCTCAAGGTGCAAAAGGATCCTGAAGGTTTCCCCATAAAATAGGGAATTTGTGAAATATTATTATACCCAGAACCCACCAATCGTAGCCCAGACAATCTTCCAGGTATCGGAATCTTTCAGATTATCTCAAATGGCCTCAACATCATCAAGGATACTAGATACTGGCTGGTAGAAGAACTGTTGGCAATGAAGCTCAGTTGTCCAAGGTGACAAAACCAGGGGAGTGGGAAGAGCTGTGATGCACACATTGATTTATGGTGTGTAGATGAGTTGTTCTAAGCAACGGGAGTAGAGCCAAAGCTGGTGAATGATGTCTGAACTTCAATTAGCTTTTGTGCCAATGATTTGGCTGAGCTGTTATGGAGGTCTTCAGCACAGAGCAAATGTAACAGTTTATGGGCATCCAGCCCATAATCATGCAGAGGCAGAGAAGTAGGTATGGCAACTGTAAGTTGCTCTCAGGGTTGAGAGCAAAACTGTGTTCTGAAACCCTTTGTTCTGTTTGAAGAGTAGAAATAGGAGTGCTGTCTGCATCTGAGGATATGTGATCAGGCTGTGGCAGAGCTGTATCTAGGGACAATTTTGCACTTCCCTTCCCGTCTGCTGGATTGTTCATACTTATGAGCGCTAGTCACTAACAGTCTAAGCCCTGCACAATCGGTCACTCACCTGTGATCGATTTGGGGGCTGGTTTCTTCTGGGTGCTGCCATTTTGGTTGCAGCACCCTCCATGACTGTGCATGCATCAGCACCATCACCATGACAACACTGACACTCTGCACACACACAGTCACATCTATGGTTGTCTGAGGTGCCAGTGCACTTGTGCAGCGCCTCAGACAACCCTGGAATATCAGAAGGGGTGTAAATGGCCACTGCCTGCACATGCCAGGTAAGTTTTTGGATAATGTTGGTTAATGTGTGGAGCATGATTTCGTGCTTCACACCTAATCAACAATTAGGAAACCTCTGGGAAGGCAGGGGGTGCTTGGAGGCTGCAGGAGCCTCTTCCAAGTATGGATACTCTTCCCCAGAAATTCCTTAATCATGCACTACTTTGCAGGGGACATCAGGTGGTAAGCCAAGGAATGGATTTCAGATCTATGAGGGAGGGCTCAGATAGCAGAAGGTGACTAATGAGTATACTATATCTTTGTGAGAGAACCAACGTCCATCATTAATTCCATTTTCTATTATATAGAGAGCTATCTGCCTGGATGAATGAACTCCCCTGAAAATCTTCATATTAGTCTGTATACAGGTCTTGGACTAAGAGGGCCAGAGTTTGTCAATTGGCTGGTAGATAGCTTGCCCATTATTAGAAAAAGAATTAAGCTGAGAGGACAATGTTGATTCAATGTTACATATGTGACACTCATGGCAAGTTCTGAGGTCCTCAAAGTATGATTTAAGAAATGCCAAATTTTTGGATATATTATGAAGTTTCTCAAAAATTATTGTTACTGTGTCTGCCACAACTTTACTATCAGCTCTAGTAAATTGTCAGGGATTGGAGAGAGGATTGTTACTTACTGACTTAAATAGGGAGCTTGAAGACACAATTGCAGGCTGAGAAAGGGGTCTGGGTGCTGGGCTGATCATCTCTGTCTTTTCTTGTTTTAACAAATTGAGGAGTCTGGAGGCAGTGCTTCTTCAGGATCCAGTGCAGTATTTCTGTTCTCCTGTAGAGAGGACTTGGTCTCTGAGTTTGGTCGTTTAACAGGCAACAAAGCATCTACCTTAGATTGCTTTGCAACTTTAATATCAGAAAGGCCCTCAGGGCTTGTTCTCAGTCTTTTCTTATTTCTCATTAGTCTTGTAAGAATGATAAGTGTAGAAAGGCAATAAAAGCACCAGCTATGGCCAGGGCACTATAACAGACAAAAATAAAATGCTTGTACTTGTTCAGAAAAGTGGCATTGGTGAAAATAAGAATACAATCAGAAGCTGCAAAAAACTTGTCTGTCCTGGGTTGCTGGCATGGCTCCTCCCCTGGCCAGGAGAATTTTGAAAAGCTGGTGAGTGATGGATGCAATAGTTTAGCACAATTTGAAGGACCAGAAGGGATCTGGGGAGGATAATGCCCTAGCTGGAAGCAGGGATGTGCACAAATGCATTTTTTGCATTCGAATTTGATTTGAACAAAATATTCTATTCAAACTGAAATTCAAAAATCCATATTTTTTGAAAATCCAATTAGAATCAAATTATGTGAATATCGGGAACATGCGCATCCAATTTTCGAATCCGTTTACATCCCATTTTTATCGCATTTGCATTTCGTTCGCATCCCATTGCATTCCGTATTATATGCACAAATAGACCCAATATTTGGATGCGATATACGATGTTGAATCCATTCAAATAATTCAAAAATCCATATCGGGTTTTTAAAAATAGGAATTTGATGCAAATTTGAAAATTTGGGTTTTTGAAAATCCAATTCGAATTCAAATGTTGATATTTGTCGAATATGAATCGGATTTTCAAATTTTTGAATATCTGTGCGCATCCCTAGCTGGAATTCTCACTTTATCTTACCAACCATGCTTAATTCTGGAATAGATTCAAATGCATTTTGGTAAGATTAAAGCAAGGTTTCCAAACAGAGCTTCACCCATATTTCATGACCATCATCTGTCGGTTCCTGATGCTGGAACAGCCACCACTGGTATTTACAACTATAATACTGATTTGTACTGTCACATGTGACTAGAATATGTCTTGCAGATATTGCAATCATTTTATCTGAAAACCTTCCCCCCCCCCCAGTTTTTAATACATTTTAATGAATTCTGAGGTTTGAAGTGTTGCTTCGTTCTGTTTTTGTTTGTTCTAAATTGCTATCAATGACTTCAGGATCTTCAGATGTTAAAAATATGTATGTGATCACAGATAATTTACAGAGCAATGCATTTAGGTTTCAAAGAGTTTGATCCTAGGCTCCAATTTAATAGTAGTTCTCCATAGTCTCAGATCATATCCAATGGAACTGTATATCTTTGGGAAACAAAGATCTTTGATTTCTACTAAATCCGTTTAATAAAAACCTCATCATAAAAGGTAGTGAGAACTGTTTTCCTGAGAGAATAAATTAGCCCTTGTTCTCTACTTGCAGGTTCCATGTATGAAGGTCTGGCTGATGGATACAGCTATGGAACAGCCCGTGGGAGCTATTATGCCAAAGCGCACACAGGGACCAATAGCTGGGGGAATGCGGTAAGATTTTTCTACTAGAACAAAAGCATGTTGTTTGGAGTTAAAAGGAGGTGCACTGGGGGAAGAACTGTGGGGAGGTCTTGGCCCTTTCTACACTTGATCCTATTCTGGAATAGGTACCTGTTGTCCACAAGCCCCAGGTGAAACCTGTCATAGTCTGCATTAGCAGGTGAACAGCAGACCCCCATCCTGAGATATATTCCCACATGAGACCAAGTGCAGAAAGGGCCCTTAAGATTTGGAGAGTTTTTTTCTTCTTTGTGTGTCTTACCTTTGGTATTCACACTTAGGTCTCTGGAGCATGATTAGGACAGCTTTGGGTCAGACCATACTCATTCTGGGATGGCCAGTAGGGGTATGCACAAATGCATCGTCTGGGTTCGAATTTGAGTTGAATTGAATATTCAAATATTGAATTTGATTCAAACTTCAAAAATCCGAATTTTCAAAACTCTGATTCAAACCCGGATGATCTGAATCTGTACATTCAGAAATCCAATTTGAATTTGAAAATATGAATATTGACATTTGTATCTGATTTTTGAATTTACGTGCATCCTTGTTTTCATCCCGTACGCATCCCGTTTTCATACCGCATTATAAGTGCAAATAAACACAGTGTTCAGATGCGATATAAGTGCATCTACTCAGTCGAATTATTTAAAAATCTGTATTGGATTTTCAAAAATCCAAAATCCGTCTGAATGTTTAAATTTGGATTTTTGAAAATCCAATTCAAATTTGAATGTTGATATTCAACATATTTGAATCAGATTTTCAAATTTTTAAATATCTGTGCACATCCCTAATGGCCGGTTCCACCCAGAAGCATCCTGGCCTGTCCCAGAGCTGTGCTAACCACAGCCAGGGTGTGGACCACTGTTTGGACTGCTGGTTCAGTCTGGATCAGTCTCTGCTGCTTGCTGGAATGATCTGCTGTGTTCTGCGCAGGCATGCACTGCAGCAGCCTGCCCCCACGCTGACCTTCCGGCCAAAGTGAATGGGTGCCCTTGGGTGCCACAACTGCTACTAGTATGGCATTAGGAAAATTAGGAAGAGATTTTTGACTCTATGAGATGTTCTCCTCAAAATCACAGACATAATTCTTTTATTAGTCATGACGACAACTGCTGAAACATGTTAAATCTTTTGTAAATGGGGAATTTCACAGTCTGGTTAGAATGAAGGCTACTCATTGCAGAGTACACACCTAATGACTTAAGGCAGGTGAGACAGTCTCAAACAACAATTAGAGAGCAAACATACAGTTCTGGTAATAAAGAAGGTGGGACACAAAAGGAATAATATAATCTCTGGGTGTTGGTTAAATCCACTTCAGTACGAGTTTCCCCTGACTGGGTCAGGTTATAAAGTTGCTATAGATCATGGCACTGGAGAAAACAATACAGTTCCATCTTAAAATTGTTTTCATTGTAAATTTCACCCTATGGAAATTTATATGCTTGTTTTTGGGAGTGCACAACTAAGTGTCTGTGAATGAGATGGCTTACAAATTAATAGTTATTTATACTATGTAGAAACAAAGAAAGTGCATTATTTTAACCTCATTATTATAATTCAGAATCGAACAACATGAACTTCCAAAAGGAGTTTACATGGTCTCTGGAATTTATGGAGAAATAATAATTGCCTTTACTGTCTTTTATCCATATTAGACAGTCCAAAATTGCAACTGAAATCAGGGGAAATCTTTTCCATAAATCCTGATCTGCTGTTTAAACATTTCAATAGTACTGTTGAAGATGATTCACTCCAGAGGTGATGGTCAGACACACCCCTCCCCAGGAAGGCCTGAGGAGGGTTACATGGCCACTTGGCAGGCAGTACACACAGTTGCAGCCCCAGTTGGCTCATTCACTGCCATTGCCTGCTCATGCACATTGATTTTTCAGCTATCATGGGCACCAGCAGCCCCTTGATTTAGCTAAATAGCCTCTGTGGGTCTAAACAAGGTGGTAGGGCTACTTCAGAACAGGAAATCCCACTTGGAAGTCAGCACATTATATCCCCCTCTCTGAATGGCTTTGAGGCAGAGACAGGGTTGTGTAAATAGCCCAGGTGAGGTGTCCTCCATGGACACCTGGATATAGCTCAACTGCCATCCTGTTCCTTGAAGATTCCTTCAAGGTGAGTGGTTACGTTTTCCCTTCCTAGATATTGATCAGGTTCAGCGCTGATAATGCATAACAACATGCTGGCTGTGACTTATGGAAGTTTACACCCAACAATATTTTAAAGGACCAGATGTGAATCATCCCTGCCATGGAGTAAAACACAGCAAGTATTTAATTTGCTTTTGTTGCACCTCTTGAAATTGATATAAAGCTGCTACTATATTGTAGCATAAGTCTGAAGCTTTTTTGAATCAGGGAAATGCTTTTATTTATTTATAACATTTCTACACTTCTCACTAAAGAATTCCAGAAGCCTGGGGTGTAGTCTCTCATTGATTTGTTCTCTCTTTCACTGCCCCACCTAGCAAGATGGCAGAACCCTATTCAGGAACATAGTCCGGAATAAGGCCCAGTGCAGAAAGGGCCTTGGGTTTACCACTCAGTAGCTGCTTTCTGCATCATTTCAGGAATACATGGTAGCTTCTGCTTTGCCCTCTTCTTTCCTTTCCTCTCTTAGGTGCATGTATTCTATGCAAGTTTTCCTATATTTTTCAGTTCTGTGTAACAGACTGGAGTGGATACAATTTGCAAGGAGATTCAAGGGTGTGCTCTTTCATGCATCAGCCAGGGTGGCACATCATCATATTTCATTGCCTTGGCTTTCCCCTGCGGCCTGAGAGGCACTCCCTTTTGACATGTTTGTGCAATTGTTTTCTTTACCTCCTCTTTATCTGCTGTTTTAGAAGTAAATATCACATTTTTGTCTTTGCATGTACTTTTAAAGGCTATTTCTTGTAAATAATTGGTTTGCTATCTGTGAACATTGGACACACCTACCTAAAAAGCAACCATTCCTGTCTCTCCTCTTGTCCTGCTGAGTTGCCTGCATTAATTTTCCTTTTTTATCATCTTCAGCTACCTAGGGTATGGAATTATAATAATCCATTTTTCAAAAGTTCTTGGTGACCAATTTTTTAAAGTTATTACATCCCTTAGCTACTATGAGAATCATTTTGCCACATGAACTAAAAAAAAAAAATAGTTATTTAGTTAACTCCTGAGGGTGTTGAGAAATTCAATTCATCATATATAAAATAAGTTGGCTGTAGTTGGATCAGTAAGTGGCAAACTGTCGTGCCCCAAGTCGGCCAGGTCTGAGATAGCAAACACACTCACACACACCAGGGCAAGCAGGAGTAGTGAATGTTCAAAGATCTTTCAGGGATCAAGATTCAAACTCAGTCAAAATGGTCCAGGCTCCAAGTTGCCAGAGAGTTTTCAGTGTCAGGTATAGTCCAAGAATCAACGAGCAAATGACCTGGGGTCGCAGGACGAAGAAGCATGAGGCACGTTTAAGTAGGTGAGGGAGAATCATGCCCCCAGTGTCGCAAGTGTTTAGCCTGCAAACACACTGATTTTCTCAGCTGTTGCCGCTCTTTTCTCAGAACGCTCAGGGAACATCCTCATCTGAGCTGTCTCCATCTTGGGCGATAAGGTTGGTGTTCACATTGAGGCCTTGCGCCTCACCCTGATTGTCAGGGAAGCTGGGCTCAGCTTGGTTGTCCTTGGCAACAGACAGCTTGACGTTGGAAGAGGAAAGGCTTAGGGGGAAAGGCAATACACAAACTGGGCAGGCTTAGATTACCAGCAAAATGTCTTAAACTATTAATACAATAGTTTAGTGTTATAGTAATAGTAGTAGTAGTAATATTGCATAAATCAGTTTCCCAAATACATAGGCTAAGTTGCAATAGATCCCAGGTAAAATGTGATACCTTAACGACACTGATAACGAATTACTGTGGGGCACACAAAGAGGTAATTAATTATTTCCTGAGCTTTTGATGACTGCAGACTGCAACAATATAGGCCTAATTCTGCAGTGCATCAAAGCCTGATTTGCCACAGTATTCAGACATCTATCTAGCCTGTCTTTTGGACCCTACATGCTGTCCCTTGTTGCTGACTAACATAAGTATGTAAGAACATTTTTGCCAGACCAATGATCCATCTAAACTAAGAGTACATCCTTACATTAGCAACCATCTGCATCTGAAAGCTTATAGCGGAACAAAAGTAGACAATCTGCCCTGCTCACAGTCTCTCAGCAGCTGGCCTTTTGAGTCATACTGCTTCCCATGTCAAAGGATATCACATATCAAGAGTAGTAGCCACTGGCAGTACTGTCCATTAAAAGCTGGCCCTTTTTGATACCTTCTAAGATGGTTGCTTGACGTAATTCAACATTAACAACTCCCCACTTGTCTATCAGAGAGATTTGCTCACTCTCAGTTCTGAAAGGCAATAATAGTTTACAGAGCAGTCTTAGCCATGACAAAATCTGCATGGTCACATTGGGCAGTACCAAAAAAGGGCTTGTACCCAGCCGATTCCTGAGGGCAAAATCTGCTCCTAGGAGTGCTCCTTTTGCAGAAGACAGTCACTAGAGTGATATACTTTCATTCATGCTGCCCAAGCCTGTGATGCAAAATGCCAAAAAGTGTGTTTGTCCCAGCTGGAAACTCTGAAAATGGGAAACTTTTGTTCCCTGACCTTGAAGTTTGCACATGCCAGGACATAGTCCAAACGAACTTCCCTCCCCCACCACTTCTGGGCCAAAAGAAATGCCAGCTGCTAGGAGACTTCAAGCAAACTCATGTCCAGCTGAAGGCTTGCCTATGCAGCTGGGGTTTTTTTAACTGCAATTACAGGCTGCTGGACTAGATGGGCCATGGATCTGCCCCTCTGGAGGCTTTCATATGTTCTTATATTCTTATGATCAAGGCCAGTTCTGTGCCAAAAGTAGCATTGAAAAGGTCTAAGATAATCAGTTTCTTTCAAGGACTCTTGCAGCTGTGTTGTCACAGTCCTCTCCAACACCTTGATGGAACAGGGAGTATTTGAGACTCGTAAATATTTTGAATAACCCTTTAAATCCAGGGAAGGCTTCTTCAGGAGTGGATGCACCACAGTCTCTTTCAAGGCCAAAGGCATCACCCAGTTTCATAAGGATGCATTTACTAGTAGTTGGACCCACCCAATAATCTCTACATGACTAGCCAGGCACGTTGTTGGGTAGCAGGATGGCTGATATACCAACAATCTCTTTCTTGCTGACCCAACGCCAGTTGCTACAGCCATTGCTATGGAAATATGGATGGTCCAGAAGGACTGTCCATACTGTAACTCCCAATAGATAAGTTGGGGATGGTGCTGGTCCTCATGGTGTGAATGCTAGGAACCATCCCTGAGCTTAACTTCAGGGGGAACTAACAGGACAAAAGATTTGATGACTAAGGAATGTATTCTATGCAATATATTTTCCGGTTCTTCTAGCAATTCCAGTTCAGTGCCTTCTGTATATTATCCCAGAGCTGCCTTTGGCTGTGATAAAATAAATTCTGGTTATAGTCAAGGTGTTTGAACTTGTCTGTGTGGCTGAAGGAGAATGGAAACATCAGTTATAAAGCTTACTGAGGTACACTTTCTTTATTACATACATACATATTCCAGCTAAAAGGAATCCCACAGACAGCAACTTGGCAATGAATTGAGTCCCTGAGGCATATTCCACACACAAAAGCTGACTATTATGGTTCCATTAAAGATTTAACATACAGTTTATTCCAGGTATCTTTTTTTTTTTTTTTGCATGAATCCATGTCAACTGTTTGGATGGAGAACAACAACCTAAAAGGAAATATTTACACAATGTACACATGCATTCATTGTTTGCCTTGATGCATTTGTCACGAGGAATGGCATACTGTTATTATTTGTCCTACAATGTAAAATGAAGACAGTTTTTCTTATGGAGTTATCAACATGTTATTCTTCCCAGTAATGCTTGGGAATTGTGTATGCCAAGTTGTTAGTTTTGGAAAGACACCTTTCTGTGAAATATACCTCAGAAGCAAGCCAGCACAAGTGTCCCTGGGTGGAGTTCAATATATACAAGATATCTCCTCTAGTTAATGTGGAAAAACAACTTCTTTCCTGTGGGAGAGGGGGAAAAAGGCTTATTATCAGAAACACTGCTTGCTTCTTGCCATAATCAGTGGTCTTGATCATATAAAAATCTTGGGGGATTTCTGCTCAGCCCCATAGAAACTCAGCTTTGGGGTGCTGCAGGGTTCTATTCTACCCCCCATGTTATTTAACATCTATATGAAACTGCTGGGAGAGGTCATAAGGAGGTTTGGTGTTCAGTGCCACCAGTATACTGATGACACCCAGCTCTATTTCTCCTTGTGAATGGAGTTGGCGGAGGCTGTGCAGATGCTGGACTTGTGTCTGGAGGCTGTAGTGGGCTGGATGAAGACCAATAAACTGAAACTTAATCCTGATAAGACAGAGACTCTGTGGATTGGTGGCTCCCCGGTCTGAGAACTGTACTGGATGGGGCAGGTGCATAGTTTGAGAGTACTCCTGGATCCATCTTTGTCATTAGAGGCCCAAGTGGACTTGGTGGCAGAGAGCGTTTGGTGCCAGCTACAGCTGGTGTGCCAGCTATGGCCTTTCTTAGAAGGGGTTAACCTAGCCACAGTAGTCCATGCACTGTTAACCTCCTGTTCAATTACTCTAATACACTCTACGTGGGGCTGCCCTTGAAGAAGACTCAGAAGCTGCAGTTCAAAATGCGGCAGCCTGACTACTGACTGGTACAACTTACAGGCAGCACATAACACCTGTTTTGAAAAAGCTGCACTGACTGCCCATACGCTTCCAATCAGAATTCAAGGTGCTGGTGATGACTTTTAAAGCCCTAAACGGCTTGGGACCTCAATACTTGAGGTAATGCCTCCTTTTATACCTATCTACCTGGGGCTTAAGATATGCTGGGGGAGGGGCTCCTCCATGTCTCACCAGTTCTTCAGACATGGGGGGAGGCCTTCTCAGCCATGGCACTTCATTTATGGATTGCCCTTCCCTTGGAGGCCCGATTAGTGCCAACCCTTCCAACTTTTAGGCACCAAGTAAAGTCCTGGCTCTTTACTAAAGCCTTTGGGCACTAACTCACTCAAGCACTATCTTAAATTTAACTTAACTAATTATGCCGTTTAATACCCTTTTAGTGGGGTATGTATTTAATGTTCTGTTTGTATGTTGGTTTTTTACTGTAAGCCACCTGGAGATCTTAGGATATGGGTCTGTAAATAAATAAATAAATAAATAAAGCTTCCTAAGCTTTGCAACCATGGCCAATAATGTGGATGATGGTTGTTCTTGACTGGCTAGTAGTACAATCTATTTCTCTCTCCTTCTCCCTCTCTCATGCTAGGAGAGCCTCTGCACAGAATGGAACATAGACTGGGGTGGATGCCCCCTGGATTTAAGAAGCTAAAAAGTGAATTTGATATATAATTCATTCCAATTACATAAAGCACAGACTTGTTCAAGGTAGCTTATAACAAATGTTTTACAAATAACACACAACCTTATACAAGAAACCTAGGGAGTGTCTGCACTTACCTTGGCCAGGACCATTCCAGTTGGTCCACTCCTATTGGAATGGTTCCCAACTGGAGTAGCCCAGCTGTTTCTGAACAAGGCTATCTGCACCTGGGACAGTTATTCTGAGACAGACCCCATGCTATTCCTAACCTCAGAAGTTCTTTGGACTCTGCTACAGGGACTCCAAAGCCAGGAGCAAAGGTTTCTGGCCTTGGAGGCTGTAGGACACCCATTTCGGTGGCACAAGTTGGCACACCACCAAAATATGTCCACTTCGTGAACTGACCCACAGAGGCATCCACTCTTCCACATGCTTCCTGGGCTGGTTTACTCATGACTGAAAAAAGTCTACCCTTAGTCCACTCTAGGCAGCCAATTTGAGTTGACTAGACCTATATACCAATGCAGACCAAGTGTGTTAGCAGGGTGTGTGGCCCCCTCTGTCCAAGCCAGAGTGCAGTGTGGAAGAAACTGGTCCAGAAGGAGTCTAGGCCTTGCACTATACCAAGATGCTGATAAATGCAGAAAGGTCCCTGAACAATAATACTCCTCAAAACATTTCAGCAGAGATAAAAATGTAAGTAGTGACAGTGCACACACATAAGCCTTTGGGCCTTTCTGTAGAAAGAGTTCCAAGAGCAATCAACTATAACGCTGAAATTCTGTGAAAATCCACATGAAAATTGGCACTCACTGGACTTGGTGGATCATGCACACATTAGTTAATCCTAACTGAAGGATGCAGGAAGGAGAAAGGGAGAATGTATTTCAAGTCTGAGCTACAGTTGTAGCATAGCACTGCCTACTTTTTGGGCCAGCCTTGTTTGATTCAATCAGTCAGGAGGGCTAGTTTGGAAGCTGGACAGCTATTGTCCGGAAGGATATTCTACATTCATTTGTCCTCTAAATCTAAGTTGGTAAAGGAGATGATGATTTAGCATAATAAAATTCTCTGCCATTCTTTGCCTTCTTTCTTCTTTTGTTAGATGTACAATGGAACCCTCAAAAGAGAAGCGGAAAACAAGCGTTACAGCTCCTACAGCCAAATGGACAGCTGGGGTGGAAGGAACTACAACAAGCTCGGCAGTCCTACTACCCCAGGCAGTGATTACTGCTTTCTGCAGAATATGAAAAGTAGTCGAAGTGAGCCAGACCTCTACTGTGACCAACCAAGAGGCACATTAAGGAGAAATCAGAGTGGGAGCCGTGTGAATCACAAGGCCAGCCTGCACCGTCACAGCATGTATAGCAGCACATGCAACAACCAGCAAGGAATGTCAACCACAACTAGGACAAGCAAAAGAGTTCCAGTCCGCAGCCCCTCTTGCACCTCTGCTAACAAGCAAGATATGATCTATGCACAGCCTGTAGGTAGCAGCAAAGCAGATATGGTCTATGGACATACCCTCTCAAATTCAAAGTAAGTTTCCACACATATCTTTTATAATTAACCCATGGATATTTCTTTGGTAGGCATGTACAGAGGAGCTGGTCTGGGAATCTTTTAATCTGCAAGGTATTTTACCCACCAATCTACTATGCATTCTGCATAAATGGAGGAGCAGGGGTTATCCTTCTAACAGTGCTTAATGAGACTGGGTGTGATCAGACACACCTAAAGAGATGCTCTCTGAGTGAATTTGACTCTGTAATGACAGACATTTTTTCACTACATTCATCTAACCCTGGCCTGAAGTCTGAGAAAAGTCACATTTTCAACCTTCAAGACTTCATAGTTCTAGAGACATCTTTTAAAGTTGGGTTGGGCAGAAAACTATATAAGCAAAGAGTCAGAAGGTTCCCATCTTAGGCCAGTCAGTGACAAGCATGCATAGTCAGAGTGGGTGTTACCTGAGTGCCACAATTTAAGATCAACTCTGCATTCAATCTTCTCAAGAAAGCATTATTATAGAAAAGATTCTTAAAGACCCTATTTATTAGAAAGTATCATTTTAAAGAACAATTTCAGTTGGGAAAGCTTTGTCTCCAGGATAACTGCTGTGTGAGAAAATGTCTCATCCACCAAACCTCGCTCTTCGCTTCTTGAAAAGGTTTGTCTTGTAGAACTGGTTCAGATTTGGGAGTTGTCTGTCTCAAAGCCCTGAGCCTGTTTGATGATGAATCTTCCTTCCTGCTGAACTGGTTCTGCTAGGGGAATTGTTTCACATTTTAGAACTGAGGCAATTTGCATGGACTAACACATAACTGGAATCCCATCAGCGTTAATGGTCTAATTATTAAGTAATCTTCTTCACTTACAGTTCAAGTCACTTTAGATGGGTTGTGGATAATACACTATGATATAATTAGGCCCTGTCCCCAAGCAATTTAAAGTCCTCTAAAAATCTTCTTTTGCCTCTGAGCGCCCCCATGCCCGGCTTTTGAACAAGCTTCCAGCACTACAAAAGGAGGAAAATCCATGACTAAATACATGCACTTTAAAGAAGAGTTTCAGCGCTCTTTTTGGAAGTCACGGATTTTCCTCGCAACATTTACCTTGGGGACACTCCGTGGCAAAAGGGGCGGGAATTGCTGTCTGCACACACAGCCATAAAACATTCACACATCTCCCAGAAATGCTGCAGCTTCCCTTACTTTCCTTTGTAAAGGTCAGAACTTTCAAAGAGCCAGAATTGCTCAGAATTGCAACATTGTTATCAGATGTGAAGTGGGTGATCTGTGAAAGTGTTAAGAGTGAATGAGAGCATGATCGCATGGCCGTTGGCTGCAGCCACTGCCTTTGCCGGCACAGGAAGCCATTTCGAACAAAGAACAGAGTGAAAGTAAGTGCTGAGAGTGAATGAGCAAGCGATCACTCCCTCTGCCAGCACAGGAAGCCAATTCGGGGGACGGAGATCTGGCTATTTTTCCTTTGAACAAGAGAGGGGGTGGGGAGAAAAAGATGTGGGGAAAGAAAACACACTTCTGTGGGGACTGAAGGTGCATTTTAAACGTACGTTCTGCTGAGCCTCATGCGGACGCTTATTCCGGAAGTGCAGGGCACTTTTAAAGTCCGCTTGAATACAGTGACAGTAGAGGGAGACTAGAGAGGCAAATAAGTCTTTTGGGGACTCAGCCATAGCCACTAAAATCAAACTTGAATTTCTTTACTGGAATTGAAATTATACTCAGAAACAAACTAGTTTCTTCAGGTGCTGATATCTATGGTTTGACCTCTGTAGAGACAAGAGTAGTTGGCTCTTCTTCTTCCAACCTCCCAGCAGGAACAGACAAGGTGCATCTATGGGGCCAAATGCCTTTGTCAGGCTCTTAGGGAGACTGTCTCAATGCCGCCTCCCACTGAGACATCTGGAGGAGGCAGCACCACCTTAGGGATCCCTCGAAGGTGTCTATTTCCTCACTCATTGATAAATCCCCACAGCATGGCGGAATATCCACCCAAGACTTCAGAGGCTGCTGTGTCTCCACACAAAGGTGGTTCACAGGTGTGGATGTGCTTTCTAAGTCAGCTGACCTGAACACCATGGGGCCAAATAGCTGCTTTAACCAAGTCCTGCCAGGCTGGACCAAAGCTTCAGTGGCAGACGTGCCTGTACCAGGCACTTGCTACTGCAGCAATGAAAACATGGGCATAATTTTCTATCTGCAGGTTCTTTTTCCATAAGGATCTCTTTCAGTGCTGTTATTGGTAATGCTGTTGATCCCCGTTTTTGCACAGGCCTCAGAGATCCAGATCTGAAAGATCCAGATCATTGAGATGGACCCACTAGCACCAGAGTGGAATGGGTGCTAAGCAGGGTGCCATGCAGACACCGAGGCACCCATTCCTATGCTCAGTTGAGCCAGAACCAGAAGTGACACCAGTGGCACAGCACGATTGGCCAGCACCAATGTCGCTCAAGGTATCCTTCCACCAGCAGAGGACAGGGCAGAGAGGCACAGCTTCTTAGCTTGTGACACAGGTATGAAGCCTGTGCCAGCTCTATAAACAGCTACGAAGGCCCTATAGGCCTCTGTAGCTGTGAGGGGCGGGTGCAGAAGTGGAGTTGCACATGCAGGTGGCACTGGCTCTGCCCCACCACTTGTAGCTACAGAGGCTTGCACAGGCTCTGTAGCTGTGAGTGGCATCCCTGCCCAGGGAGGCAGCAGATCGCTGTTGCCTGCTTTGGCTGGCAGGCATGATTGTTGCCCCAATGCTCCCCCCACTGTTGCCACCTCCTGCTTCCTCCTCCCTAGCACTGAAGCAGCCTCCTGGGGTGGGGTAGGGGCTAGCAGCCACTGCGCTGACAGATGTGGCTGCAATCGCCTCCACCACCACCCTCAGGTACCATACTATATTCAAAGCTCTCAGGAGAGGTCACATTAAAAAAACAGAATGGAAATGAGCTGAATGGAAAAAAAGGTTCCTGAAATGGGAGGGAAGGTTGTTCCTTCAGCCAAAGACATGAGTAAAAAGGTGCATCTTCACTAAGCATCTAAATGTCATAAAAGAAGAATACATCTCAAGATATTAATAACAACATTGAATGAAACTGTTTTCTAAAATATGAGAAAAAGGATATTTCCAGATTACAGGAGCACTCCGGTCTTCCCATCATTTTATTGGGATTGCCAGATATCCCTGTGGTCTTTCCAAGCAGTGTCAGTCACAATATGCAGAACACAGGTTGTAGATAAGAAATCCAGCAGCAACACTACATTTTCAGTAATATATTTGCTAAACTGTATGTGGTGCAATGGATACAATATCGCCTCTCTGGGGGCTTTTGGGAGCTGCTCAAGCACATGGCAAATACCTACTGAGGCAAAATTGTATGTACCTTACCAGATGTGTAAGAAAGAAAATCTGTGCCAGGGTTTGCAACACTTATGTGGTAGACCATGGCAAGGGGCAATGCCTAATTCTTATTTATATCCCACATTACCCCCTTGTAATCTGGAAACAGTTAAATTCTTTTGGTTCCCAGAACCTATATTTGAGTACATCAACAGCAAATATTCAACATCAGTTTCAAGGTAGCAGTAAGAAATTAAGAGTAGACATAACTCGCACCTATCCTGTCAGACAATAAGCATGAGACTAAATTCAGTCCATTCAGTGAGTATTTTGGAAACAGATTATTTCTGCTAGCTTTAACTAGAAGAAAACACATATAATTAGTATAAGACAACTGCATTTTTCTGGGTCACATTTTGGTGCAAGAATTGGCAGAAGTTAATCTGTCTGAAAGTGCTGGGGTTAGTGCCCATTGGGATATATAAGGCAGAAGGGGAAAGTACCAGGGGTCAGAAGAGAGGTAATACTGTTTTAGGCAATGCTTTCTAAGCATCCCCTAAGCAGTTCAAAATCCAGAAGCGTTCGTTCCTGGCCTCTATTGTTTCCGTCTGGGACTTTTTTAGCAGCACTGCAACTTCTGGCATCACTCTGGTGGTGCTTCCATGTTCACAGCCAACTTTCCTCCATCCCATTATACCATACCACAGCAGCATGTTTTCTGCAAACCCTTTGTGAACCAGTATACTGACAGTAGTCCATGTGTTCACCACTTCAGCAGACCAGGATATAGGATCAATCTTAACTCTATCCTGGGCTGAATTCACACTTCATTCCATAGTGTGAAATTAGGCAACATCTGGGCAGGTGCATCTGCACTGTCTGGAGGCATCTACAGCATAGAAACACCCCCCTGCCTGTCCAGAAGTTGAGCGTTTCCTCCTCTCCTAGCTGGGAAGTCATTGCAGCTGTCATACAAGTGCACTGGCAGCTCCAATGGCCCCCTGATGTGACTGTGACTGCACAGACCATCAGCATCATCAACACTGATGCACAGGCAGTTGCAGAGGGTGCCACAAACAAGATGGCAGCACCCAGAAGAAAATTGGCCTGGTGATCAAACAGTGGTAAGTGTTCAATTGTGTGGAAGGGGTAAGCTAACATTGACGAATACTCTCAAGTGCAAGTATTAGTCAGTGTTAGTTTATTACATTCATTTCCCGTCCATGGGATGGGAAAGGAAGAGAGAAAACATCCCTGGTCTATTGCTCCATCCAGTGCAGATGGAGCTTGCTAGTCTGAAGTGTGCTAGGCTGTGCTGTTAAAAGCAGGCCAATGGACCCCACCCATGGGTAGGGATAATGGCCCATGAGAAAAGGGACTCACTATGGCCTTATGAGAAGGTGATATGCAGGAACAGTGTGTGAAATTGCCCTGTGTTGTATTTCCAATATATATTTGCTTTTCCACTGAGTAAAATATGAATGCACAAACATTTGCAGAACAGTCTTATCAGAAAATATCTTCTTTATGTCTCTCTTCTGAACTCTAGATTTCTGTGAAGAAGGGAAATGATGTTCTAGTGACTTCCCCCACCAACACACACAATGTTGTGATGGGTGTTTTTAATTATCTTTGCTTTCTTGAAAATATACACATACTAAATGGTACATTACATAATAGTTCCCTAGGCACCCCACTAGCTGAGGTTTTATTTTATGCAGTTACCTTCTGAGACTTGATAATACTATAGATTTATCTTTTTATTTTATCTTTGAACTCAAGGATCACCTTTTTGCAATAGTTTGCTTTCTTATAGAATTGTTCCTGATTCACAAATTCTGTCCCTTCATGCCTTTCCCCCCTCACTTTCTAGAATTTGTTGGTGAATAGACAAGGTGGTTTGCAGAAAGGTAACAGCTGAAACAGACAAGAAAGGGAGACTCCACATGCAGCTTTTTGTACTTGCACACCAATTCAGTTTTCCAACATGTACTTGGTTCAAAGCATCAGTACTTAAGTCCCTTGCAAGCATCACTGGCCTTCTGCTTCAGTTTTAACAGCTCCTGACATCTACATGAGCTTTTTGAAATGAGTACAGGAGCTGAGTTTATTAAGCACTACATTTGCTGCTAGTATGGCAAAGGTGGATGACCCACCCCCTTGAATTCAACTTTTGATTACTTTCTAGACGGAGCCATATAGTTCTCTTGACAACAATACAGATATGCTTTGTAGGCAATGGCCAATCAGCAGACTCAAATTTGCTTGAAAAACATTGCCTACAGGTTTTGAAATTCTTCATCCTAGATAAGATTTCTGCTAAAGACTTGGAAGGGAAAGGCACTGCATATACCCTCTGTTGCTTGAACATATCACAGGTGCACTGAATATGTTTCAGAAATATGACACTGGAAGCAAGCTTGGGGAAGTAATATTTCCAAAGTGGTTTTTTTGGATGAGATTGGGTAGAAAATGGAAGGGACTGAGTGAATAGAAGGAAAGAGTCAAAACAGACAAAATAATAGGTAATGACTAAGGAAGAGGAAAGCAAAGACTGAGCAGGAAAAAAAAGTGATCTAGAGAAGAAGGAGTTCCTCCAAGCAACTGAGTATCAGTGAGAAACAGGAACCTATTTTGGGTCCCTGATGTTGAAACTTGTAGACTTACTGGCGTGGTTCCTTAGTCAGGAATTAGGGGTGGAAGAGGTAGGATAGGGTCACACTTGCAAGCCTTGTTTCCATCTGCCCAAATTGTTTCTAGAGCTGTATGCACTGGCAATATAACTGATCAGATGGAACCTGAGGCTTCTAGCTGCACTATCATAATGGTGTTGCTTCATGAGCCACACCTACTTACAGAACAGTGAAAACTAATTAAGTTGGACTTAGCTGGGATTCTCCTATTAAAAGATCAGAATTAAAATGATAAATTCTATTTTCTTCTTAATGACTTTCTAAACAGGATGAGATTTGAGCAGGGGTAGTCAGATAATAGCCTTTCAAATATTGAATCCCAGTTCTCATCACTCAGGAACATCTGGAGTGCCACAGGCTCCACTGACATAAGATAGTGACACCTTTCTCAAAAGTGACTACAAGTGTTTGTAGATACACATGCTGCCATGCCAGGGGAACTCAGTATGAGGTCAAGAAATCCTGGTACCAGAACGGTTGCATCTGAAATCTATACTTCTAGGAGATTTCATATTGGCCTGGAACTATAAGTTCCAAATTCCCTAATAACAGCAAGAATTGGATGTGGATGGAAGTCATTGGTTTTGTGTGAACATAGGTCCCTACAGCTCCAGCCAGCCTCGTAGAACACCGAGGAGTGGAGGTAGCCAGGAATCATCCCACTGCTGTATCCTGTTGAGGGTTGAACACAGTCAGTGCCCCATATTAGATAATGCCACAGTTTAGCCAGTCCTGGACTGTGAGAATATGCCTCATTTTTGGATGTGTGTGTATGTGTTTAATAATGCATTCTTTCTGTTTCCTGTAAGTTGCAAGTGAGAAAATGGAAATTCTCTAGCATCTTGTTCACACTTAGAGTTTATCACAAAAGCTTGCATAATGGAGATCAATATGTGTGTGTATGGAATGATCTACACAGGTTGGGCAAGCCCTAGATGGTTTAGTGCAAACTGTGTATATTCAATATCACAGAAAAATGTGGACACAGACTACAACATCTGCATGAAGTTAAAATGACAAACGCTCAGTGCATTAACATGTTCAGTGTTGTGGGAATGTCCAAAAGATAAATTATTTTGGATACAATGGGTTATTCTGAATTAATTAAGAATGCAATTAGACTTACTAGATTTAGGACTTCTGCTTTTATTTATCAGAAAAAATGAAAAACAAAACACTAGTTAAAATCATGGTGTGTTCTTGGCATTTAATAATGGTGTAATATTGGAAGTTTGCAGATAATATCAAATTGAAAACATGGTATCAAAAACTATCAGAAATAATAATGGATGAATGTGTACGATACAAGCATATACAAATATTAGGTCATCATGGGAGTAACAAGTTTTTAATAGTATGGAAATGAAAAATATTAGAGCTATGATCAATTGGCTCAAGCACAGAATGGTACCTATTGACAATCAAATTATATGAAATCTATGTAATGAACTCTCCTTTATTTATGGATAAATATATATGTAACCAGAATGTACTGTTTTATCTTTATAGTCATATTAAAATAAATATAAGACCTTTACATAAACAGTTTAAAAACACAAAGTTCTATGTTTTACACAGTCTCCTGCTAAGTGACTAGATTTTACAAAAATGTGTCACTGAGTTAACATAGGTTTATGTCCACTTCTCAAATATCTTTTTAGAACACCTTTATTCATTATTATAAAATTAGAATAGTATTATCTGATGTATAAGGGATAATTGGGGATATATATTTGATTATCCTCCAAGACTGAGATTTACTTCTCTTTATGCATATTGATTATTTCAGATGTTATTCATTGATTAAATAATTGTAAAAAAGCCCTCTAACTTCATTTTCTAATAACAAAAATCAAAATCAAAATGAATAAAAAATAATTGTTATCTAAATGATGAATTATTTAAAAGTAATAATCCTAACTTCAAATTAGTCTTTTTTTTAAATCAGTTTATAATGTGCTTCCTAGCATAATAATATTAGTACAGCTTTGGAATATTATGGCAGTAAATGCCTTGTAATTACTGGAAGCTGAGAAGACATAAAACTTATTCATGTATATTGTGATTAAATTACAGTCCCAATTTAGAAGTTTTATTTGGAGAAATAATGCTATTAACAAAAATGTCACTCAAATCATGGACAGTATAATTTGCCCAAGTTCTAAACCATCATCCTACTTTGACTCGTTTTACAGTGAATAATTATCATTATGGAAATTGTTCTCTAGATATGATTAAGAAAGATAGGAATAGGCAGCATGTGTTCTTAAGCATGGAGGTGGGATTGTAATCTTGTATACTCTAGGGATTTAAATTTAAATTTTTCATATGATTTGTACTTCAAACTCACTTTGGTTGGCTGTGATTGATATAGTTATTAATATACATTCATCTAGCAGATTAAGAATGGAAATATTAGGGTATCACAGATTAAGACATGTAATTCAAGCTATGGTCTTCTACAATAATGGTGCACAAAATCAATCCATAGTGCATCACTATTAGTGTTCAATCAGATAATATTTAGTATCTCAAGCAATCTTGAAAAATTAACCTTCAGTGTACAATGCCTGGTCTTTTCAAGTCACAAGAAGAACTTAAGTAATACTTCCAAAGTTCAGAGAATGAACCTAATGCATTTTGCATAGTTCATTTATCTTCCTGTTGCATTTTTGTACCCCAGTGTACCTAAAAGTCAAAGACCATTTCTAGATCTCATACTAACTTTTTATTAAATCACCAGGTGTCAACTCTGAAGTGAGCTTTTCTTTCATTTTTTACTTAGAATATGTAATGATGAGATGGATTATGGTGCAATGACCATCCAGAAAGCCATCCAGCTCCTGTGTTCTTCAGATGAAAAGTACCAGGCCATGGGTGCTTACTATCTACAGCATACCTGCTTTCAAGATGAATCTGCTAAGCAAGAGGTGAGGTTATTCTCACTATTTTACTTCAGCTTTGAGTGATTTTAAAGCAGTTATTTGTTGTTTATATTTATATCCCACTCTGTATCACATGGTCCCACAACAGATTGCAACACATTTAAAAACCAATATAAAGAAAACTGAAAACAGAGCTGAAAAGATTAAAATCAGGAAGTAAATAGAAATTGGATTAAATTTAAATTTAAATTACAGCAGTCAGAAGGGAAGGATAGACTACTTTAACTAAAGGTTTGTATGGAGAAAGATATTGAAACTTGAATGTTAAGAATTCCAAAAAGGAAGGTGAGGTAAAATTTAACAAAAATAAATCTTATCCATACATTAAACAGGAATGTTATGCTTTAAACATGGTTGTGTATTTGACTATAAGAACTGTCTGTATGCATAAGCTGTGAGAATCTATCCTGGCCTTGGAAAAACATCCTAGAATAGGAATGCAGCAGGTGGTGTGGAGTATGCTGGTGGGTGTCCACTAAATGGCGAACTTGTTCCAGCCTAGCATCAGTGCAGTCTATCTCATCCTGAGATTAGATCCTTATCCCAAGCTGGAACGGGTCGCTTCTGGCATGGGACAAGGCCATCTGCACTGGGATGGCCTGCCTCACACCAGAACTTGTCCAGGTTCTGAAACTTATGAAGTATTTGGAGTTGGTCCAGGGGGCTCCAAATCCTAGAAGACCAAGAATGAAAGTTCCTGGCCTTTGGCGGTCTTGGGGGAGGGTATTACAATGGTGAGCCTTGTTGCACCACTGAAATGATTTCTCCATGCTATATTGGACCGCAGAGGCATGCTGTCCATATACCTCCATTTTCCAGTATACAATTCCTAGCACACTGGTAGACTTCAATGTTGAGGTCTACTGGTGCTAGGGTGCCATTTCGTTACTTCATTCTTTATAGACAGAGCATGCTAGGAGGGGTCAGGGCCTCCTGTAATCTGCAGCAGTGTGAGGAAAAGAGGTCTGTAATTTCTTGGGAAAATGTTCCATGCAGAAAGCACCTTTCAGTGCTTCCTATTCTACAGGATTATAGAGAAATGCCCCTATCTTGGATCATAAAGATCTAATGGGGTCATACAGCAGTAAGTAGTTGCAAACCACTTAGAGCCTTAAAATATCATCACCAGCTATCTGAATTAAGCTCAGAAATGAATCCAGGAAGATACTTTTTTGGTACATATTCCACAATGCTGTTGTTTCAGGCTTGCGACTGCAAAATCTTTTAGGGGACGCACCTTCTTACAAGATCAATTTACTCAGCCATCAAAGAAGTTGCCCACAACCTGTCTGGCTTGTCTGGATTGAAAATAAGTTTGTTTGGCTTTACTTGAAGTTCATTAAAGCCACACCTGAATCAGATGGAAAAAAAATACTTATCAACAGTGTATTAATGAAATGCACTCCAAATCCTTCAATAACCCCACCCAGCATTCATTAAATGAGGAAACATGTAGCATCATGCAATGGAGGCCCCAGATCTGAAGATAAAGTGATCCCTTTACCAATATTACTTGTATTGTTCTTACCAAACAAGAACTGCTTTAGTAAGGGGAATACTAGATACCCTTTGATAAACAGAGAAGAGAAATGCCAAGTTGATTTCCCCCCAACTTACAGAACTGAACATTTTCTCTCCAGGAAGGTGTCTGTTCAAACGAAAATTGAGGTTTCCATTTGGAGCTTCAACCTTCCCCCTTCTAACAGACTTACTGATCTAGAAGTTCTCTTTGAAGCCGTCATGAGTAGAGCCACCTACA
Source organism: Aspidoscelis marmoratus (assembly GCA_014337955.1). NCBI lineage: Eukaryota > Metazoa > Chordata > Lepidosauria > Squamata > Teiidae > Aspidoscelis > Aspidoscelis marmoratus. The sequence goes on from MTQE01003428.1 coordinate 6,103,570, forward strand.
GACATTTTATTTATTTATTATTTACATTTCTATCCCGCCCCTTACCCGAAGGTCACAGGGTGTTCTGTTGTGGGGAGAAGAATAGATAGCTTTGTCAGCTGCCTTGAGTCCCCTTAAATGGTGAGACAAGTGGGGTAGAAAAGCCAACTCTTCTTCTTCCTTTTCCCTCCAGAAAGTACAAATGCAATTGTGCCTTGAATTTCAGAAGCCGAGAGAGCAAAAGTAATATGTATTTGCAAGTGAGGCTTCCTCACCCTCCCTCACAATTTGTGATGGAAAAAACAAGCAGACCTGAATATTCACATCACTCAGCTGATTTTCAGGCTCCGAAGTGTGGGGAGGGGGGTTAAAATTTTGTAAGTTGTGATGTTTGCATCATTTCAGTTGAACCTAGCCCTTGCAAAAATAAGGGGTGAGCATGCAAAAATAACTAATCAAATAACTAATAATTTGGTGACCTTTCATAAGACTTAAAATCTAATGCGTAAGGCAACTGCATCACTCTTATCTAATAACAGAGTTGATACTGTGTGCTTGTCTTTCCTGAAAACCTTTTTGCATCCTAAGCTGTTTTTTTTCTGTAAAAACAATGGAGAAGCTAACTAATATATGCTAACAAATGCACATTATTTTTAAATGAAAAGTTGACTTTAAGTTCTTGATGCTTTTCAATTAAAGCTGAAGGTGTGAAACGATGCACTAGATTTTTTTTTTCAGATGAGGACGTGCAGTCAGTCAGAGAAACTGCAGAGTGTGGCCACCTGCCAATGTCAAGAAAAAGTCAGCCCTACCATTTGTATGGGGGCGTCTGCATGCCAATTTGGTACAGGGCCGAGAGCGAGACTGGTGCTGTCTGTCTGCATGGGCTTTTAATCTGGCACGCAAACAGAGTGCTAAATCCCCCCATACAGTGCCAACAGGGGACCAAATTTGGCACCTTGGAAAAGGAGTCTCTGCACTGTATGGGGGCCCCGGCGCGCTTGCTTAGCAAGCCGGGAACCCACATGTGGATGCTTGCGGGCTAATGAGGAGTTTCCAGCTCATGTCATGGTTCGGGGTTTGTTTTTTGGCTTCTTTTGCACCCCCAATCTGCTAGGCGATATGAAGCAGGCTTGATTTTAAGTTTACAGCATTCCCGTAGTTTTCTGCTGGATCACAGGTGTGCAAAAGTCAAGTGGCTGCTGTCAGCTGTCAGAACTGGCAGCTGTCAACTGTCAAGCACCTACTGGTGCTAAATCGTGGCTTTCACCATTTTTTTTTTAAATTAAAGCTAAAGTTATAAAAAATGACCCTAAAAATAACTTTAGCTTAAAAAAAATAGCAGCAAAAGCTGCAATTTAGCAGCAGTAGGCGCTTGACAATTGACAGTTGCCATTTCTGACAGCTGACAGCAGCCGCTTGGCTTTTGCACACCTGTGATCCAGCGAAAAACCACGGGGAATGCCATAAACTTAAAATCAAGCCTGCCACATATCACCTAGCAGATCAGGGGTGCAAAATAAGCAAAAAGCACACCCCAACCCAGGCTGTCCATGCCTAAGTAATTGTGCTGAAGGGAAGTGATGAGGGGGTCAAATCGCTGGCATTTGCCTTCTCCCCCCCACACACACACACACATGCAGCACAGACAGGAGCACTCACGGGGCTGCATGATTCAAGCCGCCTGTGGCCTCGAGCCTGGAAGGAGAGGTGCGTATTAATTAGCTCCATGCCGATCAGGCTGGTGGAGAGGCTGACTCATCTGAGTCTCTGATTCTCCTCTGCAGTCACACATCTCCCTAACTCTCTTTCTTTGCCCTCCTCTCTGCTTCCTCCTTCCCTCCCCCCTCTCTCTCCACCTCCAGCTCGAGCCCTCCTCTCTCAATCTCTCTCTCAATCTCTCTCTCTTTCTCAAACACACACACACACACACAGAGGGTGGAATCCCTGTCAGACCCGTTAAAATGAGTCAGAGCAGCGAAAGCACTGCTTTCATTTTAGCGAGGCTCTGAATGTGTGCACATTAGCCCCAACCCCCACCT
>MTQE01003428.1:6134448-6185035 GCA_014337955.1 Aspidoscelis marmoratus
TTTTTGCTGTGTCTGATCAGAGTCTGTTCTCTAGCAAACTCATAATGTGAATTGATTTGCACTTCAAGGTTGATTCCATACTGTCTGGAAAACCAGCCCGGCAAGTGTACTAAGAACTTCCCTTCTACACACTAGTACAGTCTAATGGTCCAGCATAATAATCAGTGTGGAATCAGACCAAGTCCCTAAATGTTAATTTTGATTATCAATGGCACACATGACTGTACACACAGAAAACATACACATATCTACTTTGTTATAATTTACTTTGTAGCTGAGAAAAATACCATTTTCTAAAAGGCAGCAGATGTTTCTTGGATTTATTCAAAGTAGTAGAGGAAAATTCTACACTGTCTTGGAGGACAGCAAGTAATCTGTTGCATATTACATGGCAATTTTATTTTGTTGCTGATGCTTAATAAAAGTTCCCAGCATGCTACTCAGAAATTGCTGTACCTTGCTTCATGTGCCATTCTTTGGACTACAGTAGAGTCAATGCAGAAGAAGCTATATTAAAAGGGCTCATCTCATAATAACATCTCAAGGGAATTATCTGATATCTGGAACACAGAGAGGAACCTATTTCCACAGGTCTGCTGCTGAAGTACAGTTTTAGTAACATTCTTAATGCTGCCAGTTAAAATTATTGGAAATCATCATACTTGGAAGAAAAATACAAGTAGAAGCAAAATATGCAATACAGAGGAAGTGAGAATTGTGCTGTTTGCACACCTGGCTGCAATGTTTCCAGTCAGAAAAGTTTCTTCAGACTAGCATGCAAGTGTCAGGCCCTTATTTTGGAATATAATCCAGAATAAGGGCCAGATCAGAGAGGCCCACAGCCATTCCTCTGAGTGTTCACTTGAGCAGCTAAAGTTAGATGTACTGATATAAGAAATACTAGCACTGGCATACTTTGGAAATACTTTCCCCACCTCCACCACCAGCCTGGTTTTTAGTCACAGGCTGCTTGTAGAGACATGAGCAGATGAAACGACTACAGATGAAAACATAAATTAGTGTAGGAAATGAATAGTTCTCCAGTCCTATTGGCTGCTCTGTTTTTGCCCCAGATTGTATCTGTTTTTACTCCAAGGATGGGAGGGGATAATTGAATTGACGCTACAACAAAGTTTGGAACCTGCCGCAGCATGCCTTTTGTGGTCAGGCAGATGCCAGGATGTCACAATTTCGGAAAGGAAGCTTTGTACATGTTTTTGTGTGAGGAAAGCAAAATGTCTTAGGATTTCTTTCTTCCTTCAAATTAGAGGCACTGTAGTTGGCCTGAAAGAACTTGAACAATATTAAGTGATCAAACTTGCTTGTGAGTTTTTATTGTCGAATTTTTTTCACTATAGCAGAAAAAAATGGTTGTTTAGTGTGATCCTGCAGTGTTAGCATCTCTCTGTGTTAAAATACAATGTAAGGTACCTGAGCTTGAAACTAGGGGAACCCTGTGTTACCCAGGCATCAGATTGCCCTTTAGTATGGTCCAAAGTTGGTTAACTATGACTTTTGGCACTGGATTGGCTGCAGCAGGAGCTGTCAGGATCCAATCTACATTTTCTGTCAGAGTGAACTTCTTCATCCTTTCCCAAGGCAGTGAAGCTATTTTATTCCTATCTAGGAAAACCAATGATCTTCCATAACAAGTGAGATTTGAACCAAGAAAACCCAGAGCCCAATGCACACTATGGATTGGGCAACATCTAGGCAGCTGCATCTGCAATTACAGGAGGCTGTTACAGTCTTCAAGCACCCCCTGCCTGCCCAGATGTTGCCCAATTGTAAACTAGCCGTGCACCACAAGCAACCCAACCCTCCCCAATCATGACCAGGCACTTACCTTGCCCATCCAGCTGGCTGCCATCTGCACTCTGGCCAGCTAAGAAGGTCATCTGAGCTGCCATGCAAGCACACTGGCATCTCACATGAGCCCCTGACGCAACTGTGACTACGAAAGCTGTAGCGATGGTGCTGACGCACATGCAGTCACACAGGGTGCCGTGCTCAAGATGGCAGCCATGTGATCAAAAACAGGTAAGTGATCGATTGTCCAGGGGCACTAGTGTGAGCACTAGTCCCTGGATTCCAGCCTAGTGCTCTTAAGCGCTGCATCCTTAGGGGGCTTAATGCAGCAGTGGTGCTTTGATTTAACAATATAAGTCAATAATGATATTGTCTGATCTTTTTCAACTTGTTAAAGGAGCCTGAAATTTCTTTGCTGACAAAAGAACAGTTTTGTAATAATCTGAACTATAGAATGTTCTGGAACTCTTTCATGTGGATGGGGTACCTTCTTCATAGCTTTGAGCCAGGGGAGCAGTTCCCTACATCCAATAAGCTAACTGTAAGATAACAACAGGGACCACCAGCGGTGGTAGCACATGCTGCACTGTAGTGCTGCCCACTCCTTGGTTTTTCTAATGGCTCATCAGAGCTTTAGTTCTACAGTTCTCCAATTGCTCAAGCTATGAGCAAAGCTGCAGAACCAAACCCCATTTCTGCACATACCTAGCCTAGCCTGATACAGGGTGGACCACACTGGAACAGATTGCTCCTGGCATGGAATAAGGTTGTCTTGCATTTGAATAAATAGCTTGTTCCCTGACAGAATCCCCACTGGCTATGGAGCTTGTGCCAGCTTTGGAGCCAGCACAGGGAACCTACAAATGGTCCAAAACTCAGGGAGGGGTACACTTTGGCACAGCCATGTCAGATCTTGGAGGTGTCCCATCTGCATGCCTCATTCTATGCTGATGCTGAGGATCAAATCTATGACCTTTGGCCCTCCAAAGAGGAAAGGGTCTCTCCTTATTTAAATAACCAAACAGAAGGGTCCAGCTACATACAATATTCCAAGAATAACTTTGGCCAAGAAAAGTGCTTGTTCCGCTTTAAGAATCTTACATTCATAGTTCATATCCTGCTTCAAGCTCTCCTTTTTCATAGCTTCTTCCATCACAAGCACAGTATATTCCACACTAACTCACTTCAAGTAGCCCTGCTAATTCTTCCCTCTCCCTTCCCATCCCCCAATTGTTCACCTCTTTTTTATTAAGCATGGATTTGTTGTTGTTTTTCACCCAGGGTCCAGCCTCACACCAAAATCTTGAGCCCACTTTAGAGATAAAGAATGCTTTGCATCTGCTTTCCAGAAAATCCACCTTTGGGTTAGATAGTTTGTCACTGCTCATGACAACCTCTTTACTCTAGAGGTTGATCAAAGGTGGACTAACACTTTGGTGCATCTGGGTCCTAAGTCTTCAGATTTAACTGGAAGGGTTAATGAACAGTGATACTACAAGTGATGCCCTAACATTTGCCTGCTAAGGGTTATCTTGGTGACCCTAGAAAATTTATTTATTTATTTATTTATTTATTTATTTATTTATTTATTTATTTATTTATTTATTTATTTATTTATTTATTTATTTATTTATCCCACCCTATACCTGGGGGTCTCTGGGCGGGTAACAACATTTAAAACACTATTTAAAACAATAACAGTATGAAAACAATAGCGTCTGCAAATGGGAAGAGAAAGATGTATCCCATTTAACCCAAGGCCAGGGCAAAGAGGTGCATCTTCACTGCCTTTCTAAATGTGTACAGAGAAGATGACAGACACATCTCAAGGGGGAAACTATTCTACAGCTTAGGGGCCATCACTGAGAATGCCCTCTCCCAAGTGTTCACCCCTTTTGTTGCTGAGCGTGGTGAGACAACAAGGAGGGCCTCCCCTCCAGATCTTAAAGACAGAGGCAGGTTAATATGAGAGTAGGAGTTCCTTTAGATACTTGTGGCCCAAGTTATTTAGGGCCTTATAAGTCAGAGTTAACACCTTGAATTGGGCTCAGTAGTGAATCGGCAGCCAGTGCAACCCTTTTAAGACCAGCGTGATGTGTGTCTGGCCAGCTTTCCCAGTCAGCAATCTAGCAGCTGCATTCTGCACTCACTGTAGCATCCGAACCATCTTTAAGGGCAACCCAATGTAGGGCACATTACAATAGTCTAGTCTGGAGGTTACCAGAGCATGGATAACAGTTGCCAAGTCATCTCTGTCCAGAAAAGTTTTCAACTGGTGCATGAGCTGTAGCTGGAAATAGGCACTCTTGGCCACAGCCTCAACCTGAGCTTCAAGCTTCAGCTCAGAGTACAAGAGCACCTCCAGATTTTGCACCTGTCCCTTCCAGGGTGTGGATTCACACAAACATGCAGGTGAATTTCCTCATAGTCAGTAGTAAAAATTCAGAATTAACTTATTTATCTTTTTTTAAAGACTGTTCAAAACTTGGTGTTTTAACTACCTTTTTATATTCATGCCAGTACAAAATTACCTTGAAAGGCCTAAAATCTGTATCGGTTAATCCTGGCCATGTGTTGAAAAATGAAGTATTAAAGAACTAAGGCATGTACAGAACCAGGATGCTTAATTTGGTGATGCCTTGATGAAGCAGGACAAGGGTATTTTTCTCCTTACATCCGCCCTGCCTACAGGAGCCTAAATAGGCTTAGGATGGGTGGATCAGTTGCCTTTAAATTTTCTTTCTCACCAGTCATAGAGGAGCAATTTAATCTTTTAATTATGTGTATGTCACTAGCCATAGCAGCGTGTCTGTCATTTAGTTTTATTGACCCATTGTAAAGCCCAAGAAAATTACAAAACATTACTGTTGTATATATAGTTAAAGGGAAATGGTTTATAAGCATCTGGCTGTAATGTAACCAGTTGAAAGTCACGGCTGACTGATTTTTTTATACTTTGGATCAGTGGGAACCTGTGGAACAAGACCCAGGGGGCATCGAGGAGGGAGAGGCTCCAACAGGAAGCCTCATGTTGATCTCCAACAATACCCTGAAAGATGATTTGGGGACATCAAAGCAAGGCCTCCAAGTCTGTTTCCTTGCAAGAGTGAGCTAGAAGTCACTGCTGCTTCAAAAGGGGTTAGATGTAAATACTTAGGGCCTTTCCACATTTGCCACTGAAAGCAGATCTAAAAAGATCCACTTTTCGGCGATCCGTCCTTCCCCAGATCTGTCACAAATAGTGATGGATCTGAGGGACCCCTGCACATCCACACGCACGCGGGGAAGATGGATTCCAGAGGACAGATTGGAGTGGGTGCTGTGCGGATGCACCAGCACCCATTCCAAGTGTCCCGGCTCACGTGCGAGCAACACTGCCCCAGAGCTGTGAGACTGGAGCATGCAGCGGCCAGTCACCACATGTTTCCAGCAGTGCCCGGCACAAGGGGGAAAGGCTTCAGAAGCAGGCAGTCCTGCTTCCACCCTTCCAAATGTGGCAGCGAGAGGGAATTCGTCTCTTCCCCTGGCCATTTGTGGAAGCGTCCTGCTTTTGCACACATCCAGGGGGAAGTGACAGATGTAAGATCGGATTTTTCAAGTCTTACATTTAAGACGGATTTCAGCGGCAAAACCGGTTTTAAAAACTGGTCTTGCACACTGAAATGTGGATGGGCCCTCCCGGAAGGGTCTCTAATCAGGTCTGCAATGTGGAAGGATCACAAAGTAAGTGTGTTAAGTGTGTCAGGTCTGCAATGCAGAAGGATTTCAAGATAAGTGTGTTTATGTGTGTTAAGGGGTGTTAAACTGGTTTCTGCAATCAACGCAGAAACATCCTTAAAGGGTTGCCCTTAAACCTTAAAAAGCAGTTGCAAAACTCAAATGAGATGGAAGAGTCTCAAGACACAAGAGAAACCTTATTAAGAAATTTCTACATTGCAGTTTCATCAGAACCTATGGGGGATTCCACATTTCCTTTAGTCCAGCTGATGTATGTATCTATGATCATAAGGAACTTGACAGCACCCCTTTCAAAAATACTGTTGGAATGGAAGCACTTTTAGGGAGAAGAGATCTGCAGCCAGGTTGAAGTATTTCACAGTACCAAATAGACCAAAGAGAAGGAACATTTTATCATATAAAAGTAAAGCCTAGAGGCCATCTATGGAAAACAGGTTGTACATCGATGCTTGGATCAGTCACTGACATTTTGATTAATACTGCCAATCACAGATTTAAAAGTAGATATTGCTATTTGGCAGATATGGCAACTTACCAAGCCAGTATCAGTGATTGTGCTAATGGGGACTGTTCTCAGGTACACATTGTAGGGAAATGTTGGTGAAACATACTTTCAGAGTTTAGAGCTGCACCACTATTAGGTGCTCCAAAGCCACTTAAATGAGACCAGTTGTTTCCAATACTCCCAATGAAGACCAGGAGTGTTTCTACACTTGCCTTCCTGTCCGTTGGACAGGAAAGGAGCAGAAAAGACTAATATGTACTAGTATTGACCTTAGTAGGGAATGTTCCATTGCCAGCTTATTCCATTTAAACCACGTTTTCCCCTACCAAAAATGTTGTGCTAATAAAATTTACTTTTTTCTCTTCTACAGTGAGTGGCAAATTTGCCTCCAATTCTAAATTTATCCTAAGTGTCTTTGGCTGCGTCTTCATGGCATGCATTATTTCGATTTAAATAATTCGAAATAACTGACCCGGAACAAAGCTGTCTACACGACTTGCAAATTGATCCGGTTCCGAGGGCATTCCGATTGCAGCCTTAACGCGGAATCAATCCTGGTAATCCCCACAATAGCCCTGTGCTCCCGCCCATTGCCAGTCATGGTGCCCTGTGATTGGTCCTCCCTCCCATGATCCCACCCTCCCTTCCCTTTGCGTCATCCATGCTCCGCCGGGATCCCCTGCCCGATCCGTCCCCTTCTCTCCCCTCCCTTTCCCTTCCCAGCAGCAGCAGCAGCATCCATCCATCCATCCATCCATCCATCCATCCTGGCACTGCGGCGCGGGCAGCTTCGCCCTGGGGCTCCTCCGCCGCTGGAAAAGGAGGAGAGCCGAGAGGCGGGCGAGCTCAGCGTGCCCACCGCGGGGGAGGGCGAAGGGGGCTCCTCACTCGCTCTTCCCCCAGGGGCCGGGAGGGAACTTGGAGAGTGGGGAGAGTGGGCTGGGAAAGTTCCGCGGGGACTCCCCTTTCCTTTCCTTTTTAAAGTTCAGAACTGCGCAAAACTGCAACATTGTTATAAGCTACATCGCTACAGTGTAGCTTTGGAAGTAGTGGCTGTTTCGAGATTGGATTCTTTCAATGGAATCACTCTTTCGAAGCGAGCTATTGGGGGAGGGAATCCTAAACATGACGTGCCTCGAATACGAACAAGCCATTGGTTACTGTGCGATTGGGGGCGGGACAGCCTGGACACGGAATCTCATCCCCCAAAACGATACTGTCCACACAGTAAAAAATGAAACACGTATCAAGGGCACGTTCCGGAGTGAGAGCTGTTGAAATCAGGATTTATTTCAAATCGGTATAACGTGGTTTAACACGGAAGAAGCGTGTTAAGCCGAACTGCCGTCTGAACTGTGAGGACTCAAATCGTTTTGAATTCGAGATAACGATGCCGTGAAGATGGGGCCTTTGGATCTTTAATTGTCATCACCATCACTCTGAAATTTGTATTCAAGATATTGATGGAGATCTGACCATTTGCTATGCCGGCTTGAACTGGTGGAACTCAGAGGGTTACAACATTCTCTAAAGCCCAAATTCTTAACCTTTTTGTTCCATGGAGCCCTTTGCCAGCCAGGTGAAAACCACACATCGCTTCTCAGAATGTTGAAGCAGATGGTTTTATGACACTCAACATTGGGTGTTTTTCCAATGTCACTAAAAGTACCCATTAAGTACCCATTAATGGGTACGTAATGGCATTTTTGTACCCATTAATGGGTACTTAATGGTACTTCTAGTGACAGTGGAAAAACACCCATTAACAACTCAAGGTCAGGGATTCCCTGACATTTTTCCATGGACCCCTAGTTAAGAACCCCTGCTCTAAAGTATTTTTTAGAATGGAAGGAAATTTGCATTGCTAGGACACAAAGCATGTTGAGAATAGGATACAAGATTATGAAATAATTGGTAACGTTTTTCTTTATGTAGCTACATAATAATTCAACAATATTAGAGATAGTTTAGTTTCTAACACAATAAAAATTAATGACAAAAGGAGAAAAACCAACTCTGGGTGGGACAATTTCTTTAAAAAAAAATCACTCCCTAAAATGGTGATATCATGGGGCGGAGTATTGCAAACAAAAGGCACACCCATGTAGGTTTTATGTCTCTGAAACCAGTCCTTGGAAAGGATTTAAATGTTTCTACTGCGGTTAACTGGCATGGGAAAGGGAGAGAGAAAGCGGATTCAGCTCTGCTCATGTCTGAGTCTTGGCACAAGCACAGACCTGAAGTGAATCACAGCTGAACTTCAATAACAGAGAATGTGGGAAAACATGATACAAAAAGAAAAGAAGGGCTTCAGCACTTTTCTTATTTCACTGGGAGACTATTTACACAGAATTAGCCATTTAAAAAAAAAATACAAAGTACTGTACAGGTCAAAGTTAAAATTCATAAGGGAGGTGTTTCAGCCCTTTTATGATTCTGGTTGCCCATTTCTGCACCTTTTCCAGTTTCACCAATAGGGATGTGCACTAATATTTTTTTGACATTCTATTCAAATCAAATTGAATACCCCCAAATTCGATTCTATTTGAATCTGTTTAATTCAAATTTAACAAGATTCTATTTGTTTTTACCAAATTTGAATCTATTTGTTTGAATTTTTGATTTGAATTTTTGATCTGCACACGCAAGTGTCGACAACATTTGTATGTGCCTATACGCATCTTCCTGACATCCGTACACATCCGTACACATCCATACACGTCTGTATGCATTCCGTAGTTATCCCATATGCAACCCGTTTTCATCCCATACGGATCCCTACAAATGCATACGGATGCAGGAAAGATCTTCAAGTATGCATCGTGTGCGAACCCGTACACATATGAATGTCCAGATAATTCTAACAAATAAATCTGAAATTCAAAATTCAATTTGAAGGTTGGGACACTTGAATTTTGGGACATTCTGTAGAGTTCGAATGTTGAAATTCGGCACAATATTTGTGTACATCCCTATTCACGATATCCTTTCTGAGGTATTGTGACTAGAATTGTATGTGACATTAAAATATGGTCTCACCATTGATTTATAAAGAGGCAAAATAGTACTTGCAGATTTATTTCCTATCCCCTTCCTAATTACTCCTATCATTGAATTTGCTTTTTTCACTACTGCCACACACTGGTCAACACCTTCATTGAGTTGTCCACAATCATTCTGGGTCTGTTCCAGCAAGTTCAGTGCCCATCAGTTTATAGATGCAATTGGAATTCTTTGCCCCAGTGAGGACTACTTTGCACTTGCTAAGGTTGGGGGACATTTGCCAGTTCATTGTCCACCTTCTCAAGCTCTTCACACTCTCTTTCAGTTTTTATTACCATGAATTTAGTGTCATTAGAAAACTGCTATCTCATGACTTACCCCTATTTCTAGATCATGAATAAATAAATTAAGCACAAGCTCCAATATTGAATCTTGGGGGACTCACTTCTAAACCTTGGGGGACTTCTCACTTCTCTCCATTCTGAGAACTGTTGAACTAATGCCTATTTCCTGTACTTTAGCCATTTACCAATTCAGGACAGGACCTATCTTCTTATTCCATGACTAGTGAGTTTATTCAGGAGCCTTTCATGAGAGTTTTTGTCATACAGTAAATCTTCTGAAAATCCAGATAACATCAACTGGATCAACTTTATCCATGTGTTTATTAACATTCCCAAAGAATTCTAACAAATTCATAAGGCATGATTTATCTTTCCAGAAGCCATGCTAATTTTCTAATTTTATTCTTAATAATGCTTTCCATCACTTTACCAGGAACTGATGACTGGACTGTAATTTCCTGGATCACCCCTGGATCCTTTTTTGATTATTGGTGCTACATTTGTTCCCCTCCAATCTTTAGGCACAAAACCTGATCTTACAAAAAACATATTTATATTGGTTAGAAGACCAGCAATCTCACTGTCACCTGTCCTGGTAATCAGTTAGCATTTAGTTTGGTAGGACATGTAAGGACTTCCTCCCAATTCTTCTAACTTGCTCCCTGAAAAGATAGGTTCAGTTGCAGACATGTGCCCTCTGTCTTTCTCAGTGAATTCAGAGGCAAACTCATTTATCCTCGCTGCAGTCTCCATGTCCTCTTTAATTATCCCTTTCTGCCCATTACCAACTAATTATCCAACTACTTTACTGGTTGGATTCCAGCTTCTGATGTACTTAAGTTATTTCTTTTTATGTTATTTGAATGTCATTACATGAACAATTAATCATTATAACTGTTTTTACCTTGATTGTTTATGAATGAATCTTACAGTTTTGCTTAGTTGTTTAGGCCTGTTTTCTAAATGCATCCTTCAAGCCTGCACTTACCCACCTATTAGAATAGTGGCAAAGTGAGAAACAAATATCTTTAAAAAAAACAAGGATATTTTGATTTTTTTTCTTTTAAAAACAGGTTGAATTATCATAATATCATATTGCAGCAATTTATGCAGTGGTACCATACTTGAGTAAGCAGTGGAGACAATGCAGTATTTCCAGAGAGAGACCTGTGACAAAATGAAATTATAGTATCATCTGTAACATAAGCTCATTATATCAAGCCTGAAGGAAAATGTCATTTTCTCAGGCACTAAACTGCTTTATGAATAGAATTGGCTTCCTTTGGGACAATTGCCTTAGCACTGATTTCATCTGTTATAAAAATTAATAAAGTTTGCCAGCCAAGAACATCTTCCCCATAAGGACAAAATGAGCAGGAGTCACTCACTTCATACTTTGGCCTTTTCTGCACTTATTGTACTTAATCCGGATTAGTGGATCTGGATTAGTTTGATCTAGATCAGCTGCAGTTAGAGACATCTGCATTAAGTGGGCTGGATGGAAGCAAATGTGATCTAAGGAAAGATGCAATGTGGACATTCAAGTCTCCTTCCACATCAGTGGATGTGAATTATTTTGACAGCAATTTCCAAACCCAACACAGTTGTCTCAAGATTAGATGCCTTTGCTGCATACGCAAGGTACTTTGCAGGCAATACAAAGTTACCATTGCTGTCAAGGCACTGACACAGTACATGCTCCTTGATGCCAATCTCACAATCTTCCTAATTCTGTTCTACATGTAGATGCCTTTTCTGATTCCAGATCAGACAGCACTAGTATGGTTGAGGTGCCAGTTTATCAGGTCCATCACTAATCCATTTTACCGAGACCTTAGTACAGATCTGAGGCTTTTCCGCACTGCAACGCGTTCCAAACGGAACGCGTTCAGGCGGGAAGCTTAAGACAGCTCCGGGCGCTTTCACCGTTCACACACAGGCGCGCCGGAACGCGTTCCGGCGCGTCTGTGTGCGAATGCTCAAAGCGCCGGGAGCTGTCTTGGCCGGCAAAGGCCGGCCAGGGGCGCGGAGACAGCCGCGGAGGCAGATCGGCAATCAGCTGATTGTCAAACAGCTGATTGTCGAAGCCGCGCCGGCGGGGGAGGCGGGCCCGCAGCTGTTCGGGAGACAGAAGCAGGCGCGAATGCTTCTCCTCCCGAACGCCTGCGGGCGGCTCGTCCGCGTTCGAACGCATGTAGAGCACTTCAAAGTGCTCTACATTTCGAACGCGAGAAAGACAGCTGCGGACACGTCGGAGCGCAAGCCCCGCTCGGGCAATGCGGATGCCGTGTCCGCAGCTGTCTCCCGCGCGTTCCAAACACCCCCGTGCGAAAACGTCTCTGATCTGGATTACCACTAGTCCTGTGCATATGATGTGGACTAGGAGGCTCCTTGATCCAGATTACCAAGTAAGTGCAGAAAGGGCCCTTGTACTTCCCCTCCTGTCCGCTGGATGGGAAAGGAGTGTAATCACCCAATCACTTGCGAGGGCTAGGCCCATGCCCCATGCAATCCGTCACTCACCTGTGGCCAATCCCGGGGCCAAACCTCTTCAGGGCACTGCCATCTTGAGTGCAGTGCCATCTGTGACTGTGCGTACATTGGGCGTGCGTACACCATTGCCATGACAACACTGACACACTGCACAATTGGGTTAGGAGGGCAGCAGAGCTGCCAGCACATTGGTGCAGCAGTTCTGTTGACTTCCTTGAGCAGTTGAAGAGTGAATGGTCACTGACTGGACACAATCAAATAAGTTGGGGTAAGGGTTGGTAAAGGTGTGGAGCATGCTTTTGTGCTTCACACCTACTGCATATTCAGGAAACTTCTGGGAAGGCAGGGGACACCTGAAGGCTGTAACAACCTCCTCAAGGTGCAGATGCTCTTCCCCAAAAGTTACCTAATTATGCACTATAGGCAGTAGTGTGAATAGGCCCCCTATCTCCTGCTCTTTATAATCCAGAGATACTAACCCACTCATCTTCCCATGTCTTTTATTTATCAACATGTCCCACTGTACTCAGTGAAGATGATAAAACAGGACACCATCCTTTCTGGGCTCTCTTAATGTTTCCCTTGTTAACAAGAGGCCTATTCACAAAAGGGCCTCTGGAATGTGAGTAGGGCCCCCTGAGACACAGCATTCGCTCTACTGGGCTGGCAGTTCCATTTCAAACTGCCCCAGCCCATCCCAGCTCTCCCACTCATGTTCCAGGTGTAGAGCATGAAATTGCGCTCTACGCCTGGCCGAGGGCATTCCCAGACGTCCCGGGCCATCCCACAGCTGAATAGGAGGGAGTGCATTCGCACTCTCCCTCCTGAACAGCTGGGGGCCCTGCCCCCACCCTGGGCTGCCGCTATTGGTAGATGGGGCCCAAGCTGTCAGTGCTTTGGACTAGAGGCGCTGACAGTGTGGGGCTGGTGTACTGCACTGAGAAGCACATCGCCCCAGACAGCCGCATGACTATCATGACAAGGTGACTGGTTGCACTGCTGGGCTGCCCCAGCTGCCAGTGCACTGGGATGGATCTTCGGCCTCCGTGGCTGCTAGGGTGTTCTATGCAGATGCGGGTAACTGGCCAATCAGAGCTGGCAGCGCATGCAGATGCAGAACGACACCACCAAGGCCCACCACTACGAACCCAGGGGTGACGAGGTAAGTCACGTGCGCGTGCGCACATCCCCACTAGGCCCCATCCCGGGGTGGGGGTGCCCGGGGTTGGGTCCCTGCAGGCTCTAGGTGCCCCGATTGGGTCAGCTTGAGCGTGCAGAAACCCAGGGAAGGGACCGGACTGTCCTGCCCACCCCTGGGTTGAATTAAACTCAATGGTGGCAGGCCTGGGAGGAGCATCCCGACCCCGCACCAGTCTTTTTGGGCTAGGCCACGTGGGGACAGATTCCCCTTTCGCACTTAGGCAGGAAGGAATGCATTCCCACACGTTCCTTACCTACCTAGGTGTGAATGGGGAATGCGCCCCCACATGGCCTAGCCTTCATTCACTACACCTGTTCAGCTGCAGTGCGAAAAGGCCTCAGGTTTCACCTGATTCCAGGTGCCCTCCTGTGCCCTTCAATAGCCTTTGACTTTCACATGGTTTTGACTCTGCAGCTGTGCTGGGTCCCAGGTGCACTAGACTAGCATATGGAAGGCAGATCTTTATTCCAGGATATGCTCCAAAATAAGGCGCAGTTGAGAAAGGGCTTAAATCTCCACTTTGTTTTGCAACAGCTCAAATAGTGACCGTACCTTCCTCACAGAACCTTTAAAATTATTATTAGACTCTTCAAAGGGCTATTGCAGCCAAACTGGATTATGTAGCACTTTGCTGAACACTTAGTCATCCACTTGATGTTAATAGGTTTTTGTTTCTGAAACACTTTGAAGATGAAAAGTGCCTAGTGTATGAGAAGAATGATTACCTCACAAGCATATCTATTATCTCCGGCAAGTATACCTTTAAAAAGAGCAAAATTAAATGCAATTGTCATGATTTATAAGACAATTTTCTTTTATGTGGCTAGCAGATTTCTCTTCTTTATCTAGTATCAGAACACATTAGAGTGAAGATGATGGACTAGACAGACTATTGATAGCTCTTACATTCCAATCTCATATCTGAGACTAGGCATAAGACCACCTTATCCAGTGAGATTTACTTCTGAGAAGACATGCACAGAATTAAGCTGACAGTGAGATTCTAGTCATATCAAGTGCTCAAAAATGAGCATTTCCTCACTTTCCCCTCTCATGCCTTCCCACAAGTCTGCAGCTCTGTGACAATGACTGAAATAAACTGCTATCAATTTTATTACTGTCTATTGCAAAGAAAGTTAGTGAAGAATTCCTTTAAGGAATTCCTCAATGATCCAGTTTGGTCCTCTGGTTAGTGTCGGTCTTATCTGGAAATCACCAAGTTTGGTTCTGCACACCTCCATGAAGCCAGCTGGGTGACCTTGGGCTAGTCACAGCTCTCTTTCTGAGTTCTCACATATCCATCTACCTAACAAGGTGTCTGTTGTGGGGAGAGGAATGGGAAAGGGAGTTTGTCAGACGCTTTGAGTCTCCTTAAATGGGTTAAAAAATTGGGATATAAAAGGCAACTCCTACATACTTCTACTCCTCCAGCAATTCTATGGGATCTATATGCAATTTAGCATTGGCTGAAAACTAAATCTAATTCATGGTTGCTTGAATTAGCCCAAAAGAAATCATTGAAGAAAACTGGATTTATAAAAAGTAGCTAGAAATAATGTCCTTTTGATTCATTGTCCTTTAACTCCATCAATTGTATGTGATCCAATGTGAGAAATAAAAAATAAAAAGCAGTGGTAAAAATATTTGCATTATGGTCCACCACGAATCCTAAATATAAGATGCTGAGTTCTAGAAAGGATATATGTGGAGATACTGCCAGCAGTGCTTTACTTAAGAATCACACTACTAGGGATGTGCATGAATGAAATTTTCAGGATTCGGTTTAATTCAAATCAAATATCAGAAGATCTGAATCAATTTGAATGTTTAAAATTTGCATATATTCATACTCTATTCGAATCAAATACATTCAAATCTATTTGTACAAATTTTTGATTCGTATTTAAAGATACAAATGTTGACAACATTCAGCTGTGTCAGTATGCATCCATACACATCCGTATGAATCCGGTTTTTATCCCATATGCATCCCATTTTTGTCCCGTACGTATCCATACAAATGCATACGGATATGAATAAGATGCATACAGATACGTATGTAATGCGTACATATCTATAAACATATGAATGATTCGAAAGATTCAAAAATTCATTTGAATGTTAAATTTGAATTTACAGACATTCAATTCTAATTCGAATGTCCAAATTTGATTGAATTCAATCAAATTTTGAATGTTTTGAATATTCATGCACATCCCTACACACTACATTGTTGCTGTTGCTGTGGCGGCGGCTGCAGAGGTCCCCATGGGATCAGGGTGATGTGTACAGTAGGACAGACCATAGCCCAAAGTCCAGGCTTAAGAGCTCCACCTCTTGTCCCTGAACCCCAGACTTGTGAGATGTAGCCTCAATCACAGAGTGTTCTGGGATAATTCAAAATGTTCTTCTCATATTTGGACATTTATCATTTTGTGTCCAATAATTACCTTTCATATAGAGATTATCCTAAATGCAGAGGGAAGGAATGTCATAGATTGTATTATACAGTCCGGTGATTGCACTGTAAGAGAGCTGATAGCTGTGTCTATATGGGAATTTTTTGCAGGTATGGTTCTGATGTGATCCTTAATAGTCTACAGTTCAAACATACTTGTACAAGCAGAAGATTCTCACATTTAATGACACATTGGCACCATCCCAATGTGGAAATGTGGCTGACACACGGTCAGCTGAGAGTTCGATGACCTCACCTTGCCACAACAGATGACATCACTTCTCCTTTTGTTAATTCAGCATTTATCCATCGGGTTTCTTTGTGTGTGTCACATTGCCCTATGCTGACCTTTAACCCCAGAGTATGAGGGACTTCCACACGGTATGGTGGGCTTTTTCATCCCAGAATAGGCAACCCATCCCAAGTTGATGTCTGTGCCTTTTTGACTGTGTGTATGGAAGCAATGCACTTCCAGCCCAGCTTATGGTGCCCCATCCAAAAACCCTCGATGTGATAAGATGGGCTACAAAGGTATGCTGTCTGAATGTTCTCCATGGTCTGGCAGACTACTCATAAAAGATCGACAAGAAGAGCAGGATCCTGCTCCATAGCTCTGTCCTGTATTGCTGGGTATGAAACCGCTGCTAAGTCGCTATTTCATTGTGGTTGCATGCAGCATAGCGTACCCTGTGAACTAGAATACTGGCCCATGCAAAAAGGATCTGAGTCTATTGCAAGGTCTAGTCCCCGAATTCTTATCTCTGGCACATCTTTCAAAAGAACATTATCTTAAACTATGAGAGCAACAAGCTGCTAGGAGGAGTTTTCAATGGACTTCTCATCCTGTCCTTTCCCAGGCTTTTCCTCACATCTGTAGAGTTCACACCACACCTTCTACTGAAACAAAGGATCCACGCAGCTCAGTCTTCTCATATCATTATTATCATCATCTCAAGTGCCTCATGGGACATAAGCATGACTCAGAAGCAACTTGGAGAAACAAGTTACATACTTTGGGCTTCTCTGGTGAAGGAAAGAAACTATTTGCTTTGTGAAGCCCAAGAACATACAAAACTTGCTTCACTATAAAGTAACCACCAAACTTTGTGATTTCATAATTTTTACTCCTCAGGTTTGTGGCGTTTCTGTGCCCAAATCCTCACTGTATTATACCAGTCAAGCATAGCACATAACCACATTTATTTTGCAGGTGAAAAAAAGGCACAGTGAGGCTTGGGGCATGTATTTACACCTGAGCTTTCTCAAAGGAGAAAACATGATGGATGCGTATTGGCAGTTTTTTGTAGAATACGTTCACAATACTTACAGAATATATTCATGCACAAAGTACCATAATAATTGCTAACAGTTGTTGTTAATACAGCTGTGTAAGTGACACCTAAAGCTTTTCCCACCATGGATTCACAATAATGGTGGAAGTTTCACTTTCAGGTTATTTTTGTTTTGCCTGGTATGCATGTGCGCAGGAATCCTGCCAGAAAAGCAGTTGCAACCCTGAGCCTATTCGCACTTGGCTTTATTCTGGAATATATCCTGGAATAGGGACTTGCTGCCCATATGCTAGTGCCGGCTTCAGCAGGCCCAAAGTGAGGTCTGCTAGAGTCTGCATTAGCATGTAGACCACAGACCCCTATCCTGAGATATACTCCAGAAAAAGGCCAAGTGCGAATAGGCCTCCTGACGGTGAATCTTTTACCTTTGGTATTATACTACTTCTGGGATTAACAACTGAAAAGAATAAACTCCAGAGCCAAAAGTTATAATACAATATACACATTGACAAAATTACAGCCAGGGTTCTTACTACTACTCATTGTCCTCTTTAAGTGCATTTGGATCCAAACAAACAGGGCATTTTTCATCTACCTCTTTTAGAAGCTGAAAACAAAAACAGGCATTCAAACATTCCTTTAGCTTGAAGATTCGAGATACCTCCCTAGCGACAAATGCTCAGCACTTTGCTGTCACCTGTCTGTAATTACAGGGCTGTAATTCGTGGCTGGCCTGCAACATTTGTTCCCATGTTGCAATTTGCTAGGTTTCCTTTCAGTCCCATTCGGAGGAGACGGAGTCACCATTGGACTCATGAATTATTGTTTGGGAAAGGGACAGCCTTTCCAGGATTTTCGCTGTGGCAAGTTTCATGCAGGGGGCAACTGTTTGGTGTCCCTGAGCACAGTTCTTACAGGGGGCAGAACTTTAAGCTAGTCAGGTTATTTTTATGTATCAGAATTTTGTATTTATCATTAAAAGATTATCTTAAATTGAGAAAAACAAGGGGGTGGCAATTTGATGAAGATAGTAGTTGCATCAGCACTAGGAGAAAAAGGCACTTGACAACCTGAAGCGCACTGTGTTAATTAGGGATGAGCATAAATGGTTTTTGGGGCATTCTATTCATAATGAATCAAATGTTAGAAAATTCATATTGGTTTGAATAGGTCCCCTTTGAATGTGGTAGGATTCTATTCGATACAAATGCATTTGTACGAAATCGTACAAATATCCGATATGAACGAATACATATCCGATATGAATGAATACACACCGATATGAACGAATATGTATTGTGTACAACAAAACACATATCTGATTCATATCTGACATGAACACATACATATCCGATACGTATTTGATCCGAAACGTTTGTATTTGTACAAATGTTAATGGATGATTGAATTTGCCCAAATTGTATGAATCATGAATGTTATAAGTATCCGTGCACACTCCTAGGGTTCCTCTAAGGACCATCCTTCCTGTTATGTGTGTGTGTGGGGGGGGGGACTCTGAGGGTACTTGTTGACTTTTTCCACCCATACATCACCATGCACATGCATAACAAGCACAGGGGAAGCAATCAGTGTCACATGTCTCTAAGCTGCAGGAAAAAGAGAAAAAGGCACTATAGGGCCTCTTCCCACCATGACTAGCCACACTGGATTCCTACCTTGTTTGCAACACAGGCCACCATTCTCACTCCAGGGTGCAGGACAGATAGAGAAGCAACAGATCAGTAACATCAGATTTCTTCCATATTGACTTACCTGTGCCCTAAGATCTGCAAGGGAGCTCCCCCCCCCCGGTTGTACCACCACCCTCAGTAGTGAAATGTGTGGGCACCCAGGCCTTTATAGTGGTGGCTCCCAGATTGTGGAATAGCCTCCCTCCTGAGATGCACCTCTACTCCCTGGTCTTTGGCTAAATGAGGAATAAAATTTTCCTCCCCACAATCAGGAACTGTTATAGTTTAATCTGTTCATTTTAAATGTTCACTGGTTTTCAATGTTGTAACCCACTCTGAGACTTTTTTATATAAAAATTCAAATAAATAAATACATAAAATTTCTTTCTTAACTGGGTCCTAGCTGTTATTCTGCCACCAGGCTCCTACCCTTCCCATTGTGTTTTCATCAAGATTGTAAAACTGGGGGCAGAAACTGAGGCCTGTTTACACTTTGGCCAGTAATCAACAATTAGTGAACTTCTGGTAAGCCGCACATGGAGTTGGCTGTTGCAGCCCCAAGCGTGCCCTGCCTCCCCAGAAGTTCACTAATTGTTGATTACGTGTGGAGCACTAAATCATGTTCTACACCTTTACCAGCATTGACCAGAAGCTTACCTGGAGTGTCCAGCAGCACAGCCATTTGCTCTTCTGGTTCCCTGCGGTCAGTGGGCAAGAGAGGCAGCATCCGCAGAGGAGCGGTGGCATTGGCGGCTGTGGTTGATAGCTGACCTCTGACGTGACTGGACCACCAATCCCTGGGAGTGGCATCCAGTAATTGAGTTGTGAGAGAGACGTTTGATCAGCAACCGACAAGTGGGTCCTGTGCGTTCGATCACAGGTGCTGATGTGATTGGCCACAATACGTCCCTCTTCTCAAACAGGTCACTCTGCAATGGCATCTGAGCATGTCACAGAACAGCCAATTGTGGCAGTGAGGAGGTAGAGATGTGCACAAATGCTCTTTTGGCATTCTATTTGAATCGAATACCCAAAAATCCAATTCAATTTGAATCTTTTAAATTTGAATTTAAGAAGATCTATTTGTTTGAATTTTTTATTCAATTTTTTTAAACGTACGCATCTTCACCACATCGTCCATATGCATCCCATAGTTATCCCATATGTGACCCATTTTTCATCCTGTATGGATCTGTACAAATGCGTACAGATGTGGGAAAGATGTGGATTTTCTTCTACACATCGTGTACAAACCTGTACACGTACGAATGTCTGGATGATTCAAACGAATAGATCTGAAATTCAAAATTCGATTCAAATGTTTACATTCAAATTTCAGGACATTCGATTTGAGTTCAAATGTCAAAATTCGACACATTCAAGTAGATTTCGAATGGCTACAAATATTCATGCACATCCCTACTTTAGGCTTTGGATTCAGTGTTGCGGGCTGGTAAACGGGAGAACTATTCATACTTCTGGCTGACAATGGACGCTTTGGGGAAGCTTTCCTCATGACAAGTGTGAATGGTCCACTTTTACCAGAGGTTTACCAGCCTTAGTTCACAGCAGCCTAATCAGCTAAGTTCAGAAAGCCCCTGGTTCAACACCATATATCATAAGCCACTCTGAAGGTCTGTTAGGCCCTTTCCGCACTGGCCCACTGAAAACCGGATTAAGTAAATCTGTTTTTATGAAATGTGTCTCTAGCAAGATCCGCCTCAAACAGATATGGATCTAATAAGGCCCCATGCTTCCGCACTCGCTTGGGAAGGACGGATTGCGAGGAACACATTATGCCTTTGCAGTGCAGACGCAGCACAGAATTCCAGATGGCTGCCCCAGGAGCCATCAGTCACCACTCCTTTCCTGCCATGCGCAGACCAGTCACTGGCATGTCCTAGATCCTGTGCCTGCCTGGCCCCGAAGCCTGCTTTTTGTGCATGGAATTGCTACATTCACACTTGCTGTCCTCTGCCGCCGTAGCTGGGCGCCTTCCCAATGCAAAGCCCATGTGAGAGGGACTTCATGGCTGGACTGTGCTTCTCCCACTTCTCTCAACATGGTGGCTTGCTGCTGCCTCACTCAACATGGCAACTTCCTGTCCTGCCCACATGTGTTCTCTCTCCTGTCTGTATGTGGAAGCATCCTCCATTGATGCGGATTTAGAGCACAAGAACAGATTAAGCACCCATTAAGACTACCTCCAATCAGGTCTTCCGGGAAACTGGTTTAAGGGCCTCTTAGCACACATTAGAGACGGATCACGTGTGAGCCAATACAGAAGCGGACTCCCCTATGTGTCTTTAATGGGTGCTGCAGTGCGGACAGGAACTTTGCAAGTGTTTTAAATGTGTGCTTAATGAGTATTAAGTGGCCAGTGTGGAAAGGCCCTTAGGCTATAGGCAGCCTAAAATATACTTACTTACTTACTTACTTACTTACTTACTTACTTACTTACTTACTTACTTACTTAATTAATTAATTAATTAATTAATTAATTAATTAATTAATTAATTAATTAATTAATTAATTAAATAGGTGGACAGTCCCCAAAATGTTAGGACAGCCAGTCTGATAGGATGAGAACCTGTAGACAGCACTGTGAAAATTTGCAAGTCTAATGGTTTTTTTTCCATTGACCTCCCTTAATCCGGATCTAAGATGATCCAGATCTAAGGAATGGGTTTTTCAACTAATCCAGATCTAGTAGTTCCAGATTAAAGGAGGTACCCGATGCATCCCCATAGGTGATGCAGCACCCAATAGCAATGGGTGCTAGCCTGCCCGCAGAGGAAATGCTGGAGCACCCTTGTGGCAAATCTGGATTGACCCACATGGGGCCTGTCTGTCCCCCCAGGTTTTTGAGGGGACAGGGGCTGCAATCTCTGTAGATGCTCTGGAGATTCTTCAAAGATTCTCCAGTGTGGATCTGGAGATTCTTCGAATATTCTCCGGAGCGATCTGCCGCAAACTTCGAAGATTCTCTGGAGCCTTTGACAAAAGTCCATAGGATTGGCATTGCTCTCACGTGGCATCCTCTTTGGAGCCTGTGCTATTCTTCGGAGCTGGCTTTGGAGCCGGCTTCAGAGATTGTGCCCAGGCTTTGGAGCTTTGGGTTTCGAGGCACTCCCCCATGGGTGCACCCCCAGAACCCCCCCCCCGCAGACCTTATTGCCCGATTGTGGTGGAAACACACTTTGTATAATCCAGATTTGATGCCTGAAGGCCACATTATAGACCCCTTTAATGGGGTCTACAGGAAATTCGGATTATATGTCCTGAAGGACCCATTCAATCTGGATTTCCCTAAAACTGGTGGAAACAAATGTGGCTCTAATGGGGTCTGCAGTGGAAATGGGTCTTCCTGCTCTGAGCCTAATGGGTCCTTAATGGGTCCCTAATGGGTACTTAGTGCTAGTGGAACCCCCCCCAAAAAAAAAAATGTCATCAAAATAACATCTGAAGTACTATGAAATGGAAATTTCCATATGCATTTTGGTATCTAAGAAGAAGTTTCAGGAGATTTACAACTTTTAGTATCTGATGCACAGCTGAATCTGAAACTTGGTTCAAGTGTACAAGTAGAGTCAGATACCATCTCTCATCTGCAGGAACCTTAAGTTCAGCCATCTATGGGATGTGTGCCAATCAAAACTCACACACCCAAGGCTCTTCAAGTTGAGACCTGACTCTGCAAAGATCTAATAGTTCTCATGGATTTTTGGAAGTGGTATGTGCCCTTGACATCTGTTGAGAGATGCAAAGACTGCGCTCTTTATCTGGCTTTAATTGGGTAGTATGGTGGAGTTGCCACTTAAAATACTTGTGAGCATAAGAGATTTGCATTGTTGTACATCAGACTTTTAATCCAGTTGATGACCATTTAAAAAAGCTGCAGATTCAATTATTCATTCATGTTCCCCCAGAGTTGTAAGCATTTGTACATAACCTTTTATATGTTTCAAAGTCTCATTCCTGTGCTGTTGATACTGCAGCCTCTTTTTTTAATTCACACACTTTCTTCTCTATTACTATAGAAATAATCACCTGTGACATAGCGATTTGTTTCAGTGCCATCACAATGTTTCATCTCTGGCAACCTGGACTTCCCCTCCCCTCCTTCAAAAGATACACAGACCATTAAAGCTGATGTATAACAGAGTTATGATGTTGTTGTTATCATATGTAGTCCTTACAAATTGCAAATAAGTTGTTCTTTTAATAAATCTTTATTAATTTTCATAATATTTCATCTCACTTCTCTCAGAGGTGCTGGATGAGGGGGAGGGACATACAGGAGATCCTTTTCTGCGGTGGTCCCCAGGCTCTGGAATAAACTCCACCTTGAGGTTCACTAGGCACCTACATTATATGGTTTTTAACACCTGGTTAAAACATTGCTCTTTGCTCAGGCCTCTGATGCTTAGCCCCATTTGGGTGCTGTCCTCCCAGGGAAGGCGGATGAGTGGGATGGAGAGAGAGAGAAAAGGGTTATGTTTTAAATAAGCTGTAATGTTTTTATAATTTATTTTGTTACTGTTGTGACACACTCTTAAGACTTTTTGGTGAAGGACAGGTTGAAGAAGGAGGTTCTCCCTTTGGGACCCTCAATTTAAACATTTCAGTTTGTAATTCTATTTTAAAACTGATTTGTATACATTTGTAATTTCCATAAATCACATTCAGACCTTAGGTTATAATGATTTATTTGTATCTAATTGGCAGTTGGGGATATGGAAAATAACGGTAAATGAAAATATATACTTTATCCAGCTGAAAATGGAAGGGTCAAAACCTAAAAACTTTTTCTGAAATCTGGCAACCATGTTGAAATTCTTAACATGGACATTGAGGAAGAGTAACTGCAGAAATAATTTATGTTAAAATATGTGAACAAGTGTCCTCTTATATATTTATATATATTATAATAATATTATATAAATCATTTAAACAACTGGACCAGGTGGGGTACTGGCAGAGAGGGAGGGAGGGGGGAATCTCCTTAATTCTATAGTTGTAAATGTGATTGTTTATTTGTAAATTGATTTTTTTCTTAATTATTATTGTATGCATTTTTATTCAATGAAAATAAATAAAAAGATTGATAATGAAATTTGCTGCATGTGTTTGGAATAAGCAGCCTTTAATGTCTGAAAGGTAATTAATAGGTATTCACGTGTGCATGAAGATACAAGTTGGTGTACTGATATACTCAAGACTGATGTGAAATCCTGCTTCCTTAGCCATGTGTTCCAGTTCCTGACCTAGGCATAAAAAGTGCCGTTCTTGCATTTTATGCATATACATGAAACAACAAGAGATGGCATGCAGATTGAATGACTCAAGAGGACAGTTCTTTCTGCTGAGAGACAAGTAGCATTTTTTCCTCTTTAAGACACCTTCCAATGAAAGCCTTTCCTCATTGTTAAAGCAAATTAAAAGTCAATTCATATTATTGCTTGTATTCAGAGGTCAATGCCTGATATTAGCTAAAATGTTTTTTTCTTTTCAGTTAATAAATACAATTTTACTAAGGAGGGCCAATTGTAAGCTTTTGACTTACATGCTGTTGATGAGTAATTTTCCTCCTCTTCAATTTCATTTCTTTTTTTCCTTATTTAGAAGAAGAAGAAGAGTTGGCTTATCTGCCCCACTTTTCTCACCCATTTAAGGGAACTCAAGAGTGGCTGACAAAGCTTTTCTATTCTTCTCCCCACAACAGAACACCCTGTGAAGTGGGTGGGGCTGTGAGAGCTCAGAAGAGAGTTGTGACTAGCCCAAGGTCACCCAGCTGGCTTCATGGAGGATGGTGGAATCGAAGCCGGTATTCCCAGATAAGAGTCCGGCTCCCTAACCACTAGATCAAACTGGCTCACCGGTTTAGTTATGTGAATTTTTCTGATAAGCAGTATTAGTAATTTTTGAGTAACAGACTTTTGCATATTTTTATTTGTTTTGATAGTTGTTTTGGATAAGAAGAAAAAGAAGAGTTGGCTTTCCTACCCCGCTTTTCTCACCCATTTAAGGGGACTCAAAGCTTCCTAATCTTCTCCCCACAACAGACACCCTGTGAGGTAGGTGGGGTTGTGAGAGATCAGAAGGAGAGCTGTGACTTGCCAAGGGTCACCCAGGTAGCTTCGTGAAGGAGTGCAAACTTGAACCAGGAGACCTCCAGGTAAGAATCTGACACTTTAACCACAATACCAACTTTTTAAAAGAAATAAAACTGTTGGTGTCCATTATTGCCTTAATGTGATGAAAAAGGCTTTACACTCATGTACTGACATATATGTTTAACTGTTAGACAGGGATGCAAAAGCACACAGGAATGACAAATGAGTGGACTCTGTCCAGATTTCTGTTCCTTGGCAGCATTTTCAACCACACTTTGAGGCTTCTGTGAGCACTTTTCACCACGGTTCTGGACATGCCCTTAGGGCAGGTGCTCTGTGCCATGGCCTCAAACCTGCCCCTTTTAAGAGGTGGGAAAATAAAGCCTGATTAAATGGTTGCATCTCACTGTACCCTGATTAACTGGAATGTAAGGAAGAAAGCAGGACACCTAGCTGTATCTTTGTGCAATGCAACAGGCTCCCTGTGTGATACTAGCAACTATTTTTTTTTACTTATCCAGTATCCCC
The DNA here is from genome assembly GCA_014337955.1 of Aspidoscelis marmoratus. Lineage (NCBI taxonomy): Eukaryota > Metazoa > Chordata > Lepidosauria > Squamata > Teiidae > Aspidoscelis > Aspidoscelis marmoratus. The sequence goes on from MTQE01003428.1 coordinate 6,159,627, forward strand.
AGCTGTTATCAGCAAAAAAGATGAAGGAAGATACCGGCTTGGCATGCTTTCAATAAGGCCTTAAGCAGGCAAATCTGCTTAATAGCACGAAATGCATGCCAAGTTACTCAACCTTCTTTGCATTTATTAGATGGAAAAACTGGGGGCAAATTCATGTGTAAAGAATAGCTGTCAGTTCTTCTTTTCAGTTAGTATTAATTATGAAGTCTCTTTCACAGGAGCAATTTTTGTTTTTCTCACAAATAAAAAAAAACTTAAATGGTTTTAGTGAGGCATATTATAAATTCTACAAATATCGCAGACTTTTTCCCAAGATATCAGAAATGGACACTCACTATCACGATGAGTGTCTGTGTGCAATAAGTGGAAAGTATTGCATTAAAAGGCATATTTGTGTGCATATCTACAACTAATGTTCATTGAATATCCTAGAAATCTCAAGAAACAATACAGTAATGTGCAGACATTGGGACTAAAATGAACACGCTATCTTTTCTGAGTCTATCCTTGTTTTCTGCAAATGGGGGAAAAACTAGGTTCTCAAAACCAACCATGAATTGTATTCCAAATAGGTAAAGTGTCCGTACTTTGCCCTCCAAATAGCTCCCACTTAGTAAAGACTAACTGGAAACTTTTATGGGATGACAACTAATAATTATTGTAAAAACTCTTCAGTACTAGGCATGGTTCTTTTCCCCTGCCACAGGGCCTGGTCACACAAGTCTAACACAGGGCAGCCTATTCATGAGTTCGAATTGAGATCGTACCAGTGTTGGTCATACCTGGATCGATATAGGTGGTCCTCAGACCATCCCTGCCTTGGTCCGTCTTGGTCACACATTTCTGCACAGAATCGGCCTGGGTTTCCTCCATAGAGCTCTTTGCTCTCAACTCCTTTTGCTATATCAAATCTATCTCATTTCTTATTGGATGCCAAGGGAGGTGAATGTGTGTGTTTCCAGTTCTTTTTCAAGTATGCTCCCCTACCCCCACACCTCCTTCCCTTTTTAAAAAAATAATAAAAATAAATTTGGATAAAAATGCTAGATAGAGGAATCATTCACATAAACTGAGAAGGGGACGTGCCTCATGAACTCTGTGTGTGCCAACTGGCCAAAAGGAAAGACTGGACTCCACCCATCACAGCACAGTTCAGCCTCTTCCCCCTCACACTTTGAGGAAGTGAAGATGATCTGGAATTCCAGGACGGTCTGAGTTCCTGTCAGTCCTGTGAAAACAGGACTGCAGGTTAAGATGGTCTAATAGGTGTAGGCCGGCTTAGAAAATGACTTAAATAACGCAACCTGGGGACCAACTCAAGTCAACCTAAAAAAACATGTGTGACTAGGGCCACAGATTCACAGATCTAGTTCAGCTTCAAGAGAAGAGCCCTTGATAACCTTTTCTGACTGAACAGAACCTTGAAGTTGACATGGTCCAATCTGTGGAGAGGTGATAACAGCAACCAGTCTAGATAGCTTTAAGTAAGGGTTAGACAAAATAATGGATGACAAGTGTATCAATGGTTATTAGAATGGATACCTAGGTACTTCTTCCAGAATGAAAAAAACAGGTAGAATGCCTCTAAAGGCCATTTGCAGATATTTGAAAGCAGGTGAATGTTTTGCCTTTGACTTCTGCTTGAGATGCCCATAAGCAACTGGTTGGCCAGTGTGTAAGACAGGATGCTGGACTAGATGGGCTGTGGCCCAATCCACCAGGGATCCTCCTATGATCTTCCTTTTCTTAAAATGTGCAGTGGAAAATACAGTGTGAGCATAGTTAGCCAAAAATTATATAGATGCCAGGGTGCCACCTTGTGTCAAAACCAGGAAATGTAGTGCAGATGTCTTTCCCTATATGTCCATAAATCAGCTAAAAGAGCTCTGTTAGAAGGTAAATGTTGCTCTCTTTGCTGATCCCTCTCAGATTCACATTGAATATGCCTGATGTTTGTGCACTTTGTACACTGTATTAAACATCTGCATTAATTGATCACAGTTGACACAAGCATCCCTGCGACTTTTATACAAACTATCTACTTTAGTGATGGTACTACTTTTTTGCTGCTTACAAACTTCCATTTTTTACTTACTTGTGTGGTTACATGCTTCAAGCTGCTAAGGGCACATTCTGCTTCCAGATTGTACCCTGGAAGAGAGAGAGATACTACAAAATTAGTGAGAAAGAAAGTGTTCACTAATAATTTAGTTCAATATGCTTGAGGAATGGACATGAATTACATCTGTAGGACTAGTATGTTTCTCTGTCCATATTACATGATCATATTAGTTGACTATATAGATACTACTTACTTTTCTTTGAACAGAAATTCATTGAGTAGTAATTTACCACTAAGGTAAATTAATCTATCTTTTTAGAAAGTGTAGTTTAGGTTGCAAACGTAAGCTGGAACTCACACTGCACTTACTGAATTAGGATCCCTCATAGTCAGATTCAGGGCCTCACCAGTCCTTACATTAGGGCAAATCTGTGAGGCTCTGCCCATCACCAGTACACTCCTTTTCATTTGATGAAGCATAATCCAGATTTGAAGGGGGGGTAATCTGAATAGTTGGTAAATCTTGATATCAAAGTCTACTGGCAGACCAGATGGGCCTAGTCCAGAACACTGAGGCATGAAGAAATTCTTGACTACAGGGGGATTCATGGGGAACTTTCTAACCTTTTGAGCTCTTGGGCCAGTGCACACTTTATAGTGTAAATGACAGTGTTCTAGTTCATGCCTTACCATCTTCTGAACCAGCAGTCTAAAACTCACTGGTCCAGGGAAAGGCAACATAAGTACAGGATGGCCACCAGTCTGTTGGCCAACCAGTTGCATGTGCAATCCCACAAGCAGGAGATAAGAATATGAGTTTGTCTTGCTCAGACTCCCAACAGCTGGTCTTCAGAGGTCAGTTATTTATTCAGCAATTCAGCCATTGTTCTATATCTACAAACTGAGCACAGAAGAGCAGTCTATTCATGGAGACTTGTGAAGTTAGCAGTGACAGACATTATGATCCATGAGGGAGATTGAAGATACTCTTAAATAGGACACCATGCTGTCCTTTAAATATGAGTGAACATTGTATTTAAGAGGCTTATTTTTATTTTGATATATTTCAGCCATGGACATGTTTTTAAGAAAACTCAAGTAGTTTACTTTGCAACATTTGAGGATGTCTTGCACCCTGCTATTGTAAATTGTCCAAGAGAAGCTCATAACAAGGAATAGAGCAAAGAAATTGCTGTTGCTGCATGATTTGCTTTATTTACAGATACAGTATTTTTGCTTTAGGTGACACAAATATTTCCACATAGCAGTGTGTGTTTTGCTGCATGCAGTGACAGTGCTGCTCACACAGCTACAATTATTCTACAGAGTGAAGCCTCTGCAAAGCAGCTCCATCTGAATAATTTAACATAGTTGGTGCATTCCACCATGTAGATTGGGGTGCTGGATCAAGGCTTGGGAAAACAGAAATCTGCTCTTCCACTTTTTCCACAGGCTAAGCATGAACCACTTTCTCACTTCCATCGACCACCAACCACTGGCTTTCCACGGGCAGCCTTTGAGCTATCGAAGAAGCAGAGAACCAAATAAGGAGTTGTAAACCATGGTGAAGTCAAAGCAAAACAGAAAATTTAAGAAGCACTTCTGTGAGAGTGGCCTGCCCTCTCACATTCTTGGGTTCCCCTAGCAACTTGGGTTCTCCTGGGTTCCCCTAGCAACTAGGCTACTTGTTTTAGACTTTGTAGGCCTGGCTTTGAAGGCTGGTGATAAGACTTCTTCTTAGACCATGGCATAGTGTAACCTGCCATCTTTCACTGTCAGCTCATTAAAGGAACATTTCTCTAATATACTTCCATGTGTTTTCTTTGGATGGGCTACTCTGACAACTTCTGCTTTGGGAACGAGCAGTCTATGTGGCTCAGCACTAGAACTTCCATGGGTCTCAGATGCTTTCATTTAATTACACGCATACCGTACATACAGAGAGAGAGAGACTGCAAGACATCAGTGGCAGAGGAAGAGCAGGGCTCCAATTGCAGTCTCACCTTTTCATCTCTCCTAATAGCACACTGTGGTCTGTTTCATGAGTTGCAGCTCCCTCACTTTGACTCTCTCACACAAAATTCATAATAGTGGCCTGGCCAGTGTTGTCATGCAGAAAATGTTCAACCTACATGCTGAAAAATCGGTGTGAATGTAGCATGAAAAGCATGAAGTGCTGACTAGCTCCTACATGCTAAACAAACAGCTAGAAGCCCAAGAAGCAAAAAGTTACACTTAGGCAAGCTAACTCAGCTGAACTTAGGCAAGATGCTTGATCCACATTAACAGACAAATGAGGAGGCCCAGGATCCAAACCAGAGGCCCCTTTGATACAGATCTACAGTAATTTAGCAGTAAGCAACTGCTGAAGTGAAACAGAGGATTACGGAAGCCATAGGGGCCCAGGCTTGAAGTGGGGCAGCTAGGTGAACATCTGCCCCTTGAGCCCTCACCAACCATTTTTTGGGTAGGTGTAAGTGTAGCCTGTGTCTGCCAATGGTGTCACAGAAGCCAAATATCACTATTTCGAGTTTCCAGGGTATCAAGAAATGAAGGGTAAGTTTTGAAAGGTAACATTGTAGGGAGGTGCACGAATGCATTTTTTTGCATTCGGATTCGAGTCGATTTGAATATTTGAGTCGATTTAAAATTCAAAAATCTGTATTTTCGAAAATCCGATTCAAACCCGGATTGTCTGGATCTATATTTTTCAAAATCCGATTCGAATCAAATGATATGAATGTCGGCAACACTCATATCTGATTTTTGAATTCACAAACATCCTGTTTTTGTCCCATTTGCATCCCGTGTTATAAGCGCAAATAGACCTGATATTCAGATATGATATAAACAGATCTATTCAGTCAAATTAATTGAAAATCTGTATTGGATTTTCGAAAACCCAAAATCCACTTGAATTCGGAAATTTGGATTTTTGAAAATCCAGTTCGAATTCTAATGTCGATATTTATCAAATTTGAATCGGATTTTCAAATTTTTGAATATTTATGCACATCCCTATAACATTGTATTATTTATACAATGTTAATCCAAAATCAAATAAACTTATTTATAATGTACACATGTAAATTAGTAATGCATAAATGCAAAAAAAACTCTGGCATAAACTATTGCAGTTATCTGTTATTTCATTTTGAATCAAGTCTAACCAGACTTAGGCTTCCTCTAGTAAGGAACGGATACCAACTTCCTCTATTATGTGCACAGCAGACCACCACACAGCAAAGAATACAAGCATGCTACTTACCCTTTCCTGAAGGAAGCCAGGAGGAAACAAAAGAGGAAATGTGATGTAAGAAGCAGGGGTACATTTCTGGTGACTCAAAGTTTTTAGTGCAGTGAGACTAAAAGGTCACCAAGGAAGGAGGATTTCCTACAACAGACTATTCCTAGTTTCCAGACAGGTGGATTAATAAACTGAATCTTGTGAAAATTCTATATGCACAGTCAATGTGCAAGATGGCTATATTACTTGCTCTTATTAACAGGCAGAGGAATGTTTCATAAAACAGAAGGTCTTATACATAGTTATCAAGAGTTGAGATCATGATCCATTCCCTATATATTTGAAGTTATAAGTCTCTCTGAGCCAGTGGTTCCCATCAGTAAATGGGGAATCAAGTCCAAGAAGGGTGGAAGAGAATATATGAGCATATCAACATATTGAGTAAAGGCTAGACAGAAATAGAGAAGTCAAATGCACAGGAGAAGCTGAAAGTCTAGGGACCCAAGGATACAATTCTAAGATTATTTAGGGGAAGAAACCTTATGCTTAGAGGATTTATTGCTGATATCCAAGAGCTCAACTATTGCAATTCTTAAAATTACTATTTTGAAATAATTATCTCAATTATCTCAGATAGGTTCATAGAAGGGGAAGTATTGGGAAGAAATAACTGCAGTGGACAACAGAAGAAAGTGATATAGAAATAGCTGTGGAAACAAAGAAAAATGAATAAAAAAAAGACATGCAGAGAAAGTGGGGAAAAAGGGGAGGAAGAACTTTTGAGAAGTATGGTTAAACAGAAAATCAAAAATGCATGGCAAACCACAAAAGCCAAGAAATAAAATTATGGAAGCAGAAGCAAGTTCTAAGAATGGATTAAGAAAAAGAATAAAGAATATATAGAGAGGGGGGGGAAGGGTGTGAAATTAATGGTGTAGCTAAGGTGAAATGCTCAGCAGAAAGAAAGGAGCACAAAATTAGGGTACTGATTCCATGAGTAGCCAAAACAGCTTAATCCTAATACATCAAGTCATAGGACACAATCTTAGCAGATTATTGTAATTCACTAGCTCTAAATTGCTAGAGCGGAAGATGGCATACAATGAAGAGATAAAATGAAGGGATGAAATAAGTTGCAAAGCTCTGTGTGTTTATGTATATAAAAATACACATAAAGATCAAAAGCCTTTAAGCAGGTATTGATCAGAAGTAAATGGAGGGGGAAAGAAGTGCATACAGAAAGCAAATTACTGTAGTATATGTAGAGAGGATATTTGATGCCATGAAGCACAACAGGATACTAGGACACCTGAGTACTTACACCTTCTGGTGGTCACTAATGCGATTCCGTAGAACATTAATCTGCAAGAGAAATAGACAGAAGATGGGAAATCACAGCAATTCATCATCACTTGGGAAGCAGAAGAATACCTCGTCACCATGAACATATGAACCGAAGATCAATATATGTAGTCCGTAGGGCTGTAGGACTAAGCATAATTGTTGGTGTAAAGAATCCTTCCACTGAATTGTTAACAGTTGCCATTTGTATTCCTGAGAGCCAAAAATGAAAGAATAAGCCTTAATCTACAAGAACCATACTGTGGGCAGCTCGCAGCTGGCAGGAAATCACAGCTGGCTTCTAGGCAGGAGAAGCCCACAACGATGACAATCCAAAGCAGCCCTCTGAAGCCAGTGTCCTGGCAGACGTTACTCATAAGAGCCAAAAATGTGGCTAGAATTCAAGCTGTCGACAACCCATCAACAGCTCTGAAAGAGCTGTTGTTCCACTCTTGGTTAAGTAGGTCCCTTCTGAGAGTATGGATGGTAAAATGACTGCCCCAGATTATAGCATCTTGCCCCTCATCAGCCTGAGTTTGCCCTTCAATAGGTGCAGCCAAATACCCTAAGCCAATTCTTTTTCTATCTGTCTTTTTGTAACTCATTTCTGATGCTACTTTCTAAATCACATGGAAGATGAACATAAATCCAGCTGGCTGCAATAGAATTTGGCAGTGCTTGGCAGAAGAACTGCAGCCAAATTGATTTTTTTTATATATCCCTGAAGACTTTGTATTTATTTTTCAGGGTGCTTCTATCACATCCTTCAATAGTGACCCTGGCCAGCATAGATGCTCAGAAGCAAACCTTTGTCTTCTAATATTGCATTCATGGTGTTTTTGCAATATTCCATTGTCATTTTCTGTGCCATTATAGCCTGATATTCATGTTAGCACAAGGAAGGAATGAGGGCCAAAGGTATATAAATGTGATGATTTAAAAAAAAGTGTAAGTAAGAGGGACAAAGACATAACGTGAAGAGTAAGAATTACAATTTTGTTTCGGTAAGATGGTAACTCGCTCTTGCTTCTGGCATAAGGACTGAAAGTGGAGAATAGCAGTTCCAAAATAGCAGTTCTGTGTACTTACCCTATCAAAGAGTTTAATTGAAGAGACAAGTGGCTGGCCAGTCTAAGTGCATTAAATCTGAGTTCTGGAAACCATAGCAAGCCAAGCAGGACAGGCATGCAAGACAACAAAAAGACATCTCAGGAAGATACTGAAAGTATTCAAAACATACTAGCTTTACTGGCCATAAAATCAGTTGCTGTACTTTGCTGTTTTCAGGAAACAGGTAATACTTACTATTTGCTTAGCTCATCACAGCGTGCAGTGAGTATGGAAATCTGGTTAGGGTTAGAGAAAGGCAATTATTATAGACACAAAAGATTTTGCAAAAGAAGCAGTGATGGAAAGAAGAAGGGTGATTCTAAATATTAAATTGAAAGTAGGTGGCAACTTGTTGAGGACAGATCAGCACATGTAGCAAGAAGTAGAGTGGTAGGTGACAGAGGGCAACCTGCGTGGTACAAACAAAGACATTCTTCCACTGTCAGTCCTTATGGATCCAAAATGCCAATATCCACGTACACAACAAAGGTGTCAACAGGAAAGCTGAAGAAGTAGTCCAAAAATAAATAAAAAATATTCATAGTGGAAACCCAAAGACAGCCCAAGAACAAGCAGGACAATTAAATACTCAGCAAGGATGTGAAAAATTCAATTCACAATTGCAAATTCAATAAAATATTTTGTTATGTTCGGATATTTGTATATCCAAAACTTGATTGAAATGAACCAATTTTATGCTTATGAAAATGAACATTCATTTTTGCTATGGTTTTAGTCAAGAAAAGGGTTTTTTTTTTTCAGTGGGGAAAAATATATTTTTCTTTGCCAAAAAGTTCAGAAATGAATGCGAAAAAAGTTTTTTGATTAAACAATTTGGCAAGGAAACAAACTAATGGATTTTCACTTCAACAGCAAAATAAACATGATTTTTGTGTGTGCAAATTTCTAATAGTTTTCTATTAGGAGAAATGGAAAGGAATATCCTAGAAGAAGACATTGGCTACCCTAACATGCCTTCCGTGCTGCAACATCCTCTTGTACATATATGCTGCTGCTTCAAAAAACAGAGAAGCATGTGAGGTTAAGCACATGCCATTACCTACTCTGAAAGCTGTGCTTTGTTCACGAGTCTGAAAATATGGTTTCCTGAAGTAGCAGGTTTGAACGATCAACCTTGCTCACATTTCTGAATTCTATTATGTTATTTCTGATATAGAAATGGAATAGAAGTTATAACCCAATAGACAAGCCAGCTGAAAACTTATGAGTCTCAGAGGGAAACCTTGAGTGATGTTCTGATATTATAGCAGAGATCTTCAGTTCCTTATATACATAACCAAAACAATGGGCTAAAAAGAAGTGACTTCTCTCTATTCAAGTTAGAAGGGACGTGAAACCATCATAGGAAAGTTAAGGTGGGTGGTAAACATGTAATGCTTAAATGAAGACTGAACCAAAATTTTTGACTCCGATCGTGTCCATCTGCAGGGTGTAGGCGCCTGGATCTAGGCCCCTACGCTGCGCAGATCGCACAGGCACGCCGGCCGCGGTAGATGGCAGATGGGACCCACCGAATCGTGGGTCCCCTCTCCCATCTACCAGCATCAGTGACCCTGGCAGATGGGACAGGGGACCCCCGATTCGGTGGGTCCCGTCTACCAGTGTCGGCGCGCCTGCGCGATAGCCAGCCCGGCAAGGCTGGTGATCAGCGTGGCTTTTGGCAGCTGTGAGGCTGATTTTCGGCCAATGCTGGCGGGGGGGCGTGCCCACGGCTGTCAGGGAGGGAAGCGTGTGCGAACGCTTCCCTCCCCGAACGGCCTGGGACGCTTGGAATGCGCACCGGTGGATGCAGAGACTTCCCAGAACGGGCTGGGACGCAAACCCAGCCGCGTCAATGCGAATGCCGCGTTCCAAGCTGTCTTCCGGGTGTTCCAAAAGCCCATGTGCGAAAAGGCCTCGGCATAGGAAAGTTAAGTGGTGGTAAACATGTATGCTTAAATGAAGACTGAACCAAAATTTTTGACTACTCATTTTTCTGACCACGTGTCACATAGCACTAGGAGGGATTTGGGGAAATTTTAGAACATGATTCCAGAGCAGCTTCTTCTAGGAAACAGCATTTCAAATACCAAGAATGCCCCAGACATAATATCATTCTAGATCATTCTGGAAATAGCATTTGTCAGAAGAAACACACCACTTCACCCACGCACAGTTCTAAATAGTCTTTTTATGAATTAGTTTATATGTTTGGTTTTCATCTTTGTTTTTAAATGCGTATATAAATCAGATTCACATTTTTAAAAATAAAGCAGTATAAATATTGAAAATACATACTGAATAATACAATCAGAGCAGTAATGAAAGGAAACAAACAGGGCAGTCTACACCTAAATGCTGAGTGCTGCCATAAAATAACTTGAGCCCACCCCACCCACACTCAAAAGAAAGAAAGAAAACTGCTACTGTTGTGCCTGCTCCGTATCCAGTATGATCCTTGGAAGCTGTTGTTTCACCTCTGAATAGCAGCCAATTTTGGTGCCCCTTTTTCCCACCTCCCTGGAAATCATCAAACCTTAAGTCTGAAAAGTCATATTTTGACTTGGCCTACCTTACAAGCAATGCTCATGAAACAGAAATTTGAACAGAAAATGAAAATGATGTGCTACTGAAGATTAACTGAGCACTGCTCAGAAAGATTCAACAGATAGGTTGTTTTGAATGTGGACCCCAGAGCAAAGATGTAGGGTTTCTTCACACTTACCTTAACTGGCCTGGACTGCTCCAGTGAGACTGGACCAGATAGAATGGTCCATCTCCTGATCCGGTGTATGTGTCCTGGAACAAGGCTGTAAACATTTGGATGACTGTTCTGGGATACTCCTCATGTTGTCTCCAAAGCTCATGTGAGCTTTGGGGCAAGCTCCAAGGGCCCCAACAGCCAGGAATTAAAATTCCCGGCCTTGGTGTCTCCAAAGGCCTTTTCGCATGAGGGATTTTCAAACATGTGTAGAACACATTGGGATGGAGCATTTGCTCCTCTGGGCTGGCAGCTCCGTTCTGAGCCACACCGCCCGGCCCAACGTGTCTACACGTGTTCAGGTTTCAGAGCACAAAATGCTGAAAATATTCCAAAATTATTCCCAGTCTGCCTTGGGAGCATCTCCATGCAAAGCCCTAATATGGGCTACATGTAAGACAATACGTGTTAAAAAAAAAAACCCACTTAACAAGTGTACTACATCCGAAAAAAGGGGCTAGCACATATTGTCCTGGGGTCATGCAGATGCTCCTGGGTTATTTGGGGCGGAGCTTGGTGGTTGCAGTATTAGTGGGCATGGTTTCGCCTCTGCTCCCTGTTCCTGCCATGCATGCTGCAATCAGACCCTGGCAATCTGCTCACTGTTAAGCCACATAATAGTAGTGAAATTAAAAGGCTTTTCCCTCCTTCATGATTGGTTGATCTGAAAGTGACTGAGACAAGTTGACCTGAATTGGGAAAAAATTTGGAGGCAGTTGCGAGTGGGGGGTGCCCTCTGTCATGCCCATGTGTGCACCTCCACTAATCTGTGGCAGCCAAGGAAGGGAATGATCTGCTTTTAGTTATGCTTTTAACTAACTTTTGGTTATGCTTTTAACTGTGGTGGCCAAAGAAATGAATGATCTTTGTGTTCATGGAGGTGCAACTGAGGTGTTTGCCTGTCACTGCTGCAGCTGTTTGCCTGTCATCGCTGCGGTGGGTGGGACGGGTTATGGTGACGTCAACCCAGCTTCGTATCAGGGGAGAGAGTGGGTGGGGAGAAAAAGATGTGGGTTCATGCTGTGGCTTCCATGGGGACAGGCATGTACAATTTGAATCCACGTTACCCCAAACCACATGGGGACGCTTTACTGCAAGTTACAACATGGATTTTTATGATACACATCACAAGCAAAGCAATTGCCTTCCATGGGGACATGTCCTAAGTGTCAAAAAAGGGGTATAATGTCCATACGGCTCTACGGTCTGGTAACACTCCCCCCCCCAATATGGTAGTAGCCTCAAAAAATATGCTAATGTAAACTGGACTAGGATGTCATTTTGGGTGCCCCCGCCCAGTCTGTTCTGTGTGGTGGAGCGTACTAGGAAATGAAAAGGCCTCCCTTATTTGCCCCAGCATGCAGAAGGGAGGTCCCCAAGCCCTTTTCTATAGAGTGCTAAGAGTACATCGGAAAGAGGCCTTTCTTTCAGTTCAGCCTGGGCCTTACTAGCAACATTCAGCTACACTACTACTAAATTTTCCAGCTGACAGACTCACCTCATATTTCTGCTTCTTGAATTTTTCTTGCAAGTCAAATTTTTCAGCTTCCAAGTCATAGATATTCTGCCACAGCTCCTTCGCCTTTTCCCTAAATTGAGAACACATAACAGTTGTCAATGGAGAGGCAGAATCTACAACCGCTCATGAATACCCAACACAGTCATGTTGTTAGCTTAGATTATGTCAGTGTACCTGCAAGGATAAAAACACTTCTAAGTGGCATTGTATTTTATTTATGCAGACAGAAACAAGTACAGAGATGCTTCCTGATTGTTACATGAGTTACATTTGATCAGTGGGAGGGAACATATAATGTGCCACTATCATTTCAATATATTTTAACTTCATAAGCAGAAGTGGTCATTTTGGCAGTCATAAAACAAAACTGGGCAAAAGTGGAACAATGTGAATCGCCTAGTTATATGCAAGGACATTTTTCCTCAGTGTGATTTAGCATACAAAATCATGCATATCCCACTCTGGTATGGCTGCAAACATCATCATTAAAGTAATATGTAGTTAAGAGAGCTTCCAGACACGGGGAAAGCTGGCTCTTTAAGGAATCTAGTAATATGAAAGCAAATTACAGATAGTACAGTAAATCCTCAAGCCTGTACGCTGTCACTGCACCCTCAAGTGGTCAGATTATATATTCTGTCTCCTTAATCTTGAATGGCATAAAATAGTCTCGCCTCTGAGGTGTTTCAGGCACCATAACTGTATGCACTCAGACATGTGGTGGCGATGCACCTCTTTACCTTAGCATTTGGTTGAGGAAATGGCATCCCCTCTCTTTCATGCACTGTTGTTGTTTTAACAGCATATTTCAACTGGGTTTAACTTAGCTTTTATTGTGACCCACCTTGAGACATTTGTGTAAAGGGGTTGATGCATGATGAATAACTGTGATAGTATTACATTTACATGCTACCTTTTGGCTTAATGATTATATATTGACACAACATCCACTGCGACCAGCAACTAAACAAGTACCATACATGAAAAACTGCTAACATTCCTATGAGAACACCTGTAGCTCAGTAGAAAGCAACAGCCTGAAAGCTATAGGGTCTCAGCTGGAGTCACCTTTCTCATCTGTTCTCTCTTTCTTTTGAGGGGGGTGGCAATTCATGAAGAAATGAGTTCTCTCGAGGCATTTCAGACTTTGCCTGCTGACCCCATCTTTCTCACCTCAGTTTGTCTTCATTCAGATGATCAATATTCAGCGGCTTCCGACGCTCACTCAGGATCTTTTTCTTCTTCTCCCGTTCTGTTTGTTTCTTCCCACTTTTCTTTTCTGTCTAAAGAAAACAGTGGGTGGATTGTGTCAGTGATTACAAGTTCAGCTAAGTCCTTCTCTCCACCCCAACCTTCCTATGATGAGTTTGGAGAAGTACTCAGGAGTCAAAATAACAATGTGCACTGCAGTAGGCTGGTCCAGGAAGAGGTCTAAGTGGCCTGGCTTACAGATACTATTGCGGGACAGCACAGATCCTAACCTCTCCCCGCCCCCTCCGAACATTCTGTTTGCACAGGAAGAAGCACAGAATGGGATTGACTGCTGAAAATAGTGTCCTATCCACTTTACTGATAGACCACAACTGGCAGCCCCAAGAGGAACCCTTTCCGTTGGCACTCCAGGAAGCACCACTGAAAGCAGAATGCCCCCAAAAAGACCATCCTCAAAACTTCTAAGGTCAGGAATATTTTGTTCCTGTCCTTCAGAGCTGGGCATTGTCTCAGAGGGCTGGGCCTAGCCTTCACAGGGCCAGGATGAAACGCTATCAATTGTCCAAAATGCAGATGCCCTGGCTCCACTCTAGCAGCAATCCACCCTAGTGTGGGGCAGATTATATATCCCAGGACTGGGCTTCCTGCCCTGTCTTGAAAAACTAAAGCTAAGTGTGAAAACAGGATGTGAAAGCAGACAGTATGAATAATTGTGGATTAGGGTTGAAACAGCTCTCCAAAGAGTCATTTGAGAGCCCTATCATGTTATACGCAGCCTTTTGTCATGCTCTTCATTATCATGCTCAACATACTCTTTTTAATGTCTCTCTTTAGGAATTAGTCAACCACTCAGAAATGTTGCAGCTGCAGAGAAGGGGCAGAGCAGCAATTCACACACTGTGCCCCAGTCACTGAAACACAATATTCCAGTTATTATTTCCCTGTTCCTTGTGGATGAAGCATTCCCAGGTAGCCAACTGATTCCTGGAAAAGAGCATTCAAAGAGACCATTCCCAGCATGGTAAAGGAGAAATCAGTAGATTGGGAGCATATCAACATTTCCAATCAAGGCACTTTCCTCAGTACAGATGGTGGGGAGGCGCCTCATCTGAGAGACCCCCTTCATCTCCATTCCAGAGCGAAGATGCACCATTTTCCATGATGCCTCCATGTAGGGCAGGAAGAAATCACCCTGCAGAGAAGGTGCACCAAAAAACAGCCCACACAATCACTATGTCTGCTGCCACAAAAAAATGGAGTAAAGCAGCAACAGGTACCCTCTACATCCTTCAGAGGTGCCTGGAAAAGTGGAGATAGGGACTGATTTTAGTGTAATGTCATAACTCCCAAAGTGCTATTCATGACACTGTTGTAGATGCCTAGAAGTTTCCAAGGGCTACTCAGTATGATATACATTCACATAGCATGTGCAAGATTAGATACCTAGTTTGCATAGAAATCCACTCAAAACTCTCAGAATGGAACATACCTTCTGTAGATAACCTCCGAAATGGAGCATATTAGAGAAAGCCTTCTTCTTCCTAGCATCTTCTTCAGCCCTCTTCCTAGCTTCTTCCTCCTCTTTCCGTGCTTTTTCTTCCTGACAAGGGAAGAATCACAAGAAAGCTTTGGTAGGCATTAGAATCCATAGCAGCAGCTGCAGTTCATGAAACAGAACCAGTGGCAGATGGAGGAGAGATAAAGCCCGTAATGGACAGCACAGCATGGTTTGGAGAAGTAAAAGGTAAGGCTTTAATCAGAGTTTCACCACTCCTCCACCAGCCCACCAAACAGTACACCCCATTCATGTCAGAAGACACATTGTGAAACACCTTAAAACAGGCTTTGTGGTCCCCTCCTCCAAAGGAACCTCTGTGTGGCCAAATCAACCACTTCAAGTGGAGGAGGGGAGCACTGCATTCAGCCATAATATATACCATTTCATGAGTTTACACATAGCATGCACCAAGATATTGGTTCTTTATTCCGCTGTATTTTGAATATCTGGAATATTCATGCTTTATTCGGGAATATCCAATTGTAACAGAATAAGTAACCACAACATCCAGATGCAGCAGTGGCATGGTACCTGTCTACTGCGTACTCACTGCCAAACGGGCCTGGCGTTCCTTCTCTCTTTCACTGCGGATTCTCTGTTGCTCGGCTCTTTCCGCTCGCCGCTGCTCCTAGAGAAAGGAAAGCCCAAAGAAGGAAGTGGGTGGGCTTGACAAATATCTCCCTTTAGTGCTTCCCTTGTAGCTTCAGGCAGTCATGGTTGAGAATAAAATGCTAAGATGCTAAGTGGCTAGGCCAAGACCTTTTGACGATGAAACAGATAGATCTAAACGGTGCCTCCTAATGTAAACAAGATAATGTCATGAGTAAAATTCTAAGCATGCTCAGCAAATGCACAGAAGTGTCAGTCACCAGCGGAGTGGAACCAATGGGAATGGGAGGGGCCAATTAGAGTTTCACCTTTGATCTCTGAAGATCATCTGCGATTTGCTGTTCCCCTCCCCTTTGCCTCACCACTTCCATACTGAAGGTCAGTGCAGTCTCTGCAGCACAGTTGGCTTTGCCACATTTATCACAATGAGACTGCAATATTAATAAAGTACTTGACAGGTTATATTCTTTTTCATGATATACAAAAAAAAAAGTGCCCTCAAAACAAAAAAAGATTTCTTCCAATTCTGAGCAGTGGTATTCCCTAATCTTAGGAAGGGGAGGTAAGTGGCTCAAAGGTCTTTGACATACAATTCTGTCCTTGAGGGAAATCAGCTCTTCTTCTTCCTTCTTCCTGTTCTCAAAATGGGCATCAATCAAAGCTTGCAGTTCATTTAGATCCTTCTCCATTCGCTTCCGGTGAATGTCCTAGGAAACCAAAAGACCTGGTCAAGATTTGATTACAGCGCTGTCACAGAGACAAAGATGGAGAGAAGGTTAGAGTGTAGAGTGCCAGGGCTATCTTTCGGAGTTAGTATAGTGGGTTCTAACCTGGTCCTGCCAAACTCTGAATCTAGGCTGGACTCAACAAATAATACAGGGACATCAAAGGACATTGAGGCCTTACAATCCAAACCTGCCTTTTCAGAGTCTACATCCACACCAGGCCCTGACTGAAATGGCCAACATACTACAGTGAGGTGCCCACTGAAGCTGCTGAAATCTTTCTCTTGGTAGAACTCCACCTGCAGCACCCTAAATCCCTGACCAGAGTTCAGTGACAGGTGCCCAGAGCCAGAGATCACAGGAATGTCCACATGTCTGAGGGCTGATGCCCTGAGGAGGCCTCAAGTGTGCACTGTACTGTCCAAACAATGTGCCCAACATCATACAGCATTTCCTGCAGAGCTAGATAAAAGTACTCAGAGGATGCTCACAACCTTCAGATGCTCTTGATACCACTGTGTAGGCACAGGGTGGTGGTGAGATCAACTTACTGTACTATGCCTGGTCTGCATAGGCGCTATGGTCAGCATCATATACTCTGTTTGCTGCCACTGTGTACAGAAAACCTATGAGTCTTCGAAGGTGTCTCCAGATGGAAGTTCAACTCACAATTTTCCCAGAACCATATTTGAAATGCCTCTTGTAACCACGGCAAGCTCAGTATAGTCTCAGATTAGTGAGGCAATTGCCTGTAATATGACTATTCCCTCCTACATTGCTGGATATTTTTGGGAGGTACCAAAAGCCAGCCAAACACACAAAAAACAACAGAAGGAAGTGGGTAGGCATGAGATTGGCTTCTGGGTAACTCCAATGAAATAGAGCTGCTCTTCAAGTCTAGCAAGGGCCAGCAGATCTAGGCTGCTTCTCAAGTCCAGTACAATGCAGGGTCTTTTTTGGAGGCTAGCCATAGCTGAAATCACAGGTGCATGCCATTTCATAGGAACAAATAGGTTAACACAAATTTTGTGCAAACTATATTGCCTGGGCTAGGAGGCATCACAGCTGGTCCTGGACAATACTCACATCAAAGTCTACTCTTTCCCCATCAGGAATCTTTGGAGGCACCAGGTTTGGCATAAAAAGCCTGAAATTAGGGAGAAAAATCCAGAGGTAAGCCACAGGTCCTGTAACACTGATGCTTAAGGATCAAATGGCATTATCTTTATTTTCATAGCATATGCATACATCTACACTGGATGAATAAGGCTGGCTTTTGGCCAGAGGTCCAGGTGGCAAAGGGGTCTAGAATAGAAGCAGCAGCAATCTGTGGACAGAGTGTCCCAGAGCATAACCACACAGTAAGTGCAAACAGGTCCATGTTACAGAAAGCTTATAAGGAATTGCATAGACTGAAATCTCTTCACCTAGGGGAAAATACACATTGGAGGATTGGATTGACCAATCAGCCTTTATGCACAGGGAATGTTTTTAGTGATTTTAAGTTTAAGGAAGCATTCTATCATGCTATCATTCTATCAGCTATAGTCCAGATGAAGCAATCCCAGGAAAATGTCTACCATATGATGAGATGCTTGCCTAGATTAGACTATGTAGCAGTTTTGACTGGACTGAAAAGCAGCAGTGACCCACTCAGTAGAACTGGCAAGATGAATCAAAACACAGCTTGAAAAGATCAAAGGCAAAGTCTTGCTTTGAGTCTACACACACACACACAGAGTTATCCCACTCATTCTGCTCCATGTTCTGCCACTAATATGCAGGCAATCTCTGTAAACACCAAAGGCAGGGATGGAAAAAGCCATTAAAAAAAATCATGAGACTGAAATTAAGACATCCTTCCCTTGTTATTTACCAGGATTTGTTGTTGCTGGGTACCGCTGAGTCATGGCCGACTTCTGGCTGACTACTTGGGCACCTGTTCTATGCCTTTTCTTGGCAGAGATACAGAAGTGGTTTGTCATTGCCTACTTCTGGGGGGAGGCTGGGGATTGAACTAGCAACCCATGGCTTTCCAGGCAGTTTGCCCTACTGCTGAGCTACAGCCACTCCCATAGGTGGCAGAAAATATTGCAGACCTGGGAAACTGTTAACTCAAGGAAATTGCCAAATGGATGTTTTCATTAGACCATGAAAATCAGCTATTTGGCAGGAACAAATTCATAAGAATGCAATGTTCCCATTTCTTCTCTGTTGTGACTTTCAGGTTTTAAGCCTATAGAAACATGTCATGGCTGTACTAAATTCCTGGAGGACCTGGAAGTATTCAGGTGAGTCAAAAAAACAGCAACCCCAGAGGTTTTATTGGGTATTTTTCCACTTAGCACTAGAGAGCCCATTAAGGACCCATGGGAAAACACCCATTATTTTACTATTGTTGTATTTCATACAACTTCCCATCTGCTCCAAAACTCCCTGTCTCTCCCCCCTTGTACCTCATTTTCCAACCATTGTTGCTTGATGTTCAGAAAAAAATTCACTCATCTCTTGTAGGGATGTGCACATTCAAAATTCATACAAATTCATTCAAATTCAGACATTTGAATTCAAACTGAATGTTAGTACAAAACATGACCTTTGAATGTGAATCAAATGCTTCTATACATTTGTGAACCTGGGGAGGCAGGAAAGTGGCTGCCCAGTCACATCTGCAGCAGATTCAGAGTGGATTCAAACCAGATTCAGAGTAGATATGAAGTAGATCCAGAGTGTTCAGTGTGGATTCAGAACGATTTGACATGTTCAAAGTGGACTCACAGGAGATTTGTAGGTGTGAGTAGCAGCAGAGGTTCAAATTGGATCTGTATTGAACATTCATATTGAGTCTGAATCCTACCACACTGGAAGGAGCTCTATTCGAGCAAATGCAAATTTCTTCACATTTGATTCAATTCAAACTGAACACACAAAAAAGCATTCGGGCACATCACTAATTTCTTGCCTCTTTGTCACGCTGCCTTTTTTTGTTTATTGTTTACCAACATCTTATTCCATTTATACTTCCACTATATCTTACCATTTAAACTCTTCCTATCCCATTTTTTACAGTCTTTCCACCATGGTGCAATAACTGATTTTGCAGCCATAATCATATATTCAGATGTCCTCATCTTCTTTCTTAATATTTGTTCCTTCAAAATCATATTACAAACATGTCTGTTTATTTTTTAAAAAAAATACGCCTGTTTAGTAAGAGTTGTCATGTAATTTAATATCTCATTACAAAAACTCCAGCATCCCCAGAGTTGAGGAGGGTAGTGGTCATATAAACAGCCTCCCAGGATGGCCCTGACAACTCCAGCCAACTCTTGAAGAATTTTTTGAGATCTCTTATAGAATGACAAATGTTATTATTATCACTACTGTTATCTTGAACTATATCCTGAGGTTCTGAGGCAGTTTACAACAGTCCAATAATAATTTTTAAAAAAAAACTAGGAAGAAACTAAATTTACAGCAACTATTTTGAATTTCACTAGGCACATTTTATTTAAATTAGATGCAAATGTGATTGCAATACTAAGTCAATATTTAACTTTTTGAGGGCGGCATTTTGGATTTCATAGTTGCTGCACAACATTTTACAATGACCCAATCTGTCACTGTGATCTTATTTTCCTTTGCTCTACTAATAACAACCATTGAACAGCTGTATCTGAATAGGCGGGTGCAGGAATATTGCCCTTTGCCCTTCTATAGTCTTCGGTATTTGACAGTATCATTTGTATCTGTAAGCAGTAGAAGGATGACAGTTAATTCTTTACTACACAGAATAATCATAGTTGTCCCTTCTGTGTGTAGATGTGCTATACAGAATTTTGGGTTTGCTATTATTGTTGTTGGACCTCCCTTTAGAGCAAAAGAACTCATCAGCAGCAAACTGATTTTTTTTCCATGCTATCCAAAAGTTTGATTTTCACGGTTAGATAATGTGAAAGAAAAACAGCTCCTGCAATATTCCAGGACTATATTGGGGTTGCCATAAATATTTGTGGCAATCCTAATATAGTCTGAGGATAATTGAGCCAAACCCCACAACACTGCATCACTATTACAGAAAACTCTGCAATGACACTGAGTTTTCCATTATAGCTATTGTGTTTTTTCCACCTAGCATTTATTCATGGTATCCATCTCTTGAAAGATAGGAGGTGTGTGAAAAAAACAAAAAGAAGGGTGCTTCTTCTATATGGGTATTTTACAACAGAAACCATCCCATGAAGTGAAAGCCAACCAAAGATAAGAGTCCACTATTTTGCTGGGATTGCCTCCTGCCATCTGGGAATTGTGCCAAAAAAGCTATTCCAGATGGGCGCAAAGAACTCAACCACACGAGTATACCTCCGTTACACACCTGTTTCGTCCAAGACTGTATAACTCATCAAGATCAGGAAATCTCCTAGAGTAATATAAGATAGGACTGATACATTGCAAAGCAAACCGGAGGGAGCTAATTCCATTAATAAGCTTTAGTCCTCTTTCTTTGCAGTCACATTTGAACTTGCTGGTTCCACGTTTTCTTCCCTACAACAGGTCCTCCTTAACAACTACCTAAATTGGTAACATGAAATCCAAGACATGCATAATACTTACTTGGGCCTGGGCTTTGATTCTCCTGCAACAAACCCAATGAAGATAATGAGATATCAAAATAGTTTTCTGCTTTTTAAAAAGATCACTTGTACTTTGTATACTTCCACAGATGTCTTTGTGGGAAGTTTTTAAAAATATCTCCTTGTCCACATTTAAAGTCAGCCATATACTAGTCAATTTTTTTTCCCACAATCCTCAGAATTCTTTTCATGAAAATAGGAAGTGGATGATAGCTGGGACATATTGTAACTTCACTGGCTTCTTTATAACTCCTTACGTGCACAGGAACCTTTGAACGGCTTGGTCCTTCCTACAGAGCACTCTTGTCTTCCCTCTGACATTCAGGAGATACCTATTATTGCATCGTGAGACTTGGTTTACACAAGCCTTTCCTCTGTTAGCAGCTGGAATTAGTTCACATTCATAGCCTTTTATATTGTTTCTGGCATTTTTTGACATTTGGCTATAAACTGCTATAGGAAATTTCCAAGAGAACTAATATATAACTGTTTTAAACCAACTGCTCAACTTGTAGTCCTCCACATGCAATATTTGGCAGCAATTTGTAAGAGTGATGTGTGAACCATCTCTAATCAAATCAGGGGTTGATTAGAACCAGTTCAAAAAGTTCAATTTAGTTCAATACCTCAAGGGTTCAGTAAAGTGCCAGGTAAGTTACAGGTGAAGATACCTAAAGAATTCTAGTGCTTTGCCTCCCCATGAAGAGGGGCAAACTGTAAATGTGCCCTGGGTCTTCTATCTGTATTTTTATTTATTTCTTAAAAGCTGTAGTAAAAATAAGATGCAAAACCTTGATACATATTGTTTCAGTGTTAATCTATAGGCAATTCTGCACTGGCCGGTATACTAGACCATCAAGTATACTGGTTCAGTATAAAGGCCTTTTTGCACTTACCTCCAATAGTTTCAGGTGGATTTCTAGAACGTGATGTTCACACAGCCGCCTGCTGCAGCTGTCCTGGAGGCATACCAGGCTAATCCCAATCCTTACCTTAAATGCTGTCCACAGGCATTCTTCTGACAACAGGAATTGTTTGGGAGATGTGAGTTCACAACATTATCAGGTGTTGTCAAGATGAGGGCTGTTGGTTTAGACCTGAAGCCAATCTTCTGGAGCAGCTGCACTTGCAGGAGGTGTTTTCAAGCCAGAAATGCCTCCTGCTTTACCAGAAGCTGCCTCAGTGTCTACTAGCAGTGGTGCACAAAATGGTGCACCACATGTGTCCTAATCCCTATCTTTCCCAAGGAGAGGAGCAACCATTCAAACCTCTGCCAAGATCAGGGTTGTCTGAAGTACCGTGCAAGCATGCTGGCAACTCAGATGACCCCAAATATGACTGCATATGCACAGAGCATCATCGTCACCATGGCGGCGGTGCATATGCAGCTATGAAAAACTCTGCATCAAAGATGTCGGCTCCTGGACACACACCAGGAACCAGGTAAGTCTCCAGGCACGTGAAGCTTGGTTTGGCATGCACTACCATTGGCAAGTGTGAATGCTAATGCATGCTGGTGGGGAATACACTTTTCCGATTCAGAGGATGGAATGCTAAGTGCAGAAATCCTCCTGGCTCCCCACAATCATCCAAATGCAGCTAGTGGTTAATCAGATGTCAGGATGTCTCACCAGGAACAGAAAGGGATGGTATGCCATTCTCATTGCTAGCATGTAAATGGCCCCAAATGTCTCTACTGTTAACCAACCTGGGGTGGTCTTCAAAAACCATTCCAAGCCCCACCCTGGGCCTCCCTTAGACCACAGCCATGCACAGAAGTACAGTAAGGGTACTAGTACACTTGCTGGTTCTGTATGCTAGCCAGTGCAGAACCACACTAGGAATTTTACTGAACACAGATATTTTAATTTTAAATTCTTATGTTAAAAGACATTTTTGCTTTTCTTTAGCCCACAACATTTAAAAAAATCAGGAGTACCCCAAAACTCAAAACATAATTCTGATGTGCATATTAACTCTGACACTGAGACTATCTGCACACAGTAAAACAAAACAAAACAAAACAAAAGGTCCTGCAAGGTGGCTTACAAGTAATTGCTGGCAGACACTAGCTGCCATATGCTATCACCTCTAAGCGAATTTTGAGCAGTTTTTTTTTAAGTGTGTGTGTGAATGCAACCACATTAAGTTCATTTAAGAATTCCTAGAAAGCTATTTTCTCAGGCAACACTAGACAGACAGAGCAGACAGATGCATGCTGAGTCATCTTCTCACTTACCTTCTTCGGGTTCTTTGGCTTGTTCTTCTTGTTCTATTTTAAAATAGGAGCAAAAGCTTTTGATTAGAGACATACCACTCTGAGAAAGTTGACTCCAGAATTCTTCATTCCCTAATACATTTTATTTCCTCTTAGTGGTGCCTTACTTCATTCCTGGCATGTTTTGTAACTCATTCACCCATTCCTGGGAGAGTTCATATTACTGGCATTCTGGTGTTTAGTGACCAGAGACATTAAATACAGATGGTGATGTGATGCCAGTGTTATGAGCACCAGAATATTTAGTCTCATTGAAGAAAGTGATTTAAACCAATAAATCCTGTTATAGGGTGGGCTAAGGGGAAAGCCAAATCTCAATTTCTGGAAACATTTCCTAATGCTTAATTCCTCTCTGTGATGACTCATGACCTAATGGTGGCGGGGTGCTATCATGATGGTCATACAGATCTTTTAAATAGTTGGCTATTTTCATTTTAAAACAGAATCCTAATTGTTAAAGCAGAGGATATATAGATTACTGGATACCACTCCTCCATAATCCAGCTGGTTGGACTCAATAGTCTACATGAAACCCCAACAACAGCTCTGTAATTCCATACTGTATGTTCTGCGCTGTGAACTTCCCAGATAACAATTGTAATGGCAATGTACAGCATTGCACTTGGAAGCAATGTTCTTCCTCTCCCAACTATCTATAATGTTTTTCCATGCAAGCTGGCAAACCACTAGGGAAGAAAATGTAGGGAAACTTACAGGGGTCTGTAGAGCTGCCCTGACTGGTTGAGCAACCCATCCCATGCTGGACTGAGTTATCTCTGGTATGGGACAAGCCCATCCGCATTGGGATATCATCTTCTGTGCCAGCACTAATGCCAGTTCCAAAATCGACATCTGATTTGGAACTTCTGAATGCTCCAAAGGCCAAGAGCAAAAGATCCTGACTTTTGGAGCTCTCAAGGGATCCATTTTGGTGCTGTGCTCTGTCATGCCACCAAAAAGGGTCCTCCATAGTATATTGAACCATGGACGCAAACCTCTAGCACTCAGTGTCAAGGCCTCCCAGTAAATTAAATTATTTTTCTATCTTACCTTCAAAACTTTCATCATATCCCAGAATTATGGCTTAGCCAAAACAATGCTGTTGAATTTTTAATACAGCAAGTGCAGGGCTTTGCACACAGGGTGTCACGTTAGTATCAACCCTAACTGTTTCACTAGCTTTGGGATTTGCAGGGCCTTTCTACACAGAACTTTAGTATGGAGTAAGGGTCCATATAATGCACTTCTAGGCCTCCTAGATCTGCATGTCAATGCAGATCTATGAGGCCATATGCCCTGAGGCCTGTTCACACTATGGCCTTTAGTGCATAATAAGTGAACTCCTGGGGAAAAGCATATGCACATAGAGTAGACTGTTATGGCTTCCAAGCATGCCCTCCTCCCCAGAAGTTCACTAATTGTTGATTAGATGTAGGCTTCACATGTTAACCAATGTTTACCTAACACTTACCTGAAGCATCCAGCGGCACGACCATTCACTCTTGCTGGTGTTCTGGGGTTGTTTGACATGCTGTACAAGTGTGCTGGCACCTCGGATGACTATAGATGCAACTGTGCATAGACAGAGTGTCAGCATCGTCAGGGCAATGGCGCTGACGCACGTGCAGTCGCTGAGGGTGCCGCAGCCAAAATGGCAGCGCCCAGCAGAGAACTGGGTCCAGGATTGAATAAGGTGAGTTTCTGATCACTCTAGGGAGGGAATGGCCAAAGTTGACTAGTTCTCAAGTGTGAGTGCTAGTCAACATTGGTTAATTGCACTCCTTTCCCATCCAGCAGATGGAAAGGAAAGTGTGAAAATGCCCCTGCTGTTGTTCTTTGTCTGCATTAGATAGAGTATGATCTAGATTAAGAGAAGCTTTAATCTGGATCACTGGTAGATCTGTTTAATCAGGTCTAGCAGCAGACCAGTGAAGCTCTGATGTGGAACATGGAGACCATTTTGGGGACTACCAGGGAACACTTTTCAGTGGTTCACCATAGAACACTGCCAAAAAGTAGCCCCCCAGAAGCCCTGTGCCTAGGAACCTTTGTTCCTAGCCCTTAAAGGCATGGGGTGCACCTGCAAATCTCACTTGAGCTTCACAACCATGGTGCAAATGACACTGATCCAGCCTATGCCATCCTGGGGTCTGGAACAGTGGGCCAGGCTACTTTCAACCCACTGATCCAAAATTAAGACAGGTAAGTGCAGAAAGGACCATAGTCTAAGACCATCTGGAAGCCCACAGTTTGAGACCCGTGCATGAGGGATGTGCATGAATAGTTTTTTTCTATTCCATTCATATCAAATTGAATGCAAGAAAATTCATATTCATTCAAATAAATCCCTTTG
>MTQE01003428.1:6187968-6198406 GCA_014337955.1 Aspidoscelis marmoratus
GCTCTCATGCCTTACAAGTACTCATCTCAGAAAAGCTGACCAGCAAAAACAGAATGCTGAATCAAATTGGTCTCTCTCTCTTTTTTTTGTAACCCAGTAAAGCTCTGATCATGGAGGATCTTCTATTCTAACAGGTGATCCTGATATGATAATAACTGATGAGGTTTTGCATGATAAGGTTAATTTTGCAGCCATGCATTTCTAGAGTGCAGCTAGAAAGGTGACTCAGATCAGGGTGAACAACGAACTGTGCATTTATTTTTAAATGTATTTATTTAAGAATTTCTTTCCTGCCCTTTCCCAAAAGATCCCTGAGTGTGTCACAATGAAAAAAAGATAAAGCATGCAGAAGGCAGAATATCAGGATACCCAGTTTGGTAAGACACCAGAGCACGTCACCAAAATGGGTTCCCCAATGGCTCTGAGAGTAGGAACTTTCATTCCTAGTCCTACAGAATCCTTGGGGCCCAGTCCCAAAGCTCATGCAAGCTTCAGGGTTGGTGTAAGGGCTGGGTCTGGACCAGCACTGTAATGCAAATGACACTGTTCCAGGTCATGCCAATCCCTATTTGGAGCGGTGGACCTCGCTAGTCCAGACCCATTGATTCTGATCATGGCACCATAGTGCCAAAAGACCATAAGTATTCCTAGCCACTCTTCTTAGATCAATAATTCTGGTGTTCCTTGGGAAAAGGTATAAGGCCATAATTAGTTTCTGACTTTGTTCATTATTACTATCAAGTCACACTCAACTCCAGGAGTATGTATGTATGTATGTATGTATGTATGTATGTATGTATGTATGTATGTATGTATGTATGTATGTATGTATGTATGTATGTATGTATGTATGTATGTGCGTGCGTGCGTGCGTGCGTGCGTGCGTGCGTGCGTGCGTGCGTGCGTGCGTGCCTATGCATGTATTTATAAATACATAAATGCTTGCAGTTTTCTTGGTGAAAATACAGAAGTGGTTTGCCACCACCTTCTTCTAAGAAAATGCTGGAGATTGAATATGTGACCCTCTGCTTTCCAGGCATTAGTTCTATCCTTAAGAACATATTTTACTTTGTCTGTTAACCCTCAACACAACTGCAATCCTCTAGTAAGAGTTACAGTTTCCACATATTTTGATAAAGTACTTCCTGCTGTCCACCAGCCTGCTAAGTACTAAGTAACCCATTTAGGATGAACACCTTTACGAACATAGAGAACCTCATAACGTCACTTACCGGACATTAGCCAGTATGATGCATCATGCAAATAAAGCTTTTCAGCATCATTTTCAATGTGAATAGTAGCTGATGACATATAAAAGCTTGAAGAAATGTGACATTCACATCACTAGATGTGAAAGGACCCTAAATCTCACAGCTTGTAGATATGCCCTGTGAGTGATGCAAAATGAACATATAAACTGGAACAGATCAATGAGTATTTTCTTTACATATAATTGTCAAATAGTGGTGAAATGAAATGAAAAGAAATGTTCTACTACCGTCTTCCACTTCTATCCATTCTTCCTCTTCTTAACCAGAGCAGACAAGGGTAGTGAAAGGGAATAAGTAAAGAAAGTTAGCAAGGGAAGGTCACAAAAAGCTGTGGCTTTGAGATACAATATTTATAAATCAATTAGCATTTGTGCACAGGAGTAGACTTCAGGTACTAAATATTATGAAGCAAAGTAATTGCAAGGCAAACAGTGTATTAATGCTTGGAGAATCCAGAATATCCCAACATTTATACACATACACAAAAGAGCAATTATGTCTACATTCAAACACAAAAAGTGGATGTGTAAAAAGCATAAGATAAACTTATCAACTTAGACTGCAATCCTAACCTCACTTTCTTAAGAGCAACGTATTTTGCTTAACATCTAAATGGACAAAATGAGTATTACAGTGCGATTCAGAGAGAATGACTCTCTCCAAGGAGCAGAAAATCTTTCTAGGATGATTCCAAAGATCCCTAAAGTATTTTTTGTTATTCAAGCCCCACATTTTTTCCAAAATAATTTCTCCTAAAATCATCCTGCATTTTATTTTTTAAAAAACTTATAATTTCTAAATTCCCCTGGGCAAATTATAGGGATGTCTTATATGTCACTACATCTTACATGGGGCAAAATGTGGTATTTTTAGAAAGTAATAAGAGAAGTCCATGGTTTTGTTCTGCAAGATCATAGTCTTTTCAATCGATCAGTTTACGCTTAACTGTTCGGGTTGATTTTTAAATACTTTATTATAAAATGCATAAACTTGCTTTACCCATCCAAATGAAGACATTACTGAATTGTAATCTATCGGCATGTGATATGTTGTTAGTAAAAGCAGTAAGTGGCAGATAATGGGTGTTTTCCCACTGTCACTAAAAGTACCCATTAAGTACCCATTAATGGGTATGAAATGGCATTTTTGTACCCATTAATGGGTACGAAATGGGTACTTTTAGTGACAGTGGAAAAACACCCAATATTACAGAGCAGGAGAGCTAGAATAAAAGCAGAAGTAGCAGAAAATTTGCTGAGACAGAAAAGTATTAAAATAGGGAGAAAACATTGCCAAAGAACATGAAACTAGGTCCGTATTTTCAATTACTGTACCTTTGCTATTCTGGGACAGATTGCTTCTGGTACAGAACAAGGCCACCTGCATTGGGATCGCCTGTCCTCCAAATGTGTTGGCTCCAAAGTTTGTGCTAGCTTCAGAACCAATGTGAGGTGTTCAAAATGTTCCAAAGGCCAGGAATGAAAAATTCTGCCCTTTGGTGCTCCCTGGTGTTCCATTCCATTTGGTAGCACGTTTTGTTGTGCTGCTGAAATGGGTCCCTGGTAGTGTACGAGACCACCCCCAAGTATGCCAGTAGTCCTTGAAAAAAGTGGACTAATAAATTAGACCATTTGGGGCATACCAACTGACTCTAACCAGTGCTGACAGAGTATACATGGAGCGGGAGGGTCCTCTGCTATTCCACACTAGTGTGTAGCTGGTAGAAGTTTACGCTACACCATGGTCCAGTTTACCTCCCAGTGCTGAACTACCCTAGGAATCCCATATTGGGTACACCACTAGCATAACAATGGGGGAGGAGAGTCAATTTTATCACCAGCAGCTACAACTCTGAATTAAGTCCCATGTAGATGAATCTTTCATCAATTGAGTTATCAGTAGCCACAGAGGAGCATAGTAACCAATGAAGGTATTCTTGGATGGTTTGGTAGATTTTAGTAAAATGACTGACCATCACAGCTAAGGTTCATTAACAAAGTCCTACCTTCTTCAACATAATCTTCTGTTGGAGACCACAGGAGAAGAACAAAAAGAGACAGCAGAATTAGAGTTGGCAATGATTACATGAAAAAAAATACAAAATCTTTAATTTTGTGTTTTATTCACTTACCTTCCTGTTCCCTGCAAAGAAAGATAAAAAATACCCATGTTAGAATAATGGTTGCTTTTTCTTTCTTCAATTATTTTATGACAGAGTAATGCTCCAAAACATATTTATGGAATAATCCCCTAGAATAAATTTCCAGAGGAATGGTTATGTTAATCTCCTGTAGCTAAAAAAGAAAAGAGATGTATGACACTAAAATTTAGTCACAATAATTAGGTTTATATATCAGACAATTATTTGCTGACATTTTAAGGCTGCAGTTAGATGAGGACACATTCTCTGTCGGGAAAGTGTTCTAATCTAACCCTACCACTTTTCTCCCCTGACCTAATAATCCACAAATGCGGCCAAAACAACAACTATGGAACTTCCCAGTAGAATGTGCAGTGGTCTTCTTGGCCAGTGCTGGTAGGATTCAAAAGAGGCTCAGGCTCTCTTTTGATACACAGTGGCTGTGTTCAGACATAACAAAAGAGACACATCAGAGAGATATAGTGTGTTGCCCTCATGTTCCCAATTGTTCTCTAATCTGCCTTTTCTAGCACACAATGTTCATGAGAGGTTGAAAGACTAGTACGTGAACAATCCCATCTCTAAGCCATCCCTGAGCTACCTCATAGATGCTTTTTTTTTTTTACCTGTGTCTGATCCCAGCCAATGACTCCCTATCCTTGGCCTGCCTCTAGCAGTCTAATCTGTGTGCCCAGGAACAACCTATATGCAAAGTGGGAAAAACTACTCTGCAAATACAACATAGGGCAAGATTCCTCCTGCTGCCACTTTTCATAAAGATGGTGGTGGCAGGAGCAGCCCATAGCCTGTTCTTGAGTCTGGTGACATCATACCAGTCAAGCTCTGAAAATGGCCCATCCCTGGAGCCTGTCCCCAGAGTGCAAAGTCAACACCTGGAAACTTTTGCTTTCCAACTCACCCTAGGGTCAAAGAAAGCAGATGCCACAGTAAGTGTGCCTACAGTATATGTGAGGAACTTGCCTCCTTCTCTCCTGTTCCTTTTTTGAAATAAAGTGAACAGAAAAAGAAACCCAGCAAAACAGCAGAGTTGGTGCAATGTTCTATCCCATCTGAGGGATAAGGGGGAGGAAAAGACATTAGGTACCATTTTAAGGGGAGAATCTGGCACTGATTCACCTGCTGCATTGGGATTAAAAATCATCCCATGAACATGAATCAACTAAGAGCAAACAATGAGGAACCTCTCAGCACATGTTCTTTTGAAGATGCCTCTTCTGAGAAGAATCATCCTTGGAGAAGCTCATCCCATTACCTTTGTAGGTTATTTTTTCCCCTCCATAAGGGAAGGATGTGCTCACCTTCACACTGTTATGTGCAAGTAATGGGATGATATACAGGAATACCAGGTTCAATTCCACCATCCTCCATGAAGCCAGCTGGTTGACCTTGGGCTAGTCACAGCTCTCTTTTGAGCTCTCACAGCCCCACCCATCTCACAAGGTGTTCTTTTGTGGGAGGAAGAATAGAAAGCTTTGCCAGCTGCTTTGAGTCCCCTTATATGGGTGAGAACATTTGTTACCAGTTTTCAAAATTGTACCCAGCCTTTGATCTTGCTGTACAGTCCTCAGAGTGGGCTGTTAATAGCCCAGCCTAGTGAAATGCTGGATTCATAAGTACCATGAAGAAATGACCATAAAATGGATATGAGAAATTCCAAGATACAAATTACAACAGTTGGATTTATTTAAAAAATATACATGCATATATCGTCTTACTAGCTGGAGAAAATTTATGATTTATGCATCCATTAGAAAACCCTGAATAGAAACATGCATGAAGAAGATGAAGTGAATTCAAATTCTGAGTTAGTGGATATGGTGTGGCATTGTTCCCTTAGCCCACATGGCTGCCTATCCCTGGTGCCAGGAACAGCCAGTGTGATTTCTGAGGGAAGCAGAGAATTGTGAAATTATTTCTCTGAGAAACCCATTAGCAGTAAAAGTACAGAAATGCTGTTCTGCCTAGCATTTCTTCTGACCTTTCTAGGTTTTGTTGATTTTTTGTTGATCTGATAGCTTGATGAAAAGAATTAGGCCCTTTTCTGGATAAAGTCAGAAGCCAAGAGGACATCTCCTCAATAAAGAACAGTAACATCAAGGAATTTAAAGACATTCACATAAGGATTTGTGTTGTTTGTTTGCGGAACACCTGCGTTGTATGAAAACAAGCACAGCCATGAGAATTTTGCAACATCTGTTACCTACAGGAATAGGATGCAAACCCTAGGGAATTCATAGTGTAGTTAATGTAGTAAAGACTCTCAGTCAATATATAAGAACCAAGGAATGAGCAACATCCCTGATGAAGATTCTGAGCATGCTGAAGTTTTTTATGCTGCTGTTACCGTATTTCTTCTTTTATGAACATTTCTGTGCCCAGAAAACTCACTGATCAGTTAGCCAATGGATATTATGGTTAGGTGAATTTTCAGATAAATCTTAGGCATATGCAGAGTTCTGTCTTCAACCTTCTTTTTCTACATTCTCCAGGATTAAATAAACCTGTGTTATCTCTAGTATGATAAAAGTTAAGTGATGCTGCTGGTATGGAAACTTTTCTGGATGTTTCAGCTGGTGAGCATCTAATCTGTCTTTGTAGCAAAGGGGATCAGCACAACCATTTGAACTGGAAATGTTTATCCAGTAAGTATGCTGGCCCCTTGCTTTGCTCCATGTGATGTTCCCTGGCTGTCGTTGCATCTGTCATTAACTATTCAACGCCCACAAAGGCTTAGCTTTTCTTTTTTAACCTGGTATGTTAGACCATATGTGCAGACCCTTGTCTCAGTCTCTTTTTGGTGTTATTTGTGACATCAACAACTGATTTTATCTTTGGATTGCATGTCAGTAAATGTTATCAGTAATTTTCTTTCCTTCAGACATGCCACATTCCAAGGAACACCCTTAGTTTTCCAGTTACTTAGCACTTAGGACTCAACCTTAAGGGTAGGAGCAGTTAGAAACTATTGCCCTTTCTCCACATCTGTCTTAATTCTGGACTAGTGGGTCCAGATTAACCATGCCCACTAATCCAGACCACAGGAAGGCATGGGCAGGATCAGCACCAACAGCACTGATCTGGATCAGCCCACATCAAGGCTATGAAATACACATGAGCTTTCCAGACACACTCTCAGGTCCTCTGGGTGGTGGGTGCTTAGTATCAGCAAGCTATGACGCACCACTGAAAGGCATCTCCTGGTACTCCTGAACACAGGAGGCAAGTCTTCAACCAACCTCCCATGTTCTGAATTAGGGCCACTCTAGTGCGCCGGTAGACCCAATTAAATGAGTCTACCAATGATCCAACTTAAGGCTTCCCTTAATTCTGGATCACACTCTCTAATACAGACACAGCAGACCAGCAAGGGGCATGGCCTCATAGATCCACATTAATCCATGAGCAGAGAAGTGTATTACATAGTAGGGATGTGCACAAATTATTCATGCATTTGGAATCCAGATGAATATGTCCAGATTCTGAGATTCATGGATGGATCGGATAGGGCCCTATTCAAAGGGCCCTTTCCATCTACGAATTGGATAATCCAGTATCAGTAGAAGCATCGGTAGAAGCTTCTAGGGATACTGGATGCCCCAGGGCATCCCTCCCCCGGCCACCTCCAGCCACCCTCCCCCCAAACCTCTCCAACAACCTTCCTGGGGCCCCTTACCTGCTCTGGTGGCAGCATGGGCCTCTTCTCGGGCCCTCTGGAACCATGAAAGGGTTCCAAGAGCTAAATACAGGCCTTATGGTAAAACCAGAAGGCCTGTATTTAGCTCTCAGAACCATTTTGCAGTTTCAGAGGGGTCCAGGAAGAGGCCCACATCACCACTGGAGTGCTTGTGCCCACCTCCCCAGGGCCCACTTACTAGGGGCTCATTCCAGTGGCGGTGCGGGCTTCTTCCAGGGCCCTCTGGAACCACAAAAGAGTTCTGAGAGCTGAATACAGACTTTACTGGAAGGGCTGTAGTTAGCTCTCAGAACCCTTTTGTGGTTCCAGAGGGCCCTGGAAGAGGTCCGCACTGCCAGCGGAGCATGCCCATCCACCTCCCTGGGCCCCATTTATGAGAAGATGGGGCGGCAGCAGTGCAGAGAAGGCGGCAGTGATGGTGAGGTGTTCAGGTAAGTGGGGGAGGGTAGGAATGGGGGTAGAGATAGGTATGGGGTGGGGGAGGGGTTATTTGTTCCTGGCACAGATATTTTATTGAATACCCCCACATCCGTGGGGCATGGATATTCTATCCAAATACCCCCACATCCGAGGGAGTGGGGGTATTCGGTTGGAGCCAAATTTTTCCACACTCTATTCAACTCAAATAGAATGTGGAAAATGGCTCTGTGCACACCCCTACTATGTGGATCCTTAAACTCTATTAAGGGTTTGTGCGAAAGTAAACTGTCTTGGAAAGTAAAAAGTACTTTGCATCTTAGGGCGGTGATGGCCAACCTATGACACGCGTGTCACAGGTGACACGCCAAGCCCTTTTGGGTGACACACATGGTCACCCTGGCACCTGGATGTGTAGTGCTTGCTTGTTCTTGAAGTGTATGAAATACCAACTTTCAATTTAAGATTTAGCAACAAAAGTCAGTGATGTAAAGAATTATTGTTTTTGCTTTTAATAAAATACATATATCAAAAATATAACTTTTTTGCTAGAACTACAAATATCACAAAATTATGGATATTTCTAGATGTGCACAGCACCTGAATTAAGCTAGGTTTTCTTGCAAATTTTGACACACCGAGCTCAAATGGTTCGCCATCACTGTCTTAGGAAAATGACTGGAAGCAGCATGTGGCCAGTCAGACTTGCAAAAGCGTGGCTTCATGCTTTGCTTCAGCTGGAGATGGAGCTCAAGTAACTAGAACAGGTGCCGATAAAAAAGGAGGCTATTGCAGCACAGAGGAATGAGGAAGGGGGCGTAAGAGCATTTTTTTCATTGCACTCCATTGGGTGAGTCTTTGGAATTGTGGGGGAAGCTATGCAAGAAACTGATGAGTGAGTTGTGGGAATTCAGAAAATTGAGGAGGTGTGAGGGGCTGGGGGTAAAGATATGAAGAATTATCTACATGACGGATATAATAAAGTCACAAGTCACCTGGGTTCTCAATGCATTTACAGTGTAGCCTAATGGTCTTGCAGTTACTTAGTACTGGAGTGTATATTTTGCTGTTCATCCAAAATTCCTAAAAGGAAACTATTTAGAATATTGCGCATTTGCTCTATTCATTAGTCATTCTTAATGGAGTGGTGTCCATTTTCATTAAAACTGGGATCAGGTTTAACAACAACCGTGGAGAATATATTGCCAGAGACCAAAATACTAAGTTGAAGATGCTAACATATCCAAATGATCATACCAAGGCTTTGTTGACAAGTAGGCAAAACAAAGTGGCTTAAAAGTGTCTTTGAGGTTGTGGCGTGTAGTCCTTGTTTTCTCATCCCATCCCTAATCCACATTTCCTAGCCATGAATGTTTATGGGAGGGGGAAGAAGCAGACTAGCATGTGAATGGTCTTACCGGTGAAACATCCTTAAGTTTCCTCAGAGGTGGGTTGCTGTTATGTTTTACCATCTGTAACTTACTACATGTGGCAGCCAGTTATGTGGGGTGGAGAGAAGGAGCTTAATGGTAATTTATGGTTACTCTTTGATCTCTACATAAATTACAAGTCAGATATTGGTCACCTTGAGATGTTGCATGAAAATTCCACTATTTAGCAGTATCCCAGAGTAAAGCTGCTCCAGAATAATTGCTTATTGCCCAGACAGCTGAGCAACAGTGTTCTGCAAGCACTGGTAGTAATCTTGCCTGACATTTGCTTCCACAGTGGTATGATGTGCACATCTGGGTATTTCAACAGTGTGAAATACCCAGAAGTATACAATCATTGCCATGTTTACATGCATGGCTGGGATTTTCAGGCCCCTTAAATGTGTGGTGGCCATTTTTCAAGATGTCGGTTCCCCACAGCAGCCTTGCGATAGCAGGAAAAACAAGGGTTGAAATATTTCCCCCACCATAGTGATATTGCAGGATATAGCCCCTGTCCTAGGGATAGGTTGGGATAGCCACGGACATGTCTAACAATCCTAACATAGTCCTGGGATACCCACATGTTTTACACCCATTGATCCAACACATCCATTGATGCACCCATTGATCCAACACAGAGGTAAAACCAATTTTAAAGGGTTTACAAGTATCAAAATCTAATGGTGAATTGCTATTTTGGCCTTTCCCAGCACTCTGCATGTCAGCTGCAATTGTACCCTAATCAGTGGAAATGTCAGAGAAGCAACAGAACTGTCATCTGGCACATGTCTGGATTCTGAAGAGACTAGCAAGAGCATGCAACACTTACTCTTCATATTCCTCAATGATCTCCTCTGTGTCTGACATTTTGAGATACCTGGCATCAAAAGTAAGACAAAAATTAGAGTGAGGTTTACATGTTGCACAACTAGACCCTCACATAATAAGGTTCAATTGGGCACCACAGACAGGTCACTGAAACAACTGAAATGCTGAAGTGTTGCCCTCCAGATGTTGCTGAATTACAAGTTCCCATCAGCAACACATTAATTGTCACTTATCTCAAAATAGGATACCTACTTACACCCCTCCAGAAACCAGAAATACATCACTAAGGAGTGGATAAAAGAGAATTTAAAAATTGCATAAAATTTGTGATAAACTAAAAAGAAAAAAACACCCAGAGGTGGGGAGGCCAGTTGGGCCCCTTCTCTGGGGTCCTGCCACCTGCATCGGCCAGGATCAGGCTGACGCAAGTGGCAGGACCCCCATCCTACACACCCCAACCCACCCCAGGGTCGCACACACGTGATCGCTCCTTCCCTGCTTGCCACTGGGTCGCAACTGGCACAAGGAGGCTGGGGATGTTCTACACATGCATGTGGGGCAGTCCCTGATTTGTCAGGCACCCACCTAAATTATTTAGGGTAGTAAAATCTGAAAGAGATTGTCAAGAGCTCCA
>MTQE01003428.1:6216336-6251981 GCA_014337955.1 Aspidoscelis marmoratus
TGAGGAACTGTATTAAAGGGTCATGGCATTAGGAAGGTTGAGAACCACTTATCTAACCTAATCATTGTACAAGTTTAGTGGTATAGTACAGAGGTACCTTTGGCTGAAGAGGCAGCCTGCCCTCCCCTCTCAGGAACTGTTATCTGTAGTCTAAATTTTAATTGTATTTTACTGAACCTCCCCTCCGCAAGACCCTAAAGTATAAAGCAGGATTTAAATGCCAATGTATAAACAAACAATACCATCAATATTCTAATTGACCCTGTTTCCCCTTTTACCTTTGGTTTCCTTCAGGCATCTTCAGACCGTTTCCCCAGCTGATTTTGCTGTGCAGTATTTTCAGTTCTCTGAGAGTCCTGAATAGGGACAAAGCAGTAGTTGGGAAGGGGCAGCAGCACCAAGAAAACTACTTCCAGAAGGACTGAATACTCTATACAGCTATTTTTCCATTGTGAAAGAAAGCACATCAATGTGAGTTTCTGGTTTATGACCACTACACTGTTCCCAGGTCTTGGACACACACTGTTGTGCCAAAATTCTGCAAACTGTAGACAACCATCTACACTTTGCAGTGCAGAGTTTGATGTACTGGCACATACTGGTTATGCTGCTGTGTCTCCACTTATCCAAGAGGGGCCTAGGTGAAGCATCTTCACCATTGTGCCTCAGCTTGTGGTGGCAATGCGTGCCTCAAAGTGGCCACACTAATCCAGAGGTATGAACATCCAGCAATCTCAAAGAGAAAAATACCTTTTTTGCACTTTTTTTTATTCTAGAACAAGGAGCTCCCTTGTAGACTTTGGCCTTTTCTGTGCTTACCTATAGAGCAGTATAGTGCAAGACCTAGCCCATTTCTAGGCTCTCTCTACTGCACTCTCGTGTGGATTAGAGAGGCCCTGCCCATGCTGTGTCTGAATTGGGCCTCTGGATCAGAACACAGAGGCACACAGAAGCAATAGGGGGGGACACTGCACCACTGAAATGGGTCCCCTAAGCCTCTGAGGCCAGGAACTTTTACTCCTGGTCATTGGAGTCCTCATAGCAAGTTCCAAAACTCCTGTCAGCTTCAGGATGCCATCCGAACTGCTCCAATCCCCAGATCTATCTTCTGGATAGTTAGGAATGTTCCAAGGGAGATAAATATGGAAACTATTCAAGACTAAATAAGGTATTCAAAATTCTGAAATCAAATAATTATCACAAGGCCCTCACTGCCACTGCCACAACCACCAAAACTGGCTGTTAAAGAAAGAACCAATCAGAGTAAAAGTGTGCTGTGTTGTTGGGTTTTTGTGAGATGAATCTGTTGTCTTTCATACCTTGGTCCCTTCATCTTGAGTTCGGCTGATCCAGAGGTTGATGCGTGATGTGACTCCTCCTGGAATTTTCAAGCTCTCCTAAACCACAGATGGAATAGAAAACACAAATGACAAAGGTGGGAGGCACTTCCTCTGCTTTTGGACATCCTACCTAGAAAGTCAGAAAATAGACTGGGAAGATTCTAAGCTAGATGCTGATTATTAAACTATCAGCTGAGAAAAAAAAGTGCAATGCAATGAAATATGTGAAGAGAGTTTTGGGCCTGGGGTAACAGTCTGCAAAACACTAGAGGAAAAAATGATAGCAGCAGAATAAATTCAGGAGAAACGGAAGCCTGGTGAAAACTATTTCTGAAACTACACAGTGAAAGAAGTTGCAACACTCGTTACAGAAATCTAAACAAATTTGTGTAGCAACAGATAAATGCATGTTTGAGGCCAAATCCTGGACTGACCAACAATATTTCCTTTGTCAGATACTGATCACTTTTACTCGTAAAGTTACTTTTAATGCAAACTCTGCACATTCATTGTTACATATGTAAACAATATTACTTGTAAGCTAATATGAATGTAACATTCCTAAGGTGGAGCTAAAATAAGGAGTGCCTTATTACATTGTCACATTGTGAAGGTAAAACTGAATCAAACAGAGAGGATAAATGAGAAGGGGAGCGGGAAAAGGAACTCCTTGTACAGCCCTAACATACATCCAACAGTAAAGAAGGAATGCATTTAAGTTATTTCCACACTCAGTGGTATCCCAGCCTAGGAAGGGATCCAGGGGCCTCATTTCCACGCAGTGGGGTCAGACACCAGAAACCCTGCTCCCTTCTAGGGTACTAGTGGGTCTATGGAGACCCTTTTTGATAGCATTCCAGGAAGGAATGCTGGGAGTGGCACCAGAAGTGGCATGCTACAAAAAAGGATCCTCCCAGAAACTCTTAACAGCTAGGAACAAATATTCCTGGCCTCCAGAGGCTGGGCACTGGCACCAAGGGCTAGATCCAGCCTTTGGAGCCAGATGTCAAGGCTGGGCTGATATGGACCACCCAACATGCCCATACTAGGGCTACTCTGCCCAAGCATTGGCTGGACTACCTAGTATGAGTTAGCACAGTGTAGGATAGCCTGTATTGTCCAAAATGGCTTTAGCGTGACTCAGTTAGGGTGTTTTTTTTTTAATTTGTGAAATGTCATTTAATTTTTTTAGTCTTTATTTTGTCTGCCAACTCCTTGAAGACTTTTTTGTCACTAAAATCTTACAGAAACTCTGAAAATTATAATGCAGTAAAAACTTCATTGTGCAAAAAGTAATTAAGACAGTCAGAGAATGTGGTCCCATTCAAGAGATAATGAGCTTTGAAATCATTTTGACTCTCTAAAGTTCCCACAGGTTTTCAAGAATCTATGCCTTTTGCAGACTAAAGCTCCTGAAAAGGGGACTATCTGTATGCAGATTCCATCAGATCTAACTGGGAGGAAGAGAAGGAATAAATGTGGTAGCAAGAAATAGGGAGGGAGGGTGGCATCTGAGCTTCCCACCCCGGTGATGTCATGATTTGAAAGATAGATGGGGTCCAATTGCTGACTGCATTGGGAGTGCTTTTTCTGAAAGGAGGATATATTTGTTTTTGCTCCTGTGTTCACAAATGGGGCAGGTGAGTGTGTGGAAATAAATGCCATCAAAACGCCCTGTGTGATCACACTCCCTGGGGCTCCTCAGACAATCATGAGAGAAATGCAGTGATAAGCCACAAGAAATTATTCTGATTGCTCTTATCAGCAAATTGTTTCTTCACTCATATGTGAATGCATGAAGAAGGCAACAAAGAGGCATCCTGATGGCCACAACTGCAGCCAAAATGTATATACAGGGATCCAAGTGTCTTCAGACATTCCTTTCACATTTCCTAACCTCCACATTAATTCCAGACATGATTTTTTTTTCTGCTACAAGCACAACATTGTCCACAGTAACATTCTGGGTACAAACAGAAACCTCAGACATTTGCCCACAGTTCAGTTGCCCATGCAGTGGCTTCCAATGTGGTTAGTGTTAGAATCTTTTGTAGGTTTTAAAGGATAAGCATTGGAATTATTTATAGCTTTATTAATTTAAATCTTACCTTCCGGATAAGGGTTGTAGACTCAGTCCGAGTGGGAACAGTTGCTTCAAAGATACTACGCTTGCTAGCCACTCCCTCTGAAGACGGATGGAAATTTCTCCGAGCAGATGGAGATATTTTAATTGATCCTGCTCTCTAGGAAGAAAAAATAGTCCAGCAACAAGAAAAATTCAAGCTTCAAAAAGGAATAAAGGCCTTCATTCCGTTTTACAAGTTATTCCTTTAACCTAAACAGTTTGGTAAACAACTAACAACTTTCTGCACTAAGCCTTATTCCAGATTATATTCTGGAATAGAGACCTGCTATCTACAGCAAGGTGCCTTTGTTTTTTTGCTTTTGTGCCATTGAGTTGGACTTGACAATTAGCAACTACGATAACATCTACACGTGGCTGCTAGCCCACACCAGCAGTCCATTGGGTCACTGAGAGGCTATACCTCCAGCCTGCATGGAACCAAAATCTGCATTTCCAGGAACAGGCCAGAGTAGTCTACCTAGTACATAGAACCCAGCACCATTTCACTGAGCTCCCAGAAATGGACAATTTCTCAGTTACAGTCTCAATTGGCAGCTTTGGAGGCCATAAACTTTCATTATCAGCCTCTGAAGTTAGACTGGATTGATCCACCATAATAAAGAAAGTCCACGGCACACTCTTCAGGCCACTAATCTAGGCTAAGAATGGCTTGCACAGCACACACCAATTTATTGCCTATATGGATGTATCAGTGCAGTGTTCCTGACATACACAGACACAGTTTGCTGTCACCTTTTTCCAGGGCAATGCTGAGGAGCAAGCAGCGGGCCTTCTACATTTCAGGAAGTTGCTGTAGTATTACTGAGCAACAATCACTCCCTTTATTAGCTTATTCCCTTTTTCTTTTTTCTTCTCCACATGATCAATTCTTCACAACATTCTTTTTTTTCTTTTTAGTTTAAATGTCACACAGACTCTGAAACTACTCAAAGATTGTCCAGCTATCTTTTAAATCAGATAAGACCTTGGCAGTCTCTTATATTTAGATCTGTTACAGTTATCTACAAGCATGGAGAGAACCAGAAGGAAAACTTTTATCAGCCAACCCTGTCTGTTCCGGCATTTACCTGCACTGCAGAGGTATACTTCTCAAGTTTCTCTTCAAGTTTCATACTACTTGCTGGAATCCTCATGCTGGCACTAGTGGAGGGGAAAAAAACTATAAAACAGGCAAAGAAAAATGCCCCAAGATTCTTTGAGTAGCAATGATTCATACAGCAGTTGGATTGAGTCTTATTCTGGATTAAGTCACAGAATAGAGACTTGCCATTTGCACATTAGTGCAGTCTACAGTCAGACCTGCTTGGTTTTGATCTGCATTTCACCAAAACAAACCACATTTGGGTCCACTGCAGAAATGGGCAATTTCACAGTTCCCTTCATGGGCTGGAACCTAAAGGTAAGTCTTTGGTTAGGATTAGTATGCTTATGGAGCACGATTTTGTGCTCCACAACTTAGTATGCAATTCAGCAACCTCTGGGAAGGCAGGGGGTGTTTCTAGTCTGTGAATGCTTCCTGACAGGGCAGATGTACCTGTCCAGATGTTGCCTAATTACATACTACGGGTTGAAGTGTGAATTCAGCCCATGACTCAGGCAGTGGCCCATGACCCTTCATGTATTGTCAGTCTCCACCAGAACACTATCAAAGTATCTGGGCCTGTACTCAAAGCACTCAACTGTCAAATGAATTTTTTGAACTCTTCAGCACCCTAAGTCTGGATTTCCTGGTGATTGTGGGGCAGCTGGAAGTTGAGTGTATGTGAATGCTACCCACAGAATCCCCCAAGACTTCACAGTGTGCTAAAGATATTCCACTCTGTAAAAGTGAACACAGGTGGATGCAGGAGTGATCCTGTTTCTGTGTTTTGTTGAGTGAAGACTGTGCCATCATCTCCCCTACTGTAGATGTAACCACAGTTTCTGAAGGTGAAAGGTTCTGCTTGTTCACTTGTGAGCCAGTTTGATCTAGTGGTTAGGGAGCCAGACTCTTATCTGGGAATACCAGGTTCAATTCCACCCTCCCCCATGAAGCCAGCTGGGTGACCTTGGGCTAGTCACAGCTTTCTTCTGAGCTCTCACAGCCTCACCTACCTCACAGGGTGTTCTGTTGTGGGGAAATAGAAGCTTTGTCAGCTGCTTTGAATCCCCTTAAAATGGGTGAGAAAAGTGGGGTAGAACAGCCAACTCTTCTTCTTCTTCTTCTCCTGCACTTCCAACTTCTAACTCTATGGCTATGTTCACAGCTGAGTTTTTTATTCAGCTTCAGTCCACACTTAGAGTGAGAGAACACAACAGCAAAGTGTCAATCTGTTTTCTTTCAGCACTATCTACCTCAAAAAATCCACCTTTGGGTTAAATAAAATGGAAAGAAAATGACTTATTTTGCAGATGTGTTCCCTCACCCTGGAAGTGGACCGGATGTGGATTAAAACTAAGGTGTGAGCCAGGCCTATGGTTTGAATTGTTTAAGATCATCTATTTACCTTCTGTTTAGTGTATCTTCTTTATCCTTCTTTGGAACCACCTAGAAATAAAAAAAAACTGAGTTAGGAAACTGAGATTTCTTGGTTCTGGCAAGGTCAGCTTTCAAATGTGGAAGGTTAAAGCACATGTCCACATGCTAGTGCAAACTATGATAGGCCCTGGGTGGGCCCAGCCATAATCTATTCCAGCAGGTGGATGACAGGCTCCTATTCCATGATATAATCCAGAATAAGGCCAGTGCAGAAAGGGCCCAAATTAAGATCATTACGGCAGCATTCGCACACAAGATTAAATCTGAATCCAGTCCAGATTCAGTATTGGCCATTCCCATTAAAAATTTTATTATCAGACTTTACGAGGAATAAATTGCTATAATCCACAGAAAAAAAGTCCTTAGGAAACTGTTCTCGGTCCCCTTTTGGGGCCCAGCTCGCATTATTTTTTCCTATGGGAACAGTCCTGGACTATTGGGGGAGGAGATTGTGCCTTTCAGGCTGTCTCCCAATCTCCCTGTGTCCAACGCCTGCTGCTGCTGTCGGCACAGCATTAGATTGGTGGAATTTCACCTCTGGGAAGGTCTGGCCCCTGTCCTTGCTGTCCCTCACCCTATTTTAAGAAGATCAAAACTGCTGAGCATTTTTGTGAATGTTAAAGAAAGGATGATAAAGCATGAGATAAAACCACTGATCGCCAAGCATGATTTCTGGGTTGTTTTGGCTTGGTTTGGGGGCTGTTTTGTGCATGAGCACTGTGCCATTTCACTGGACACTTTGCTGAAGTGTGGTCCTGCGCAAAAGTCCCCTAAAGCTGACGGCCACTCGCGGTCAGCTACGTGCTGCACTGGCTTTTTTCTGCCATTGCAACCATGAGTGGCACGGGGCAGTGGGGGGGGGGTTGATCCAAAGATGGAGCCACATCAAGCTTGCTCTCTGTCAAGGAGAGAAGTGGGAGGATCGAAGGACAAGAGGTGGAGAAGAAAAGATTCTGCTTCTCTATGCTGGGGATTTGTGCGGTTTGAGGGGAACAGAAATATTCAAATTGAGCCCGTGTGATCGTCAAGCAAATGAGAACATCCAGAATGTGCACTCAGTCCTGAATCTAGAATAAATAGTCCAATTCGGACCAAAAAAAGGCAAGTAGGAACATGGCCTAAGACAACTGATATAATCCACCTAAAAACTAAATTGCTAATGATTTCATATTAGAATAATGGAGTTCCATAAATTAAGCCTGAAGAAAATAATCAGGCAGGGTGGAAAATCCACCAGTTGTTTCAATAAATTTTACTTATGGAATTTTACCTTCTGTACCAGGTTACCTTTTTAGTATTAATGTTAGAGATTGCCTATATACTCATTTAATTGTATAAAAAGCATAAATATGCAAATAGCTGCCTTTTCTATGGAAATATGTGTGGCTGAGGCTCAGCATGGAGCCATGCCCAGTGGAAATGA
Organism: Aspidoscelis marmoratus; assembly: GCA_014337955.1. NCBI lineage: Eukaryota > Metazoa > Chordata > Lepidosauria > Squamata > Teiidae > Aspidoscelis > Aspidoscelis marmoratus. Next base: position 6,223,764 of record MTQE01003428.1, read on the forward strand.
AACTCTTGCCTTTGCAGGATCTGCACGGAGCTTTGAATGCTCTGTGAGGTGAAATATTTTTATAACTCTGGCTCCTTATGGCGCATTCAATGTGCAGAGAGAGGGCAATGTTCGCTTGGGCGTTATGCACTTCCTGTGCCATGCAGAAACAAGCATTCTTGCAGCCCTTCATCCCATGCTCCCCTTGTTGCTGTGGCCTTGGTTGCCACTCAAGGAACTTACTGGTTCTCTCAAAGACATTCCTAGGACTTGACAAAGGAAATGGCCCATGTGTTTGAAAAACAAAACTTGAGCGATCAGATCCAAAGCTGGGCAATTCTCTCACTTCAAGTCTGTAAGCAGGGGAGAAGGTTGTCCCTTCTCCCCACCACCACCACCTCCATCTCTATCTGGCATGAGCAAAGCTGGGAATACCCCGGCTGTGATCATGCCTCGGACTGGGGCATCCCCCTTTCCACTTGGCAAGGTCAAGTGAGTGCAGATCCTGATGTTTTAAGGTGCTGATCAACAATCACTTATAACTAGCCCTAGAGATCAGTGTTTCTGGGTGATGCACTCTGACTTACTGAACATCTTGGCTGCAAAGCTGGCATATGTCAACACAGCAAACCATCACCCAGAAAGCAAGCCATCACCTCAAGGGCTAGCATGAGGCCCTTCCTGATTAAGTGGGACTGTTTTTAGCTTCACTGCCAGACTAGGAGAGTTAGATGCTAAATGGAGGCAATCCCTGTCATCAGACTCCTAACACAGAAGTTTTCCTTGTACAGTTATTGTATTATATGTACATACTGTAATAAAGTGGAGGGGGAAAGCTATTAGCTCCTCTCCTCTGATACCACAAAAATGCATGTTGATCCTCTGTGGTTCAAACCAATGTGATGGTCCCCACTCCAGGGACCCATGCTTGTTTTCTACAACAACCTGACTGCATAGAACCATGTAAAGAAGGGAACTCTTTACCCTTTTTGCCGCAGGGCAATTTCTTGTATGCATCATTAATGCTTACCCGGAATGAGATTGTCCTTGGACTGATCCGTTTGAATGAACTGCTATAGGTGATCTGAGGGCGAGAATCGAGCAAGTGAGTCTCAACTCCATCTTGGCCAGGTGAAAAACTTACGACTTCCCCTTCTTTGAGAACACATTTTTCCCTGGTCTGAAAAATAAATATGAAATCAGATGCAATAGGGTAGATGGAAATCAAAATCAAATGCCAAAGTCTCCCTCTCTGCTGCAGCTGACGCTTCTTAAAAGTTCACTCATTCTTCAGTCTCATCATAATTCCTTCTTTCCATTTTACTTGCTTTTTGCAGCTTTCTTTTTTGGGGGGAGTCCTCTTCTACCTTCCATGTAAATTCAAAACTATTTTATTTTATTTCTTTTCTTTTTTTTAAAGCACCCTGATAAGATGTTCCCTCAGGTTCTCAGCCAAACTGTCTGGTTGCTTTAGTTCTCATATATTATGGACTGACTTCCTGGAGTAGCTTTCTCTTACTCCTGGATTAAGGTTCATCTTATTTTTACTGAGAACATGGCCCTTTCCTCACTTGGCCTTATTCTGGAATATAACTTGAGATAGGAATCTATCTGAATGCTAGTGCAGACTATGGAAGGCTCCAAGTGAGCCCTGCAATAGTCTGCATTAGTTTGTGGCCAGCAGACCACTATCCCAAGATATATTCCAGAACAAGGCCAAGTGCAGAATGGGTCCAGCTCTTCACTTCAATATAGAGAAGACTGGAGGAGGGGCACCTGGGGAAAAAAGCCTTGTTCACCAGGCACCTCTGCGCCTCCATTTTGGAGTGTGAAGGTGCCTGATGACATGACAAAGTGTTTCCTCTGGGGGTGGAATATTACCCCTTACAACAGAAGGGATCTGCTACAATGACTGTGCCCTTTGAAGGGGTGGTAAGCTTGACATGGTGCATCTAAGCCCTTTTGGGAAAGGACAACTCCATGTAAGTGGAGTTGTGGCTTGAGCTCAAGTGATTAACTGGTTTGGGGCTCTTACCTTATTCTGTAGTCTCCCTTTGTGTGCTTGTTCCCCATGGCAAGGATATTGCAAGGTAAAAGTTAGTTCGCAAGGGTTTTTTTGTAATTCAGGCTACATGAGGGACAAAATCCTCTAAATCTAAACAAAATAACCTCCCTTTATAACTGTTCTCACCCCGAATTACGGAGCAAGAGCAGGTTATAAAGGGGGCATGGGGACACTCCCGGGTTATGATCGCAGCATTAGCGGGTGGGGCTTTGCTGTCCCCGCTGCTAACACTGCAATGGCAACTGTCCCCCCTTACCTGGGCACTTAATTGCCCAGGTAAGGGCTTGATTTACCCCAAACAATCTCGCCTGACAGCTGCCCTGAACAGCTGAGCAGATGTCATGCGCACAAGCAGGGCTCTGCAACTGATTAAAACAGATGCGGCTTTCACGTCTGTTTTAATAATCTTCCCAGAGCTCTGCCCTGCTCTTGGCAGCCTGACAGCTGACTGCAGGGCAGCTGTCAGGCGGTTGTTTGGGGTGAATCAAGACCTTGATGATTAAGCAACCAGGTAAGGGGGTGGTGGAGAAAACCACGGCATCCCAATGCAGGGATTTGTTGCAGTTTTCATGGGGATAGGCGGGTTTGCCTTGAACCCACCCTATCCTCCATTGCCATGGGGACTCCTTAATGCGAATTAGTTTCGCATTAAGGGTCCCCCGAATCCACCACGGGCCATTGGCAGCCCCATGGGGACGCAGCCTATGTCTAGCTTACCAAATAAACTCATTAGCCTTGTCTTCTTAGCTGTGTGAAGGCTGCAGCCTGTTGCCTTAGTTTATGTTACTTTGTGAGTCATCGAACACACTCCACTCCACTCCAGCCCAACTCCACTTGTGATGCCTGCAAAGTGCTTCTCCTCCTTAATTTTGAGGAGACTCCAGCTTCCTCCTAGCCTCACTGTTGCGCTGTCTCTGAGCCTTAGTACAGGCATCACTTTACAGGCATCACCAGTGGAATGGGTTTGATGACTTGCAAGGTAGCATAACTAAGGCAACAGGCTGGAGCCTTCATACTGCCTTAACTCCAGCCTTAACTCCCTGGTTGCCTCGATAGTGTCCAGTCACTGAAGGTGCCTCCAAATGTGAGCTAAAGCTCACAACTCCCATGACACTATTTTGGGAATGTCCAAATATTGTCCCAGGTCACTGAATAAAAAACTCATAATATTGCTATTAGAAGAAATCTGTCAATGATGCCGAGTTTCCTGTAACAGCGACGCTTACCTTTTTGGCTCTGTCAGTACCATTCAGAATGAACTCACTTGGGGCTACTGAAATCCAGCCAGTGTGAGAAAAGCAATAAAAGGAAACAGTCTTGGCTGGCTTCCAGGAGTCCGAAGTGAGTTCACGCCAAAAGCTGCCAAGAGACACAAAGGTAAGCCTGCAATTACTTCTTCTGTCTGGCAGAGGGCAGCAAATCCTGCATTTTCTCTTGTAGCAGTCAAGATATCTCTGCTGTCAGACAGCTGGCCCAGTCCCACCTGCTACAAAATTCCAGCATGCCACCTTATATATTTATTTATACGTATTTATATCCCATCCTTCAAGATATGGTCCCAGGGGAATCACAACATACATAAAAAGGTATCAATAAAATCAACAGTACAGTGTTAAGAACTAGGTCAGAGATCCTGAGACAACCTGACATTAACACACTTGAGACCAGGGTCTAGAAATGCAGGCTTTTTTGCTGTTGCCTCCAGAAAGATAATGGGATGGATTGCTGAATTGTTCTGTTTGTTTATACATGAGAGTCTGTCTATGCACTTGACACAATCAATGATCAAATGAAGTTGCCAACTAAGGAAATAAATACACCCCCTCTTCCTAACCCACTCGTACTTGACATCGTATTGTAACTTTCCTGTTTGCATTTTTACTGGTTTTTGTGTATTTTTTAGTTGATATAACTTGCCCTGAGACCTTACAGTTCAAGGAGAGATATAAACAGAAAAAATATAAATTCTTCTCTCCCCTCCTCACTTTTTCAGCTCAATATACACCACACAGCATTTTAACTCATTCCCCCCCCGCCGCCCTTTCCTTTTTTCCTTTTTCCTTACTCCAAGTTATATCCAGACCAGAATAGGGGCCAGCCATAATCTGATCTCGCATGCAGATGGCAGGCCCTATCTAGAATATAATTCAAAATAAGGTCCAGTGGAGAAAGAGACTAAAACAAAATGTCTACCTACCTGTGGGCCAGAACCAGTTGAAACTGTGAAAGCTGTTTCACTGATGTTCCTGACCCTTGGCTGAATCTTCACTTCTAGCCGGCTGATGCTTCTGCGCTCCCATGAAGCACGCTGTGGTTGCTTTGTGGCGGCCGATCCCTGGGCTGGTGGAACCTTGGGTGATTTCTGCTCCTCTGTAAAAACCTCATCTCGGAGGGAAGGCTTCTCCTCTTCCTTATCCAGTTTTTTATGTGTCTCTGCTACTGTTTCTTCCTTTTCTGCATCCAAATGTTGAGACTTTTCTTCTGTGGCATCCTTTGGCTGAACCAAGCCTCCATGTTTTTTTGCTGTGGGATCCTTGCACTCCTGGGCAGTTTCTGACAGAGACTTTTCAGCAACCTCCTTTTCCTGCTTCTTGGCATTCACTGTCACTTTTTGATCCTTTTTCACATTATTTAAAATCTCTTCTTTTCTCCACACCCTCCTATCTTCCTGCTTACTTTTTGTTTCAGATAGTGTCCTCTCCTTTTCCTGCTTATAGCTTCGCAGTTTGGGTAACTTGTCCTCTGAAGAGCGACCAAGTCTGCAATAGAAAGAAAGAAAGAACTTCTCCAAAATCTGGAATGACGCTGAAAGGAGTGGTATGCTGGGCTTTCTACAGCAAATCTATTAGTGACAAGCTATAGTACCAGGAGTTAAAGAATAGATTTTCATACAGGGAAGAAATCCTGGTCCTTTCAATGCTTCCCATTAGTTGTAGAACAAGAAAGGTCTATACTCTCGCTTCCACATGCTGGTGGAGTTTAAGGGAGGCCCCTCCCCCTCCATCAGCACAGGACAGAGATAGACTGAACTAGGACACCTGAAATGGCAAAAAATTATAAATTGGACAATGGAGCAGAAAAAAAGAAGCATAGATACTAATATGGAGTACTAGTGAGTGGTATACCAGACAATGGAAGCACGAAGACAGCATGCTCCCACGGTCAGGGATACTTTGGGAGGACTCATTTTGATGGCATAACAAAGCACACCACTGAAATGGGGCCCCTGGGAGCTCTGAAGGTTCAAATCATTCAGAGCTTCCCTGCACCAGTTGCAAAGCTGGCAAAGAGCCACTGCAGAGGCTGGTGCAGAACAAACCATGCCAATACAAGCAATCTTGTTTCATGTCAGGAACAACCCATCCCAACGTGGGACTGATTGCTTATCCCAGTTCGGGGGCAGCTCAGTTTGTATTGGGATAGCAAAAGCAAGTGCAGAAAGTGTCTTTGTTTTAGGATATTATAAAATCAGAATTGTAAGCAACTTCCAATCCGTGGGTGATTCTGTACTTTCTTTCCCGTCCTGTGGATAGGAAAGGTGTGTTATAGGCTAACACGTGCCTAATCACACACCTTATGCATGCCCGATCCCTCCATAGAGTGCCACCATCTTGATCGTGGTGCCCTGTGCAGCTGCAGTTGGAGTCACGTCAGGGGGTCATGGGAGCTGCCAGCACACTTGCGCAGCAGCTCAGATGCCCCCCTCAGCTGGAAAGAGTGCAGATGGTCGCCAGCTAGACTCTAAAGATAAGGATATTGTCAGGATCGGGGAGGGTGATTTCATGCACCACAGCTAGTTTATAATTAGTCAACATCTGGGCAGGCAGGGGGCGCTTGTGGGCTGTAATCACCTCCTGCAAATGCAGGTGCACCTGCCCAGATGTTGACTAATTATAAACTATGGGCCAAAATGTGAATTGGCCCATGTTCTAGATCTAATTTGTGCACAGTTTTTGCATGCAAATGTACCATGTCATGTCAAGAAAAATGGGAGAAGGTTTCTGTAAAGGAAGAATTCTGCATATGGATCAGTGAGAAATGAGACAAGATAAAGTAAGCATTTAAATGTTCCTGGGGGAGAGACAGGCTACAGCAGTCTTATCTCTGTCTGCCCTCTCTATTACATAAGAACAATAGCATCAGTTTCTGCTGAAAGAAAATCACACCAATATGTGTGTTTTTATGACCAGTGTGCAGTATCTTCCTTCCAATCTGCTGTTTCTATAGAATGCTTCTTCATATGTAGAAAGCACATGGACTTTTGCCACACCTTTCTTTTTAAAGGTGTGCCCATACTGTGGATTTATAAAGGCTGGACTTGGCTTCCATTAAGTCCTTTTCACACACTAACAGACAGGAAAGAAAAGAGCAGTCTTCCACAGGAATGGGGCTGAGCAAGAGTGGGGAAAAACTTCAAGATTGGTCCATACCTACTGTTAATCATTTGTATAAGAATGCATTTTGGACCTGTATTGTAAGAGGCAGAGCTGTCCACTGCAGGTCTGATATGACACTTATTTTGGTATGTCAAAAAACAAACAAACAAACAAACACCACCCCTGCATTGGATATGAATTAAATGGAAAGTCTACCTTGCATGTAGCTAGGGTAGGAAAGAAAGGAAAACAATTAATCCAATTGGCTCTAGATGGCACCTACTCATTTAAGGAGGAACACAGGAACAATTCTGTAGGCAATAGGTCCTGGGTTTAAACACTCTTTTTTCCTAAGTGATTGCAGAAACTTTTTTCCTACAACTTTAGAAAGCCACAAACAATCAAACCTGCTCAGAAGGCAGTTCCTTGTGTTTCAGGGAGAAAAATGATCATTTTCTCCCCCAAGATCTTCAAATAATGACTGGCACCTTACACGCAATTCATTGCTTGCTTAATACCATAGCATAAATACAGTCTTATTCATTTTGATACGCATATTCATCATTAGATGGCACCAAGCTCACAGAAGAGTGGCTTCCAGTACATTTGCTAGGCTGTTATACCAGCCAGCACAGAATTGCCATAAGTGAATCATTTATTTGTTTGTTTGTATTTCTATCCCACCCTATACCTGAAGGTCTCAGGGTGGGTTACAATATTATATTAATCTTAGACAGGTCCCTGCTCTCAGGCTTACAATCTAAAAAGACAAGATACAAAAGGGAATTGGTGTGGGAGGGAACAGGGACACTCTGGCAGCAACAGTGTCCTTGCAATGGTAAAATACTTTTATTTTCTTTTTCTCCTCCATTCCCCACAGGCACAATGGCTCCTTCATAGCCTGTGTGGTGACAGTTGGGAGGGAGGGGCCAATGCTGGGAGCTTGATGGAAGGAATGTTCTTTTTCTCAAATTCCTTCCCTACTCAAAAGTCTAATATCTGAAATAAAATCTACAAACTATGGATTATATCAGTAAACAAACGGAAATGACTCAGACACTACAATGGCAGAACTATGTTGCCAACCTTGTGATGCCAAGCTACACCTTGAAATTATTGCTTGTGGAAAGTAGAAACTCTACTCTCCCCTTTCCTATGTACTTTGTTGTGAGACTTCACCTCAATAAAGTTTGTAACCGGTAGGTAAAGCAAATGAAAGGCCAAGATACACATACCGTTTACCACATAAACCCTTTCTCTTTCAATCTGGCTATTCTCCATAGATCCACATTTCTCAACAGTAGGAAAGATTTCTATGATGCCTGGTATCTTTGTTTCCCTGCTGTCAAGACCCCAACTTCTATTTTAAACCAAAGACTTTCTCTCCAGATGAAGAATGCTTCTAAACTGTTGTTCATGTAGTAAATTCTGGATAACAAATTATTGCAAGAAACTGCTTCTTACATTGTGATTCATGGCGTCTTATTGTTAGGAGGGTTTTTTATACAGTAATATACAGTATGTATGTATGTACGTATGTACGTATGTACGTATGTATGTATGTACGTATGCATGTATGCATGTAATGCATTTCCCACCCTATATCCAAAGGTCTCAGGGTGGGTAACAACATTTAAAATCAGACATAAATTAAAACAATAAAGTCTGTAAAATGGGAAGAGACAGTATTCCCATTTAACCCATTTTAGATCAACAGTGACAAGTACTGTGCAAAAGTTTTAGGCAAGTGGAAAAATGCTGCAAAGTAAGAATGCTTTCAAAAACACAAGAGTTAGTAGTTTATTTTTATCAATTTACAAAATGCGAAGTGAATGACCAAAGAGAAATCTAAATCAAATAAATACTTGGTGTGACCACCCTTTCCCTTCAAAGCAGCACCAGTTCTTCTAGGTACACTTACACACTGTTTGTGAAGGAACTTGAAAGGGCAGTTGTTCCAAACATGTTTTAAGAAGTCACCAAAGACGAGCTTGCTCATGTAACGACAGAAAGAATCAATGCTGTTGATATCAGAGTACTTGGGGTGGGGGATATATATATAAAGATACCTGTTTGATATTCTATTGATCTCATTCTGGACTGTGCTCGGGCCCTCCTCCCTTGCTTCACTGGTGGAACTCAGCTGCCTGTGTCTTCGCCTGCGCTCCCTCTCCTGTTCTTCCTCATCTTCAACACTCCACTGTTGGGCCAGGCTGATGGGTAAAGCATGGAGGAAAAAGAAAATGCATGTTATTCAGAGGCTGAGTCACAAATAAGATCATGTGGATATAATTATTTCAGCAAACTGCTATGACTCTCTAACACCAAGCTTGCAAGATGTGGGTGTGAACTGAATACATAGGCCCACACAGAGATAGACCTCTTCCTCTTCCGTCTTCACTAGGAGCTGCCTTTCCTTCTGGGTGAGAAAAACAACCCCCTGCAGGGTCTACAAGTCAGATAAACTCACTCTCCTCCATGTGGAAATATGGTTGGTGGAGGTGTACCTTATCTGACGCCATGTCCTCACTAGCCAGTCCTCCAGCCAAGACTGTCATTTTGAGTCTGTCAGAGGTCCTACTAACAAGGAAACATTACAGCTGTAAGAAGGTTCATCCTCAGTTGACTTCCCCTTCATCACACCTATGATATGCTCACTGTGACATCCTTTCTGGACCTCATCTGCAACATTAGTTCCAGAGGATGTCTAAACAGAATGCAAACTAGAAGATGGCTTATCTCCAATCCTCCAGATGGCCTGCAGCCCCCACTGTCCAAGTCAGAATGATGAACACTTAGTTTCCATCTAGTAACATCTTGAATAGAAAAAAAAAATCAAAACAGTCTTGTTCCTGCTGAATTGCAAGTCACTTTTAGAGATCCACATTCATTGAAGTTTTATATTTATGATTTGGACTGACTCTCATATCTCTTTTCGAAGGCCTATAACAAAGCATGTTATGAATACATTTCCTCCAGCTTACACATATCTCAAACACATATATTTGCATTTATAAACATTCCCCTACATATTGCATATGTATGAAGACATGTAATTGATGCATATTTATATACAAGTACACGTGTCTGAATTGTGTGTGACCGGCAAAAATATCTCATTTGAAGAATAGCATCTTAGGGCCTTTCTACAGGTCTAACCCACCATTTCTGGGCCTCTCTCTTCTGCACTCTGAAGTGGAAGAGAGTGGTCAAGAGTTCTGCTAGAACGGTTTGGCATTAGACACAGCATAGCTTGGTCTAGGTGGCCCCACATGGCCACCTACACCAGGACAGCAATAACCTTTTTAAGCAGATCCACCACTGTCTTACTCCAGAAAAAAACTGACTCAGGGGAGCATGACTGGAACCTTTGAAGCAGCAGGAATGGCACCAGGGCTGTCCCAGAACAGCCATCTGAAGTGCAGGCTGCCTTCTTCCTTGAAACAGATGTCCAAAGGGTAGAAACAGCCTTTGTTACTCTTGATCTAATATGTACTTTCCATTTAATCATCATTGCTTCATAAGAAAACATATAAGAACAGGCTTTATTTTTGGTGTCATAGTTGTGCAATGCTCCTCGCTTGTTTTTAAAGTTTCATCCATTCCACTTGGCTGCCCAGAAGTTAAATCCAGATTAAAGAAAATGCACACGATCACTAGAGCTATTTTCCCAATTATGTCTTAGGATCAATACATAATAATCAATTTAAAACAACGCTGAATATATAGTAGATTGCAAAAACAATGGTCAGCAATTAGTTGTTTTCTATTAATGCACTATGCTTGGGAGTTGTTACAGCAACACACCCTAACATCAGCACAGACACTGACCATATCCCTTAATGGCTACAGATTTGGGACAATCTATACGTGTTTGGTCTTCTTGGTAATATGAACTGGAGATGTTCTGGGCTTGATGCCTGAAATGGCTTCTTCTAACTCCATGATTCTGTTGTTTTGCTTGTTCATGTCAAATGGATAGGATGGTCCTTGTAATTGTCTTCTTCACTATGCACATTAACTGCACATTGGTAGGGTCCTATATTATTAAATGCACAACCATTTAAAGACACAAATAACATGCTCCATCATGTGAGGATGCCATTTTTATCACACTATTTCTCCATGAGCCCAGTGCATAGCACATAATTCCCCCTCACTCTATTAGGCTGAGAAATAGTAACTAGCCCAGAGAACCTTTATGGCCATGCAGGAATTCAACCCTAGGCACTCTAGCCATCATAGTCTGCTGCATTTCTTCATCCTTGGTATAAAGATAAGTAACAAAGTCTCCCCATTCTCTAGCTGTGTTCCTGTCTATAAAAAGCAAATCTAGCTACAGTCACCCATGCATGTCTTGGTTAGATGCTTTATACAGGGCTCCCTTAAAATGATAGAAAGCTACTCAGTTGCTTATGGTGTCTAAGCGATCACAGCATGCTATTGTGTGCCAGCTATTCTAGCTGTCAGAATCCAATTTAAAGTGCTAGTTTTAATCTTTAAACTTGTGACTCTCAGGATATTGACCATGTATATCTCAACATTTCCCACCACTGTTAGCTGAAGGTGAAGGGGCCTGAACTGCATCCACAGCCATTAAAAAAAAACCACTCAGAAGAGTCTTAGAGGTGGTAGCTTCCACATGCTAAACAATGTCCCTGCGTGAGGGTGGGGCAAGCCAGGTTGCTGGACTAGATGGGCTGTGGCCTGATCCAGCAGGGCCTCTCTTATGTTCTTATGCTATCACCACTAAAACACTCTTTCTAATGCATGTGGATGCAGGCTTGGCACCCAATATGATACAGTGGTTCAAAATTAGTAACCTCTGTTTTGAGGACTTAAATAAGCTGTCATCAGGGGATCTGTAGAACCATCCACACTTGCATTAATCCGTTCAAGAGATCTAGCAATAGACCATGACTAGCTTATACATTCCTTTACAGTCTGGCATGCTTCTCCACTGAGACTCCAACTCTGGTTGTCAATTCTGGACATTCAGACAAAAATGGGTATCAGAACTGTGCCTATTTGTTGCTCTATTTCCTTAAGTTCATCCTTTAGCACCCTACTCTAAAATCTCTCCTCTCTAAGCTCTTTTGGGCTATGGCTTCATATCTAAAAGCAACCCAAAGTCTTAAACATGTCTCTGGTTGCCCTTGCAGTCTGACAGTTTGCTGAATATGGAGGTGTTAATTATTCCTCAGATTAAAGGTGTGTCTTTATGAACATTTCCTGTTTTCCTTGTTTGTGCATCAGTTTGGGGTGGGAAACTAGTTCCCAGGGAACTGTGATATTATATCTGTCAGTGCCAAGACCTTCTCACACGCTAGAGTCTAATTCAGTAGACAGTTTGAGAAGAAACAGTGCACATGCTCACAGAAGACCTTGTGCAAAACCAGCCTGCGAATTTAGCATGTTTCAGGAATGCTATGTGCCAAGATCCCTGTGAGTGGTAGAGCAAAAGGTTGTTGTGCTACAAATGCCTGGCATCCTGGTATTCATGAAAGTTGCCACTTAGCGTATAGCTATCACACGGTGTTAGTTAATCATTGTTATACCAAGGATTCTACTCTCAATAAAAAGTTAAGCAATGTTGTTTTCCACTCTGCGGGACAGCTATGTGAACAGGAAATTGATTGCTGGGGGTGAGGTGGGGAGACAGGGAGGAAAAACACAGGGAAAACCAGGCTAGAGGAAAAAGAAGTAAAGTATGCAAAAACACTGGGCACAGGACATGCAAGCCTTTTTGGAGCAGCAGCTTCCTAGACATCAAAATACATAACCACCAATCCAAATGTACACAAGGTAACACTTGCCCTGATATAACAATACCACCCTACTGAAATGAAGATCAAGTGCAGAGGGAGATATCCACACTTCAAGTGCTAGTATAGGCGCCAACTGGACTACCAGCACTTGAGTGTGGATGGCCCAATCTGGCTTGGCCAAGTCACCATGGCTACAGCCACAGCAACATTCAGTGTGCGGTGGGACATTGCTATGGTGATTAGCCTCTGACCTGCAATCGCATAGGAATGCCGCATACAGGAACTCACCAGCTGCTCTCCATCAAGCCGAATAGGCTTTTACTTAACCACATCACGGAAGACGCTCTTGGTTGGTCTGGGATGGAGGTAGCATTGCACATGGATGGACATTTCTCAGAATATCTGCAACCATTCCATTAAGGTAAATGCAAGCAGGCCCCTTGAAGCTATTTCACTGATTCCTAAAGTCCTGGTTACGAGTGAAATTAATGAGAGGTCCAAATCATGACATTTAACAGAAAGAGTCAAAGACTGTGATCCCATACAAAAAAAAAGGCCCCAAAGCCCCTTGAAGCCAGTAGCTTGAGGCCCTCATGCTTTCATCTCATCTCTAGTCTACCCTTTCTAGCCTAGAAAGTCCATGAGATGGGGGACAGGCAGGCTATTGTGTGAATGATTCCTCTTGGCAACCATCTCTAAACAACTTCAGAGAGGATTGTTATTATTTTACTGTGCATGCATCCATAAATATAATAATTGAAAAACAAAGCATGTCTTTAAAAAGCATTTTCAATGCAATCCATCAGTTTTCTTCAAAGAATTTTCCAATTCAATGACAAATTAAAATTTTCAGGAGTGAAACTGAGCGGCATGCATTATATAGATCCAGAGTATTGGAGGGGAAGCAACTAAATCCCACTTTATAATGCAAAATAATTGATGAGATGAAATAATCTTCCAGATGTTTCTCTTATTCTCATCATATGGTTAACAAAGACTTCTTGCTTTGCTTTTCAAATGTTTACTTTGCTTTTCTGAAGATTTTCATCTGTTTTTAATCTTGTACACCACGATATCTCGCAAATTATGTCGCAATTCACCAATAATCCCTGATCAATAAGATTTTTACAATGAATCCTGCTTTTGATATATGTTCGCACTCATAGTTAACTAGTGACAGCTCTTCCATTTTTATTACAGATGTGCTCTGATACAAATTAAGAAAGTATAGAATGCAACCATGAGAATTTCCTGCCTTCCCTGTGGCCAAGGCAAATTTGCAAATGAAAATTCCAATAGTGCAATGTATAATATCATAAGCAAATAGTTACATAATTAGCTAATGCTGCAGATCATGATCCTGTGTGGTCCAAAGATCAAAGGCCTATTGAGCTATGGGGTTCTTTAGCAACCTCATGCAAAAGCCTTTCAAATATGCAATTCCCAATCAAAAATTCTAGGAAAGAATTGTTGGAGGGCAATGGCAGAGGTTATACCAGCATAGTGTTCTTTTTCCTGTGGACTATGAAGAGTGCTATGCTGGTAGCATTCTTCTTGAAGCAGCAATGTGCTGAGACTGATTCCAAGCCTGCACTACCTACAATCGTGCTAACATCACAGCTGGGGAACTTTTATTCCCTGGTTGTGATGCAGACCACCGGGGGGGGGGGAGAGGGTTGAACACAGAAATAGCCCCCTGTGCCATTTTCCATGTTCTAACAATTCTACATCCTAACCAGCAAACCAAGCTAGGTCTGCTCAAGTGACATCAGTGCAGTGGTAGCAGGATTGTTTATGGTGGGATAGCGGCTGGACAAATACTAGTCCATGCAGATGCCATTGTTCTTCATAGTAGCCAATGCACAATAAAGGAGCAGCATCATACAGACCCTGCCTCTCATGCCCTCAGCACCATAATAGCACTCAGCTGCAGAACAAGACTATGCAAAGAAAAGACCATTTGACAGATGCTTGCCCTTCAACAATTCATGGAATGGGCAGGAAGAGTTGAATAAACTTTGTATAAAGGGGAAAGTACAAATGTCTTATTAAGTAGCCACTTGCTGGCAGGGCCAGTAATAAATGTCATACAGCAGCTGCATCCCCAAAAGACTTATTTACTTCTCCACTGTCACTCTACTGTCACTTTACTGAAGTGGACTTTAAAAGTGCCATGCAAATCAGGAATAAGCGTCTGCATGAGGCTCAGGAAAATGCGTGTTTTTAACGCACCTTCCGTCCCCATAGGATCCCTGTTTTCTTTGCGCGCATCTTTTTCTCCCCGCCCCTGCTCTTGTTCATAGGGTGCCAGTGGGAATGGGGAGGGACTGCGCTCGGTGTGGCCACAACCAGGAAGACAATCCCTGACAAGCCTAAAGGAAAAATAGCCATCTGTTAGTCTCCCAGATCTCCCCCCCTCCGAAATGGCTTCTCGTGCTGGAAAACATTCACTCTCACCACTTTCCCTGTTTTTGCTTTCAAAAATCCACCCTGTCCAGTGCATGATCGCTCATTCACTCATCACTTTCCCTGTTATCGCTTTAAAATCCACCCCTAGCAATAATCCACCCATTTCACACCTCACAGCGATTGCAACAATGTTGCAATTCTGCGTGATTCTGGCTCTTAAGTTCTGAGCTTTAGAAAGTGAAGCTGCTTGTGTTTCTGCTGTGTGTGTGCAGGCGGCAATCCCTGCCCCTTTTGCCACGGAGCGTCCTCAAGGTAAATGTAGCGAGGAAAACCCGCGACTTACAGAAAGAGCGCTGGAAGAGTTGTTTAAAGTGCATGTATTTTGTCGCGCGATTTCCACGTTTTGTAGCGCTGGAACCTCATTAAAAACCCTGGCTTGGGGACGCTCAGAGGCAAAAGGAGAGTCTTGGCAGACTTTTTATTCCTTGGGGACAGGCCCATACAGCATTTTCTATGCTTTATGAGGGATGCTGTTTCCAACTTTGTAGTTCAAGGCTGTCATCACTACTTGTTTACCTGCCCTTCTGTAAAGGAATCAAAAGTAACAAGAAAAAGAGATTGATTTGCCCTCATTTTAACATCTTCCATCTGTATAGACTCAGTATGGAAAGGCAATCCAAGAAAACGGGAAGCAGTCCACAAGTGGAAAGAAGACCTCCTTGGGGGCTTGTTTTATTGCCACTCTCATGCAGCTTAGAACCAGCACAGCCTGAGAGCCATGGAATTCTGGTGCAGATTTTTCCTCATGTGCTTTTCAACATACATATGGAGGGAATGTCTCTTCAAATCATGGCTGCCATGGACTGAGTAGAGCAAGTGCATCTAATATGTGGCTCCAAGATATTTCCGGATTACAGATCCTGTCATCCCTTGTCATAACTTGGGGCTAAAGGGAGTTACAGTTCAGCAACGTTAGGATTGAAAGTAAATCTAAACAAATTAAAGATCTTAGATTAGAATATTCCAATTAAGTGACCAAAAGAAGAACAAACAGGGATGAAAGGAGATATTTAGGGCCACATTCACAAAAATATACATATAAACTATATAAAGAAGAATAAAGATCTGAACCGTTCACTGCTGCACAAAAGTGGTCATTAATAAACCACAAAAATGGCTGCAACTCTATAAGGAAATGGACAGGAAACTTATCAATTGGCTAAGTTATACTAAGCAATTGGAATGACTTAACAGGAACCAAAACACTAAAACAAAACAAGATGCAAGAGGAAAACGAGATACAACAGGAAGTCAGGCATGTCTTAACAACTCCCGGAGCAAGGCCATATCTTCCAAAATATCTTTCACATCTTCCTGTTTTGCCCACAGACTATACACATTCATCCTTGCCTTTATCTTAAATGTGAAAGGAAGAAAATGAAGGAGGAATTTTCTCCTGTATGCTAAAAGAGCCACGAAAGGTTGAACGCCCCAGCCCCGTACAAGTAAACCCTATTTACTACATAAATGCAAGCATGAGATTGTCTTCTGCTTGACAATGCTCAGAAGCAATGGTGGACCACTGTATGAGACAGGATTCCAGACTAGATGGTCTGTGGCCTGATCCAACAGAGGTCCTTTTACGTTCTGAATTCACAAATGTTAATTACTCACAAAAAGCAACTATTTCCATGCCAGTATCACCTCTGAATACAGGAGAAAAATGTAAACATGGCTGAGTAAAGGTTACAATGAAGAACAACATGGTGAATATCAGTATCAATGAGAACAAATACCTGGGTCCTGCATAACATTGGGCAGCCAACTGCAATCTGTGAATATGGTTCTACTTACATTGTTAGGGCAGCTGAAGGAGGGCATCTTCACTGCCATGCCTTGGCTGAAGTAGTTCACCATCCTCTTTGCCATCAGCCAGGTGACTTTTTATTTATTTTTTAGCCAGGTGATATTGATAGGCACATGCATGCCAGAGGATGAGATCAGTAGCCTCTCTAGGAGTCTGCCTCCATGCATAAGAGCAAGTGGCCACTGCAGGCTTCTTGGCATGTAAAGGGTTCCTGGGACACGGAAAAGGTTCTGTAGCCTAATTTAAATTGTGCATGGGATAGCATATTTGTGTACAGCTACAATCAGTGATGCAATTCTACGCTGGAGGAACTGAGAACATTTTTCTCTGCTTCATGTGAATTCAAGTTGCAATACTGAAGGAAATTAAGATCAGGAACAAAAGCCAACATTCAAAATGCAAATGCTGGACCCATCCCAAACCTACCTGAAACTTACCCTGCAAGCATTAGCAAAGCTGTAACTAGCCTAAAACCAAGGATATACAATATAGCTACTGCTGGAAATCAACAGGTTTTTGCCAAGAACCCAGAGATTACTGTGGCTGCCACCCATCCAGGGTGCATCCTATTTGGCTGCCTATTGAGTTTGATGTTCATTTGTTATTGTTCTCTGGTTCATACAAGGAACTCATTTTGTTTTGTTTTCTGGGACTTGACCCACCCTAGCTGTGTCCCTGAACCTTCCTGATTAGTACACAGGAAAACACTGTAAAATGTATCCTGTATGATATCTTATTTTATCCACATCAGGAGGATGCTCAGAGAAAGTGGAGTACATAGCCAGCTTTCAGGATGAACCAGTGAGACCATTGGCTCAGGTTCCCAATGTTCAGGGGTCCACCTTGGCACTGAAGGGGCTGGCCAGTGCTTTAAATTGCTTAAATTTGAAAGGATTTTAGCATTTTTCAATTGCCCAACTTTTTGAAGTTTCAAGAATGTTGAATTTTGCACACCGTTCAGTCTGTTTGTACCCTGAGAAATGAAGCCAATCTCTCAATCAAAGATGAGTTTTAGAGACTGGACTATGATTTTGATTTTAAATAGATTCCTCAAAAATCCAACTGCAAAAACAAACACAAATTAGAAGAAGTCATGGAACATAACCAGACATATCAAAGCTTTAGATCCAGAAGAAATTCTGTGAACTACATGCTTTCTCTAGTAGTATGCACTTCCTGTTTACAGATGAATCAACCAAAGTTTTTTGCAGTCCCTAAGAAACGCTCAATTCAAATGCCTAATGGTATTTGCTGACGCCACAAGTGATTCTTATGCAGTTTGTCCAAATGCATTGATTTTTATTTGATCTCAAATAGTAGTATATTAACAACTCCAGGGGAAGAAAAGCTGAAGGTACCATCTGGATGAACCCAAGAGTTAAACCAAATCTTGGCATGGGATGAGATTGTCAAATGCTGGTGTACCAGATGTGCTGACTTCTCATCCATCCCACCAAGAAAATGACATACCTTTAAAAACCAGAGAAGTACACTACCTTCAAGAGTGCTTCTTCTTCTGGCAGAGTCTGGGAGGGTGGGGCATTTGGATGCCCTCACAGCTCCAGGTTAACCCTCCATGGCCACACTCCGTGGCCCAACTTCTAATTCCACATGGTCGCCCTTTGGCAGAGTCAGATGGAAATACTGAAAGCGCAAGCAGAGTTCTGCTCACACAAATGATTTGCCCAGTGCAGAGCTCCATTTTGGGATTCCACCCATTTGCCTCTAAGATGACATGGAAGGCAGGTCAGGCTCCCTCACCTGGGCTTCGTTTGGATGGAACCCTATTTGCACTACAGCCTCTAGTCAAGAAATAGTGAACCTCTGGTGAAGAGCATCTGCACGTGGAGGTGGCTGTCACAGCCTCCAAGCGTGGCTGCCCTCACCAGAAGTTCACTATTCATTGATTAGGTGTGGAGCATGAAACTGTGTTCCACACATTAACCAATGTTTACCAGACAGACACTTACCTTAAGCATCCAGGCAGTGACCATTCACTCTTCTTCTGGCACTCCAAGGTCGTTGGTGTGCTGGCAACTCACATGACCATAGAGGTGATTGCAGCTGCATGTGCACAGAGCATCAGCATCATCAAGATGACACCACTGATGCATATGCCGCCATGGAGGGCAATGCAGCCAATATGGCAGCACCCAGAAGAGGACCAGCCCCAGGATTGGTCCCAGGTAATTGACCAATCACGAAGGGTTTGGGCTGTTGTTATCTAGTGCTTGCAAGTGCAAGCGCTAGTTAACGTTGGGTCATTGCACTCCTTTCCCATCCAGCAGACAGGAAGGGAAGTGCAAAACCACCCAAAGACATTGATTACCCTTCCATGACACATACCCACCAACCTCAAGTGATTATCAAGTGGAAGCTACCCTTTTTCAGACTTCCCAAGATAGAAATAATCACTGTAGGTGTAAATTTATCTTCCATCACACCAAATCTATAGCCTTTCCTCTGTGATTACACAAGACACACCTCTGCTATGTGCAAATTTCATATTCTAGTTATTGGAGCAAAACAGGTTCTACTGTATTCATAATGTATTTCACCTGAAATCCCATACCAAGTAGGTTACATGATTTGTTCCATATCCTGTCAAAAGGTAACACCTGTACAGCTTGTCTGGAATGAAAACTGTTGTCAGGGAGAAGGAACAACAAGCCATTTCAATACCAAATGGAAAAGATCTATGATTCACATTATGCTGATAATGTCATCTAAATTTCATGACACACCAATCTCAAATGGGACTGAAAGCATTAATCACTGTAATTATTAGGATAGCGTATTTACTTCCTTAACAACTGGTTTAAAAACATAGATTTTAAATTAGATCTTAATCATAGCTGTTCCACTAGACAAAGGCGTAGAATACCACTAGCATTGTGAAAAAAATTGTCTCTAGATGAGCAATTACCTTCCAAAAATGAAATAGAATGGTGGAAAGCTGTAAAAATTGCATGTCTTATGATATGATGAGCTTAGGGGTGAAGAGTAAATTACTAAATTACTAGAAGAGGAGCCCTGCTAGATCAAGCCACAACCCATCTTGTCTGCCATCCTGTTTCACACAGAGGCCCACCAATTGCTTCTAGGTGTTCTCAAGAAGAAAATGAAGGCAAAACCCTTATTTGCAAAACCCTCCCTGCAAATAGCCTTTAGGGGCATCCTGCCTGGCTCTCCAACCTTGAGGGAGTACCTAGGTGTGCATTCTCATGGCCATTGATACACCTGACCTCCATGAATTCATCTCATGTTTTCTTAAAGCTATCCATGCTGGTTGCTGACTCCACCTCTTCATGGCCTGTTTTAGACTTTAAATGAATCTTTCCAAAAACTTAGATGGCTTTCCTTCACAAGCCCATAAGCAAATATTAAATCAAGCCTGATGTCTGGGCACAATATGTCTGCAACAATATGGAGGTATTTTGCCGTTTCCTTCTTCCAAGATTTTTGTTGTTTGCTTGTTTTGTTTTCACTTTCCATTCCAGTCCTGCTGAAATTCTTGGTGGTTTCCCAACCAAGACTGAACCATGGTCCAGCGCAGGAGCTGGCTTATGTGGAGAGATGGGCACAAACTTAAGTCTGCAGGGGCAGTTCAACTAGTTGAGTTTGGTTTGATCTAGAACCAGGTCAAACAAGCTGCACCTCCTATGAAGAGTTCTTTTTCCTGTCCTTTATGAAGGTAGGGTGTTTCCTTGTTTCAAAACAGAGACTAGGAGGTCACTTATTTTTTGCAAAGCCTCCACCACCCAACCACCATTGAGCCACCTCCACCCAGACACAGCCTCAGAGTGCAACTAGGGGCTAACTCGGCAGGCTTAGTTCCCTTGTTACTGTGGTTTTCCCCACCCAACCTCCAAGCACATTCTGCATCTCTCTCCTTAAAAATAAAATATGCCTGAAAAATGTTTCAAAAAATTAAATCCTGAAAAAAACAGTAAAAGCAATAAGCAAAGAAACCATGCTACTGGAAGTGCCGGGCATTTCCTCACTCCATCTGCTTGTGCCCATGCAGCCACCAAATGTCTCATTTAAAGCTTAAATTAAAAAGAAGGAAAAGAAGGGAAGTTGTGGGAAGGAGCATTTGTCCACAAAGGAGGGGGGCAGAAAGAAAACGCCTATGACTACATCCACGTTGCAGCCCCTTTAGATGTCCCCAGGAGCAAATGTCCTGGAGATGGCATGGAAATAGCAGCAAGGCAAACAATCAATATGGGCATCACCACATCTGACATTCTTTCCCCACCAGTGGATCTTTCAATGGACTGAAAATAGTTGACTTCTGCTTACATTTTTCAGCCTATTGGAGGACCAACTGGTAAGGATGTGGAATCAGGTAAGGCATGTTTATCTTTGGGGGAGATGAACATACATGCCCCATCCACATGGAAGCATACTGGAGTTACCAGTGTGGTAGCAATTCTATTCAGCCCAGACCCTGTGCTTCACTACAGGCACTCTGTCCTTGCTGCCCATGTGAATTCAGAGTAAATGCAGCAGGGGCAGTAAGTTATTCATTAAAAGCTCGACTCTGGGCTAAGCACTTCAAAGAAGAGCCCGTTCACACTTACTTTAACACAGATGTTCTCGATGCTCCTGAGAGGTCCATCTTAACTCTGCACCTCCCCTGACGCCCTGGCAAATCTAGGAGCTCCCTCCAGCTGCCCCAATCTTCTTTAGCTGTGGACAAGTAAAAACATGTCTACAGGTTCACTGGGATCAGCTGATGAGCTCCTAGATACTCCCAATTGCAGTGTTTACACTTTCTTTGGGAGCCACAGCAATGTCACAGGGTATGTCAGATGTTGTTGTGGCCAACGCCATGGCAATCTGGCTGGGCCAGGTCATCTGCACTTCAAATGCTGGTGGTCTGGTTGAGGTCCATACCAGCACTTGAAGTGCAGATACCTCCCTCTGGGCCTGTGGGATGATCTTGCTGTACCATCCTACAGAATTAAGTGCAAACAAACCCAAAGTCTCATGTCTAGCATCTCCCCATCCTGTGCTTAAGAATTCACTCCATATTCACATTGAAAAATAACACAGAATGATTAAATTTTGAAGATAAATTTTAAAGAAAACCTATAGAGATTTCTTTTTTCTTTGTTTCAGGTTAAAACACGTTTTTCTCAAAGTGTACCTTCAGTTTTATTTATTTAGCGTATGGCAGATTCACATTGCAATACATTAATAAAATAACTAAACACAAGTTAAAAAACAAGAAAAGTCAGGAATAATCATGTGGTAGAATCACAAACTTACATCTAAATCATGGACATAGTCTACCGCACCTTTTGCAACTGGCAGGAAATCACAAAACTTCCCACTATATGCTCGGTTTTGACATTCTCTCATGATACCCTGGATTGTCTGTCTTTCCACCCCACAGGCACACGTCAGGGATGGAGTTATTCCCCACTTACAAAGAGCATCTGCACATCTACCATGCTCCATGCATATGTGATTTATAGTTGCCCATATTGCACAGGGCTGATCAAATCCGGATGGTTTTTCTGAAATGCAGGGCAGGCTCTGGCATTGTATAGGGCAACTGACTATCCAGTGTTGTTTATATATGTTGTTGACTATCCTCAGTAAATTAGGGGGTGGCCTCTCACAAGTAATCTCTGATTGCACTTCTTGTAAAAGACAAGGTTTGCTAATCAGCATAAAATAAGTGGGCACAACTGTACTTTCAAAACTACTAGGTGTTTGTTCAATTTGGTTACCTTCTGCTGGAGTAGAATGTACTTTTCCCTGAGGGTGGTTCCCAGGGAGCAGCAAAGAATTCAAATGCTGGACTTAGCCCAGGAGCCACTTTGCCTATGAGATCACTCAGAGTTTACTTGCAAGATGCTTTCCTTCAAAAACAGATCTGCTCATTTAATCATCATGACCGGGCGGGGGGGGGGGAGGGAATCACATATGCATTGAGATACTGACAAAGAACAAGGTCTTTCTCTTTGCACCATATTTTATTTTTGTCTGCGCTTACACACATGTCTCTAGTTTACAACTTCAAGAGTCAAGAAGTGAAAGAAGTTTGTTTAAAAAAGTCTTAATTGTACCTGAACACCTTATCCTTTGACTACTTTGTCATGACAGTGGGATTGCTGCTCTAAAAATATGCAGGTATGATAATGATGATGTTGATGATGATGATACTAATAATAATATCTAATATTCCATCAAACACTAAATAGGTGAACAAATCAGCATGGATATTACTTCAAGTACCTTGAAGTTAATTCCATTGCTCTCCGGTGGCATCACTCCACAAATTCAGCTGACTAGTGAATAAGTCATTGCAGGGATATAGCACCACAAGGAAAGCTTTCAGGCCTGATTTCTGATAGCCAGCATAGGGCTGTGACTACCGCCTTCACTGGGTGTCCTTGGGCAAGTCACGCTCTCCCATACCAGCCTCCCTCACAAGGCTGCAGGGAGAGCAAAGACAGGGAAGAAACCACTTTTCATGTTGAAGTCCTTGGAGAAAGAAAGAAAGAAAGAAATCCGTTTCTAATCCATGATATGAGTGTTCAGACTTTCAGGCAGAGGTGCTCAACTGCAGCCCTCCAGATGTTACTAAACGACAACTCCCATAGTGCTGTGCCTGCAGGTGAGCACCCCATCTCCGGGGTCTTCCCAGCCCGGCCCCAGCCAGGTGATTTTCCGCGCTCCCCACAACGTTCAAGAGGACGCCTCCCTTCAGCCTGGGGCGTCACGTGTCCTCCGGCATTCCCCGTTTAGCGCACCGAAAGCGGTAATAAACCGAGAAGTAGGGGCCCGATCCCGGCGCAAAGGGGAGCGCGCGCCTTCCCAGCCCGTCAAAGGCGCTTAAATCAGTGCAACAAGTGCTTCCGCCTCGCCGGTCCTTCCACTCCCACCGTGGGATCTGCAGCGTTGGAGTGAAACGATGCCCCCAGTCCGCCTCGTCGGATCGCGCCCCTGGGAGCCGCTCCCTAGACGGCGAAGCCACGAGCGACGCGCGCCCGCGGGCAGCTCCCCCGCACACGCAGCCCCGACGCGGGACGGGACGGGTCTCAACTTCCCACCGGGCGAGAGATGACAAGAGCCGAGCCGCCCCCCCCCCCGCCGTCCCTGTTAAGGCGACCCTAGCTAGACTCGAGGGAGCCAAGGACTCCGCCGCGCGCGCGCGCGCCCGCCCGCCCCAGCGGTCATCCCAACGGTCTCCTCGGATCTCTCCAGAGCCCGTCGCTCTACGGGGTTTGTGAGGCGAGAGGGAGGCTCGTCCTCCCCGCCTGCGCACCTCCGTCCCCTCCTCTCGGCCTCCCGCCGCCAAGCGAGCCCCTCCTTCCCAGGCAGGCTTGAGGAGGGGGCGCCGCCGCCACTCGGGCCAAGAGCGAGCGAGCGAGCGCGGTCCCCACCTGGACAGCTTCGACCAGTTCTTCCGGCTGCAGGACATGATGGTGCCGCGCTCTCGGGGCGAGATGTCGTCGCTTCACGGCGCAGCTCGGACCACCTCCCGGGGCATGCAGGCCGCAGGAGAGGCGCTTTCCCCCAGCAGAGTCGTCCGTCGGGCGAGCAGGGCAGGCGGGAGAGCGCGCTTGGGGCTTCCTCGGTCGCTCCCCGCCCGGGCTGCGCACCTTTCCCGTGCAGCGCCGCTCGCCTACTGCTGGCCTCGCACTGCATCACATGGCCTGTTATCTACCTTGACAGGCGGGGAGCTGTGAGTTGCCTGCGAGCGGCACCTGGCAAAAGGCACCCGGCGAGGGTGGGACGTGACCCAGCCTGCGCACAAAGGCAGCCATTATTTGGAGTCGCCCGCCCGCCCGGCCCGGCCCGGCCCGGCCCGGGGAAGGGTTTGAATTCCGCTCCACGCTCGTTGGGCCGAGGCGCCCTGCGTTTTCGGGGGCAACTCCCTGCGAGAACCAGTTTTTCCTGCCGCTACCGTCGGTTTCTCCGCGCCTCGGCTCTCTGCGGGCCGGAGGAGGTGGAAAGGCGGAGGGAGGCGCGCCGCCGAAGAGCCCGTGTCCCATTTAATCCCAATTACCAAAACAGCAAAGGCAAAATCGAGGTTTGTTTAAAAAAAGTGCCACGTTTGGGGCCCTTTTCCTGTCATCATTTACGAGGGGGCCAACGCGAGCGGAGCCTCGAAGGCCATCCATATAAGAGAAAGAAACTCTAACCAAGCTTACGAGCTGAGGATTTCGCTGTCACCGTGCAAGCTTGCAGATGAACCTTAGGGTAGGGTCAGTTTTTCTTTGAGATAGTTTTGAGCCTGTTTGGAGTTGGGCTCATTCACAAAGCCCTCCTACTACTGTCTGTAAAAGGCTTGTGTGATATGAATTCAAGCCTCTTTGAAGGGCTGGAAGTGCCAGGTGAAGCACCTAGTATTCCCAGGCTCTCCTTTTCTGGGCAAGGTTCTGGAGAGCGCCGTGGGTGTTCACCTGGAGGCTCGCTTGGAAGAAGCTCATTATCTAGACCCATTTCAGTCTGGCTTCAGACCCACTTATGGCATGGAAACCACCCTGGATGATGACCTCCTCCGGGAGAAAGACAGGGGGAATGCTACCCTGTTTGGTTCTTCCAGTCCTCTCAGCGACTTTTGATACCATTGACCACAGTATCCTTTTGGAGGGGCTATGGAGTTTAGGAGTTGGAGTCAGTGCTTGGCATTGGTTCCATTCTTATCACCAAAGCCGATCTCAGAGTGGCTATGAGATATACTAATTCGACACCCTGGGAACTCACTTGTGGGGTTCCCCAGGGGTCTATCTTATTCCCCATGCTATTTAACATCTACATGAAGCCGCTGGGAGAGGTCATCAGGAGATTCGGAGTGAGGTGTCATCAATACGCAGATGATACCCAGCTCTATCTCCCTGTGCCATCTGAATCAGGAGAGGTGGTTGAAGTGCTTGACAGATGTCTGGAGGCAGTAATGGGCTGGATGAGGGCCAAAAATTGAAGCTGAATCCAGACAAGACAGGTGTTGTGTGTCACAGGGCTTCAGGTCCATGTAGCTGGGAGACACCCTGTCCTTGATGGGGTTGCAATGCCCTGGAAGGGACAGGTGCAAAACTTCTTCTCCGTGCTAACCCTTGAAGCTCAGGTGGAAGCCATGGCCAGGAGTGCCTACTCCCATCTACGGCTGGTGTGTCAACTGAAGCCTTTTTTGTACAGAGACAACTTGGCCACATGCTCTGGTAACCTCTAAACTGGACTGCTGTAATGCATTCTACATGGGGCTGCCCTTGCAGACAGTTCGGAAGTTGCACCTAGTGCAAAATGCAGCCACCAGAGTGCTGATCGGAACAACTAGCTGGATGCACATCACACCAATCTTAAAAGAGTTGCACTGGCTGCCAATTCACTACTGAGCCCAATTCAAGGTGTTAACTCTGACTTACAAGGCCCTAAATGACTTGGGCCCCAAATATCTAAAGGAACGCCTTCTCCCATACCAACCAGCCCGTGCCTTGAGATCTGGAGGCAAGGCTCTTCTGGTTATTCCACCACCATCAATAGTGAGGTGGGTGGGCGCCCGGGAAAGGGCCTTTTCGGTAGTGGACCCCAGGTTATGGAATTGTCTCCCCCTCAAGGTGCATCACCCCCCCTTCTGTGTATACATTTAGGAAGGTGGTAAATATGCACCTCTTTGCCCTGTCCTTTGGCTAATGTGA
This sequence comes from Aspidoscelis marmoratus, assembly GCA_014337955.1. Taxonomy (NCBI): domain Eukaryota; kingdom Metazoa; phylum Chordata; class Lepidosauria; order Squamata; family Teiidae; genus Aspidoscelis; species Aspidoscelis marmoratus. The sequence goes on from MTQE01003428.1 coordinate 6,249,887, forward strand.
CCATTTTTCATTTGTTTGTCTGCTTGTTTGTTTTTAAGTGCTTTTATGGATATTACTGTTTTAACCTGCTGTTTTAAAACTTGTAACGTGCCCAGAGACCTATGGGTATAGGACGGGAATAAATAATAAAATAAATAAAAATAAATAAGCAGCCTCAGAAATCAGAAATGATCCCTGAAGAAGTAAAGGGAAAACTGCTTCTGTATCCATCACCAAGAAAATGCACAGTGACGGGACTTGATGCACTTGCCCATGTGGTCACCACGAAGGATTGAAGCCTGAAGCCTTGGCAACTTTACTTTAACTGCTGCCTCACAAAGAAAATGGCTTTGGCGTGGTCACACTTTTAAGCTTTAGTCTTGTTTCTGGGATGGAAAGAAAATTGACTTTTTCAGGCTTCTCTGGCCTGGTCACACCTAGTGTGCTGCTGCCACGTGAACCCTCATAGATAGCCTAGTGAAAGGTAAGCTTCAGTAGCATCCTGGAGGGCTGGAGGTGTTGGTGGCTATGTTGAGGAGCTATCGGCACACAACAGGAGGCAGCTGCAGTGGCACGGGACACGGGGTAACAGCTGCATCGGGAAGCGACTGGAGGCATTGGGGAGTGGTAGGACATGGCAGGTGATGGCAGGAGGCACTGCGGTGGTGGAGAGCATTAGGGAGGCAAGAGACATCAGGTGACCACAGCAGTGGGGGCATCAGGTGGTGGGAGGCATCAGGGTGACCAATTCAGAGGTGGGGAATGGTAAGGGGGCAGCAGGAGGAGGAGATGCTGGGGGGCATATGGGGTGTGGGAGGCATCAGAGGGGCATAGGCCTTTGCCTGTCTGGGCCCATTTCTTGTTGAAGTGGATTGAGTGTTGGAATTTTCAGAATTTAGGCTAACCCTCTTCCTGGCTGGAAAGTCCTTGGAAAAATCAGAAACGCCACTTGCCATCTGATTTCTGAAATCCATCCTTTAAAATTAAAAGGTGTGACTGCAGCCTTGAATTTGCCTAATTACCTAGGATCATTACTCTGCTAGAGGTACAATTTTGCAGTAGAAGCACCTAGAAAAGGGTAATTGAAGTGGTCTAGTTCTGGTACTCCAGCAAAGCAAGCAAATTTATCTTTTGCAATCCTTGCCTTGATGTCACCTGTGTTATTTTTATTCCATGCATTTACTTATCCAATAAACCTGAGTGACTGGTTGGTTTGCAAGTAATCTCTCATCCCGCAGGCTGAAAGGGAGGGAGGAGAATTTTCTTGTTTTGTTTTGTTTTTTCACAGTTGAATGCAGACTGTTAACATAGCATTATTTTAATGAAGGATTTCTGACTATAATTACCTTTCAAAACGATAAATCTGTCAAAAGTCTTTCTCTCAATTTTTAACAAACTTTATTTTATAACTTGCTTTTCTTAAAGCAATTTTCCATGCACATGGAAAACTCAGTTCATTTCAAGACAACCTTCACTTTGGTGGCTCCTTTTTTCTTGTCCTTCTTTACGTAGTAGTAACCCCATGCCTCCAACTGAGGAAGGTAAAGCAATAGACCTTTGGATATACCCAAAGACAAATCAAGCTGGAGAAGTCATTGCCATGGGCTGTTGTTTTGGCTAAAAGCTTTGCAGGGCTTTCAAAGAGATTAGGCATTTAGGTGGACAATAGGAACACCTACAGTTAGTACAGTACAGAGTTTGGTGAAGAGTAGAAAGATGTATGCTTCAGGGATTAACTATAATAACAGTAATGTAGAAATTAAACCATATAAGTAAATCACAATAGTTAGTGGACAGTTTTGAAAATATTGAAAATATTACTAATTGATAGACATTGGTCACCAGAAACCAGGCTAGATGCTGCCTGGGATCATGGAGTCCACATTCGAGACCAGACTGTCTACACGACACCAATGACTGGTGGCACACAAACTATTTTTTCTGGTTCTGTTTGAATTTGAATTTTTTTTCTTCAAACAGGCATGGTGTTCGATTTGATTCAAAAACCATCAAACTCAAAAGGAACAGGTTGTGTTTGCTAGGTCTGCAGAACACCTCTTTGTTCTATTTGAATCATAGAATCATAGAATCATAGAATGGTAGAGTTGGAGGGGAC
>MTQE01003428.1:6267019-6289218 GCA_014337955.1 Aspidoscelis marmoratus
AGAATTTTACCACATTTGAATGTGATCTATTTGTATGAATATGGATTTTTGAACATTTGACTCAATTCAAATTGAATGCCTAAACAGCATGTATGTACATCCCTAAGCAGTAGAGCAGTTTGCTATAGTTTTCAAATAATGCAACAGCCTATTCCCTGTTGTATTTCCACTGAAGCAATTTGAAACCTTTCCAAATGTCTACTTTCTGGCCAAAGTTGGCAAAATGCTTCCTTTAAGTCTGTCATATTCTATTTTCTGTCAGAATATAGTTTTGCTGGTTCCCCATAGTAAGTCTTGCTCTTTCTTCCTAACCCTGTCTACTGTTAATTTCACCTTAACAAGCAAGCCAAGGTTTAAACACCTTTATAAAGTGCAAAGCTTTCTGACCATCATGCAAAAAGAGTCTGAGAGGTTCCTCTAACACCGGGATTACTACTGTTAGCAAGTGGAGAGTTAGAGAGAAGAATTCTAACTCTCCAAACATAAGTGAATGCCACCAACTCAAACCAGTTTCTTTGCCCCAGGGATTCTTGGGGGTGGTCATGTGTATATTTATTTTATTGTGCCTTTTACTGTGAATTCCAAGACGGTATACATCAACACAAAGGATAAAATAGATTAAAACATACAGTCAAAGCAAACCAGTAAACTGTAAGCTAAATGAGCCAGGAAGCAGCAACTGAAAACTCAACAAAATCTGTGTCTGACTCATTTTAGATAATAAATATTTCTGCCAACTAGGTAACATAGCAGAAAAGGCCCTTTCCTAGATTGACACACAATCTCTGATACCACCACTTTCTTTCTTTCTTTCTTTCTTTCTTTCTTTCTTTCTTTCTTTCTTTCTTTCTTTCTTTCTTTCTTTCTTTCTTTCTTTCTCTCTCTCTCTCTCTCTCTCTCTCTCTTTCTCTCTCTCACACACTCTCACTCTCACTCACTCTACATGAAGATCTCAGGGCAGGTCACAATAAAATCATAGTAAAAACAGATTTAAAAGCCTGACTTAAAAAAGCATGAGATGGTTGCCTACTTCAGAGCAGGAGGTGCAGGAACTACTGCTGGAAAAGAAGATCTTAGGCTGCGTCTCTCTGGAGTCCAGAATGCTGCTGCAGGTGGAACTCCACTCACAGGCACAAATATCACATTCAGAATTGCTGTTGAGGGCTGAAACTGCAGTCAGAAGTCCACTTCATGCACAGAATTTTGTTCATCAAGTTGCCTTTTCACCATTCCATGCATCCACATGGACTCCACCGGTGAGAGTGACCTGGAAATAGGTTTTTTTTCCACCTTTCCACTAGGTCACTTTCATGGTTCACTAGGAGTGTTTGGACACCCCACCCCCTGGTGAACCCAAGGATTACCTTTAGCTCAGCAGTTCTCAACCTTCCTAATGCCGTGACCCCTTAATGGGGTTCCTCATGTTGTGGGGACCCCCAACCATGGGGGCGGAGCAGCTGGGAGGTGGGAGGGAAGGGTGGTGGGAGGCTCTTTGCAACCCCTCTGAAAGGGTAATTCGACCCCCAAAGGGGTCCCGACCCCCAGGTTGAGAACCACTGCTTTAGCTGTTCCAAAGACCACCCCCAAGAGATTATTACATAGCAGGAAATAGTTGGAGGAAAGATTGGCTGCCATCACAGTCAGCATCTACATATTGAATGGAAATAGGGCATCATTTTTCCCCTTGCCTCAGGCTTCAAAATTGTGTGGATTACTATACAAAGCAAAGATGTGGGCAGGAAATATTATCCAGATAATCTCAGCAGAGACTCAGACACCACAGGATCTCTGTTCCTGATTCAACACTTGAATATGATTATATTGTACAAATCTTTTGTAAGCTATTCCAAGAGCTCTGATGCAGGATGGCAACATTCTACCATAGATGAATAAACTCACTGTTACCCTGAACTAAAACCAGCTGAACTCCTTGAGGAGAGTAATGGACTGGAAGGATTACACCACCTTACTGCATGAGTCTGTTTAATGACTGGGACCATCATTTGAGGCTGTCTTCTGGGTCTCCAGTCAACCCTGAAATTAGGTGATGACGAAGGAAGGCCCTGTTCCATCATGTTTTCCTACTCAAGGGAAGCCCTGTTGTGGGAAGCTAATCCAGCGGCAAGTGTGGTGACATTCCAGCAGCTCTTGTGAACAGTTAATGCTAATTTAATCCTCACATGTCTGGTCTTGGGCTGTCTAAATGTTGTATGTTTATATTATATTACATTATAAACTTCTCCACGGTTCTTTGAGCTTTTGTTGTTGCTGCCTTGCTTTCTCCTTCATCTCATTTTAAGTATTTTTTGTTTTGCAGTCATAGTTGCATCATTTTTATTGTAAACCCTATCAAGGTGATAAATTTACTCAACTATAGCTGGCATCCCACTTTACTCTTGCAAAACATTTGTTGTACAGAACAGTCTCATAACAAAGCAGGGAGAAGAAGCCAATTCGCACTATGGCCTCTGGTTTGCAATTAGGACAGCTCTGGTGAAGAGCATACACACGCTCATTGGGATACTACACATGCCCACCTTCACTAGAGCTGTCCTAATTGCTTGTCCACCCTCACCACAGCTGTCCTAAATCCCAGTGTTTACCCTGGACTTAAATAGAGCATCTGGGGGCGAGAGCATTTGCTCTTTGTCCAGCTCACTGAGGGAGTCTTGTCTCCTCAGTGCTTCTGCCGGCTGCATCACACATGCCATGATGCATCGGCTGGCAAGCTGATGCAGGGGGGCAGGGGGATCAATCTGGTGCAGTGGTGGCAAGCACAGAATTACCAGTGCATGGACCTGCCTGGGGTGTGTGCCTCCATCAGGCACCATGACACGCTCTTGCCGCAGTGGTGGCAGCCAGCATAGACCTGCCTGGTGCACGTTGTCACCCAGGGAGCATGCCTCCATTGGCACTGTGCCACCCTGTTGTTGCGGTGGCAGCCAGCACGGCCCTGCCCAGTACACGTCAGTGGCCGATTGCCAGCATCTTCCTGACCTCCACCGCAGCAAGAGGGCAGCCAATGCAGGGGGCAGTGAGGCAGGCCACCCCACCATGTCGCTGGGTTGAATCAATGCCCCCCACACACACCTTGGCCTGCCAGCCAGTGTGTCATGGAATGTGGGACGCGGCCAGAGGCAACCAGTCATGACACTGAGGTAGGACTCCTGGTGTATGAGGTGGTGGCATGGTCTAGAATGCTCTGGGTACAGGAGAACAATTCACATTTCTGGCTGGTGAGGAGCATCCCTCCAGGCCAGAAATATGTACGGTCCTCCTGTACCCAGAGTATACTGGCCATAGTGCACAGCAGTCCAAATGTCTGTGTGTGAAAAGGCCTGAGGTCCTATGCTGTCACTCCTGTCAGCCTTTGGGCCACAGTTCTTCTTTCAGCATCTCTGTCCATCTACCTGTCCCTCCATTTATTTTTAGAATATGCATGCATGGTTGAACCAATGTGCTTTACCATTACATTTCTTTGAGCAGAAATTTAATTGATCTTCTGCATGATCTCACAATTGATCACTTCATAATGTCTCAGGACCCCTTTATCCTGGGTATCTGAAGGAGTGCCTTCTCCCATATAGACCTGCCCATGCACTGAGATCTCAAGGAGAGGGCCTTCTTGTAGTTCCTTCTCTTGCAGAGGTATGCAGCACAGGGACACACAAGAGGGCCTTTTCTGTGGTGGCCCCAAGACCCCACTTGAGGTTCGCCAGGTGCCTACACTGTATAGTTTTCGGCACCTGGTGAAAACATATCTTTGTCATTTAAATAGCTTCCTCAGGAATAATGTTTTAATATTTGATATGTTTTATCCTTGTTGTAACTCACCCTGGGACCATTTGGTGATGGGTGTGATATAAATTTCTTTAATGTCTTAAATAAACGTCTCCCTTTACTGTTTTCTTTCTTTCTGTGAGCAGAGCAAGTTCATGCCATGCTGGTGGGCTTCTCTAGGCAGCTAATTGGCCACTGTGAGAACAGATTGTTGGACTAGATGGGCTGTGGGCCAGAACCAGTGGGACATTTCTTATGTTCTTAACTGAAGACAGTGGCCATGTAGCCCACACAGCTCTGTCCTCAGACTCTGGCTACAGTCTAGAGGCTGTACCGAGGCATGACCTGATTCAAATCAAGACCTTCTTACAGAAACTTCATGTTAGAATTCATGGCTCATGTTTCCTCTTAGCACTGGAGATGCTTCTTGAAAGGGTCACAGGCATTGCATTTCCACTTTTGGCAGCATGCAACACCCACTGAATGCCCATCCAGTACACCTGGAGGCAAGGACACAAAATTGTACTCCAGTGATGAGTGCCTCATTCCCCACTTAAGTCAGGCACTCACACATGCTGAGGTGAAGAATATGGCAGGATGAGTGGTTTCTCAAAGGCACTTATCTTCAGGTACTTCCCCCTATAGCTGTGGGTAGCCCTTACAAGCATCTTAGTGAAGAAGATAATATTAAATATCAGGATTTATTAACTAGTAGATTGTATGACTAGGGTTGTCTTTTGAACCTCTACTTCCTCCACATTGTTCCTCAAAATTTATTTATTTATTAATTTTTGTTAAGCCCTTGGAATGATCCCTTCTGACTGGATGCCCATCTAAATGTATACTTCACAACATATAATTGAAGAACAAATTATAGTTACTGTCGCTGTTACTACTGCTGTTGAATTTTACTCATTCAAGTTTCAGGTTCCTTCTCATTTTTATTTCCTGTTCTGTTTGTGCCCTTTCTTTTGAATTATGAATCAGTGACTCCCTTAGAACAGGGACTTGTCATGCTTACTTAATAATGCACCATGAAAGTGTCAGTCATCTTATTCATTTGAAATCAAATTGTCTTGTAAATTTACTTAAGTATTCAGCCTTAGATAAACCCGAGACAACCTGTCCCTCTAGCTGTAGGCCAAAGTGACTATTAGGGCTACTGGAACATCTAATAATTACATTCTTGCCATATGAGGTAGAAACATTTTTCTGTAATACACAAAAAAGAACTCCCTGAACTTACGCTATGTTCAGACATAACAAAAGGGTTTCCAAGCCACCTTTTCAAGCAGGGAATGTTCGGGGGGGGGGGCAGACTGGTATGAGAACAATTCCACCTCAAAGTGTCTCAGAGGAGCCTCAGATATTTTTTTTTCCTGTTTCAGATCATAAATCTAGTCTGTGATCAGGCACAGTTAAAATCTTTAATGTGACTTAGAGGGCGCATTCCCAAAGGGGGTAAAATCTGGAGTGGATTTGGTTTCGGCACTAAGGGATCCCATTGAATCCCTCAGTGCTCCAAATCCACCCCAGATTTTAGGCCCCCTGCTCCCATGCCAGTTTTTCCCCCCTGCAATTTCAGGGGGAAATGCGGGTGGTGGTGGTGGTGGAGGAACCCTGTTTCAACAGGGTTTTTTTGGATGACTGAGATTAAAGCTGAGCGAGGGGGTGTGGCCTGGCTGCTGGCTGTCCTCCTTCACTCTGCTTTAAACCAAGCCAGCCTTTTCTTTCCCCCTGTTGAAACAGGGGAGGGAAAAGGAAGGAAACCAGCCTCCACGTCCTCGGGGTGCCACATCCAAGGGTGGTCTCCCTTCCATGCAACCCCTCACTCACTTTGGTTGTGCTCTTACTGGCAACAATAGGAAACTACTTGTGGGATATTGGCCATGTCTTATAATCCATGTCCTTCTGAGCCAGATAACTCTGTAGTGGGAAGAGCTACAGCTGTGCAATGTTTCTTTCCTATCAAAATCCCCAAAATATACAAAATCCCAGCTCTGAATGTTCCCATTCTGGAAGCACTCACAAGTGGTAAGGAAAGCAGGAGGTCAGAGGTTCAATCCCCATTGCCTTGCTGGAGGAAGATCACAAACCACTTGTGCTCCTGCCAAAAGAACTGTCCAACTGTGTCTGTATTATCATAGGTCAAGTCTGACTTTATACTACCAAAGAACAAGAGATTCCCATTGCCATTTGATCAGTCTAGCAAAACAAACAAATATTATGCAAATATTATCAAAGAGATCAACAGTGACATCTCTGAGTGTTGAATTTGCACCTCTCCCTTCTGCTCTACCAGTTCCGAGGCTTTTTTGTTTTTAATAAACTGGATGCTAGTGGCCACCCACAGTATTATTGCCAATTCATCTCTCACAGCAGGCTTGAAGAGTGAAAAGCCTCCTTGCCTAATCAAGCCTGCACCTCCAAAGGCTGGCTTCAGTCAGGACAAGCACATATATAACACATCTATGTAAGTGTTTGTGTGTGTGTGCTTTGGCAACACTTTCATATTCCTCCCTATGAAGACAGTCCATCAGAGGGCCCTGAGAGAGAGATAATTCTCCAGCTCCCTCCCTCCATCTTGTTTCTTTCATCCTTCTTTCCCTCTCCTTCACTTAAACTTTAAGCTCCCCTTTCCCGCTCAAATTGTTACGATATCAACTCCTTCTCTAATGAAAAAGAGGAATTGTAACTCAGCTGGTTCACCCCAGTTAATTTTGTGGGCTCTAACTGATATTGGTGTGGAAAGCGAAAATTGATAGGAAAGGAAGAACTATTACTTTGAGAAGTTCAGTCCTGGAGTGTCGTCTCTCCCTCCCTAGCTGCTAAAAGCCCTTCTCTTCCTTAGGAAACCTGCCCTTCCACCTCCTAGCAACAAGCCCTGAGTGGCTGAAAATGCCTCAGTGCTTCTACAATTCTGACTCGCACCTGTTCTGTTTCGGTGCCTTATTTAAGCCTGTAGAATTGAGAACTTTTAGTGTGTGAATGCTGCACAAGCCTATGCGTGCATGCCGTGGTCACATAAAAATTACTTGCTTTGGGAAACTTGCTCAAGATGCTGATACTGTTTGACTAATTTGCCCAACTTTGACCACATTGTTGCTGCTCACTGTTATTTCCAATGTATCTTTTTCCTTCAATAAACCAAATGTTAAGGCAAAGAGCACGTTTGCACTTGGTTTCATTCTGGAATATATTCTGGAATAGGAGCCCGCTGTATGCATGCTAGTTCAGGCTACAGCAGGCACCAAGTGAGGCCTGCCAGAGCCTACATCAGCATGCAGACAACAAACCCCTGCCCTGAAATATATTCCAGAAAATGGCCAAGTGCAAACAGGCCTAAGGCCAGTCAAGTCATTTCCACCTCAACACACTCTTGTTGCCACCATGTAGGCACACAGTGGCAGTGAGAGCAGCCTTTGTTCCTGCTTTGCACTGGCACTGCACTGCTACCCCAATTTGGAGGGGGGGCAGTCTGGTTTGTGGAAGGCCCTTCATCTTCAGCGTTGAGAATTCAGAGTTAATTTTAAATATGAATGGCAATATACAGAACCTACTGACATCCCACTCTCCTCCCCAGAAGCAGGAGCAAGTATACCTACCTTGGCTCACCCTACAGTACTATGGTTAAGGCACTTTTCCTCCCATGAGGTTGATCAAGCAGCCTAAATGGGAAGCACACACAGACACAGACACACATCCATAGTCAATCTAGTTTATTTCCTTTGATGAAGAGAATTTGTCAAGATTTTTCCAGGAATAGTTGGAGTTTCTAAAGTCTGAGTCTAGAACCTTGTGCAGTCACAATTCTTGCTCTTCAGCAAAGCTATAGCCTTTCAAAGTAATGGGCTGATAAATCATTGCTTTGGAAGGCTCTCAACTCATCTACAATTCCAGCCACCTTTCTCCTATCTCTTGAGCTATTCTCTGAATCTTCAATAGATGGAGTAGCTCAACTCCTTTTGATGTAGAAGTTGTACGTTTGAGGCAATATTTAATATTTCCAGTGAAAGATTCACAGACTGCAGCAACATAAAAGCACAGAATAAGCCCCTCTCCTCTGCTTGAATTGATGTGGTCCCCTCTGAAGTTGCACTTTTCCAGCAGATTTAAGCAGCCTTGTTTGGAGAAAATGTAGGGTGCTTGAGGGAGCAAAAACTATCCTACTTATATTTTGCCTGTCTTTTTCATTAACTGCAAAGGAAGCTGCAGTATCAACAGTGACTTCCTTCCTCTTTGGGTCAATAGAAGCAAAGGTCACTTTGAAGGAATGAAGGCTCATCCTATCTGTAATCTGCTAATAGCCATATAGTTGATTAATGTCATTCTTCATTTCCTATGTTTTGCTAGAAAAACTGAGTAGGATTCAAAAGTTCATAGCTTCTGTTCTTGGATAAATGATAATTTGACAGTTTGTTTTTGTGGAGGGAAGCAAATTTGATTTGACTGGTTGCATTGTGAAAAATGCTTACTGGCCCCCCTACGTTAGCACTACATAAGGCACAGAGCTTCCAGAAATCTGTGGTAACACCAGTCAAAAGAAAATTACTTGGTAACAGCAAAACTCTTGGCTCATTGAAATGCAGCATTGTAACTTTCCAGGAGCTTGGCTGGGAATGAAAAGCTGGACTTCCCTGGCAGCAGAAACTATCCCATGGTCAGAAGATCCCTCACACAGAATAAGCTCAATGAGTTCAAAATGGGCACCCAGTAGTTTGAAGAACCCAGATCTCTCGTCTCTTCATTGTCCATCATGAAGACATCCCTGAGTCAATATGCCCCTATTAACATATATAGAAGTCCCAACTAGTAAGGTCAGAAAAAACTCTTGCTTATATGAACAGTACTATGCATCTACAATATCATGGTTATTGGGGAGTGTTCCCACAGTTTTCTAGAGGACTAAATTTAGTGTGGATTTGGGTGATTTGGTCTGAATGTAGTCTGGAGTGGGGGCTTTGCTCCTTGCCGAATTTGGATTCAATTCGGACTTTATAGCACATGGGGATGTGACCTTAGAGACCGTAGAGAGACAGTGTGTGGCCCTTATGTTTCCAAGCTTTCTGTAATCCATCTTTTCTACCACAAAATGTCCAAGAGAGGGGAGAGGGGCAGACTGATGTGTGAACAATCCCACCTCAAAGCCTTTTGTATGCTACCTCAGAGATGCTGTGTGTGAGAGAGAGAGTGTGTGAGTGAGAGAGTGAGAGAGTGAGAGAGTGAGTGAGTGAGTGAGTGAGTGAGTGATCCTGGCCCCAGAGTATAGAAAGACCTTCCCCTCTCAGATTTATCAGCTACTGTTATTATACACTTTCAGGAAACCTTGTCCTTCAGTTGATCAAAAATGTTCTTCTCTTCTCACATACATTGCTAAGATTTTATGCTGTTTTAAAGTATGATTTATGCCTGAGACTGTTGAGTGGTAAATAAATACAGCAACCATATCCATCCACCAAAACATATACAGTATTCAAAAACATTTGAAAAAAAACATAAGGTCATTATAAAGTTACCCAATGCTGCTTTTGGTTGTGTGTGAATGTTTCATTTTGGTTTTGTTGTTGTTGTTTCTCCATTTATTTTTTAGTAGAGAAACACAATGTTTCCCAAAGTGTACATATCAGAAGAACTGGCATGGAGAGACGACTGAAGGTTTAATCAGGCAAAAGAAACTTCCCAAAAGTTTAATTTTCCCAAAAGAAACCTCTTTGATAGCACTGAACCTAAAGTTTATTGTATTTGTGAAACTTTTATGAATGGAGGGCAGGGGATCATACAGATTTATGGTGTAACCTTTTCTTTTGCACACTACTGTTCCATGATTCTAGAACTGGCACATTTCTTTCCCATCATGCAGTGCAAATGAACAGCATAACCGATAGGGCCTCTACATGTCCCATGGCCCAACAGTGTCCATGCTAGCAAAAGGTTCAGCATATCCATAGGTTCAATAGGCTCAGGAAGGGCAACGAGGGCAGGAAGGGCAAAATCATCACAATCTTTTAATAATGTCCATAACTGCTGTGGCTCTACAGCTAATGAGGCAAGATGAAGGATCTTCAAGGGGCAAAAGAAAGGAAACAGGTCAATGGATTGTGGAAGAGGTCTTTATGTTTCCATTCATGATCTGAAAGAGAAGGCAAAGTAACAACTGGATTAGCCTGAAAAAGACAATTAATCTGTGTCTGCAGTGAAAAAAAATAGGCACTAATATGGTTAGTGGTACCATTTCCACAAAGAAGACTACTGAAGAATCCAAACCTGTTAACTACAGAAAATGAAGCAACAAGAAGAAGAAAAAGAAAGAAAAATCTTGCCCAGCATCAGAGTCTTTTCTAATGAGTTCAGGCTTCTCATTATATAGCCTCATTATACGGCCTTCTCATTAAACAAGTATTTGAGTTTCTGCTTCAGAATTAGGATACATGGGGCGATTTCACACTGCCCTTCCCATCCACTGGACAGGAAAGGAGTGCAATCACCCAACACTGACTAGCACTCACGTTTGCGAGCACAAGTCACTTATAGCCTAAGCTCCATGTGATCGGTCATTCACCTGTGACCGGTCCCAGGGCCAGTCCTCTTCAGGGTGCCACCATCTTGAGTATGGCACCCTCTGCGACTGCATGTACATCAGTGCTGTCTCCATAACAACACTGATGCTCTGCATAGTCGCAGTTGCATCAGTAGGGCAGCAGAACTGCCAGCGCACATGCAAAGCAACTCTGTTGACCTTGTCCAGCAGAAGATTGAATGCTCCATGGCTGGACACATCAGGTAAGCTTTGGGGAAAGGCTGGGAAGGTGTGGAGCATGATTTTGTGTTCCGCACATAATCAACAATTAGACAACATCTGGGAAGGCAGGGGTCACCTGGAGGCTAGGTACAGATGCTCTTCCTTAGGTGTTGCCTAATTATTGATTACAGGCTAAAGTGCAAATCAGCCCATGGTGGCAACACCTTACTGACCTTGTCTGATCTCAGGAAGCTAAGATGGGACAGAATTTGTTAGTATTAGGTTGGGCAGCCATCTGAAAATCCCAGAGCTGCAAGATACATTGGAAAGTTTTTTTTAAAAAAAAAAAGGAGAGGAAATAACTAGAAAAAATAATGACAAATTATTTCCATACTGTTGACAAGGTGGAATCAAGGTTGACTTGAAAATATATCCGTAGGTAAGTAGTAAAATGCCAAGGGATTGAATTAAAGTGATACATTGCCTAAACAAAACTGTGAGGTGGTAACAAGTAATACTAGTACCATATTGTAGCGGCTTACTGGTAGACTAGATCATGGTCTACTTCTGTACCTTTTCTGTTCATACCTTCTAGAGGACCAGAGAGGCACCTTCCCCTCCTAGCACATTCCATCTGCAAAAGACTGAGTGTAGACTGGGTTAGAATGCCTAAAATGATATCCTAGTCCAGTTGCCCGGTGTACCGGGGTGGTATATCAGACCAGGGCACAGTAGCAAGCTTACCATGGAGAACCCATTTCAGCAGCACAACAAAGCGCATCACCAAAACATCCCCTCCCCAGGAGCTCCAAATGCCATTGCCAGCACAGGGGCTGGTGCAGAACAGGCCACACTAAACTGGATGGCCTTTTCCAGGCCAGGAGCAATCTGTCCCAGCTTGGAACTGTGATACAGGGCAGCGTGGCCTGTGCTGAAACACTAAAGCTAAGTGCAAATACAGTTTCAGTTTCACAAAACCATGACATAACCACTACCATTTCATGCATATGAGATAGAATTGGCAAGAGATATGTTATTCACAGATGTTCCTTGATTCCACCTACTAGCAGGTTCATCTAGTATGATCAAAAGTACAGGTAGTAATTACTATAGAGTGACGAGATCAGGGAAGAAGGCAGAACCCAAATTGCCAGTATATGTTATTTTTAGATGTGCAACTTTTAGAAATTGATTTTTCCCATTTAAGTGGCTACCACACAGTCATGAGACACGGTGGAACTAGTAGCAGAAAAAAGGATAAGCAACATTCCCAATACATCGTCTTTGACCTTTCTGAGCATTATATTGATTTCCAGTGGACTAAAACATGATACATAGAGATTAAAGGGAGGGTTCAAATGGAGCTGCAGTTGCCACATTTAACTTAAAACCAAAACTATGAATGAGGAATCATGACTGCTTACAAAGATTTAGCAAAACTAGCATACCAACATACAAAAATAAGTTTATACAACAATGCAGTACTTCTCACTGTCCTGTTGGAGATTTGGCAGCATCAAACATCTTCTTTCTGCCTTCCATTCCTGACATGGCCTCCACATTCTTACGCCAATCACCCACTTCAACAGGACGCTCCTGTGAAAAGAGCCAACAATTCAAATGTATACTACCACCATTAGAATGTAATAATCTGCACCAAAGGATATGCCATACAATCAAAGGTAAGGCTATACATATTGGCCCTTTCTGTGCTGGGCCTTATTCTGGATTATATCTCAGAACAGGGACATGTCATCCTTATGTTAGTGCAGACTATGGAAGGTCCTGGGCAGAGATTACTGTACTCTGCACTAGCACGTGGAGGGCAGGTCCTTATTCCAAGTTAAAATCCAAAATAAGACCCAGAACAGAAAGGGTCAATGTCTTATTCAGAATTTACTTCATGCTAACATTTTTCAGATCTGACTGACTTTATGAGTAATAAAGATGAAGAACCAGAACATTAAATTTTCTGTTTCCTTCATATTCAACCTTGCAAAACTGCCCAACTGTTTTTTAACTTATTATGAAATCTTCTCTGTTAATCTCAGATATTGGGGAAACTAATTTTCAAATCTGTGTCCAAGCACAGGTCTCTTGTTTCCCTAAGTATAGATCAGGAATTACTGCGCTTTTGACAGGCAAGAAATCACTTCCTGATTTATAATCCTATTCCACTAGTTGTGTATGCCTACTTCCCACTGTATGCAGGCTTAATGACACCTTGTGGGCGAAACTTGTTTACTCCAGTTTACTACACCCATCACTGACTCCAATTAGAATGTACAAATCACTTTTCCAAGCATCATTAGGAAACCTTTATTTATGCAATCTAAATGGTATTATCCAGAGGCCAATTTGCACTTGGCCTCGTAGTTTGCATTAGGCTAACAGCTGGGCAAGTGCATCTGTACTTGAGGGAGGCTTTTACAGCCTAGAAACGCCCCCTGCCTGCCCAGATGTTAACCTATTGCAAACTAGCTGTGGTGCACAAAATCACGCACTACAGACACACTAACATTAACTAGAAGCTTACCACACCGTGATCATTCAAACCATTTCCAGTGCGAGGGGTCATCTGAGGTGCCGTGCAAGCCTGCACAGAGCATTATCATCACCATGACAACAGTGCCAGGGCACACATAGTCACACTGGGTACCACAATCAAAATGGCAGCACCCTGTCAGAGATCAGACATGCTACTGGATGCAGATGAGGGTCCAAGCATGTAGGGGTTTGGCTGACATGTCCTGGCGTGTGGCAAGTGCAAACACTAGTACATGTTAGTGTTTTCAGGAAGCTAAGTGCAGAAATGCTTCTGCCTACAGAGAGAGGGATTGGAAGTTAACCTACTAATCTCCTGTCCTTGCAACCTTAAGGCTTCCCAACAATTCCGAAGGGCTTTCTTGAGCATTTTGAAACAATGTTATAATACAGTGGACAGCTATAAGACTGAATACATCATGCCACTAAACTAGGAGTGTGCACGAATATTCGAAGGTATTTAAAATTCAATCAAATTACTCCAAATTTTGACATTTGAATTCAAATTGAATGTTCATAAATTCAAATTTAAAAATTTAAACAAATTTTGGATCTATTCATTCGAATTATGCGGGCATTCACATGTGTACGGGGTTGTACATGATACATACTTGCACATACACACAGTTCCCGGATCTGTACAGATCCGTACAGGACAAAAGCAGGTTGCATACAGATGTATATGAATCGTACGGAAGCGTACAGGATGCATAATGATGCGTATGGGCACATAGAAATGTCGACATTCGTCTGTGCCAATTCAAATAAAAAATTCAAAAGAATAGATTCAAATCTGCTGAATTCAAATAGAATTTGGTTAAATTTGAATTTTAAAGACTCGAATTGAATTTTCAGATATTTGATTCAAATCAAATCCCAAAAATTGCATTTGCGCACATCCCTACACCAAACAGAGGTAACCTTTCTCACAGCATAAGATTGTGCATAATGTGATCCAAAGAGACACGTGAATGACTTCCATTCACTGACCTTTTCTGTGTCCTCCTTCTTAACTGACTTCAAATTGGCTCTCAGGTCCATGGAAACTTTGTGCTTAGAGCCAAGCAAAGCCCTCAGCATGGCATCAGCAGATACACGGACCCGTCGCAAGGGAGGGCGTTTAAATTTTCCCCGGAGGTCAAGCACCTTCAATTTCAGGTCTTTAATCTGTCATGATAGATAAGGAGCCACATAGTGTGTTAAAAGCAATAACCTCTTCTCACAGTAGTCAGCCAGATACCTAGAGGAAGCACAAGTCAGGCATTAGCCAAATAATATTTTACCCACCTGTATTGTCTATTATCTAGTCTTCACAAGCACACTTGTTTTGCTAGTGGAGGTAAGATACAACCCCTATGACTAGCAGCTGTTTAACACGTTCATTGCTGTCTAACTCGTCATGGCCCCACAGCATGCCAGGTTCTTCTGTCATCTACTGTCTCCCAGAGTCTGCCCAAACATATGTTCATCCTCTGCCATCCCTTTCTCCTTTTGCCTTCACTTGTTACTAGCATCAGGATCTTTTCCAGTTAGTCTTTTCTTCTCATTACAAGGCTGAAGTATTTGAGTTTTAGCTTCAGTATTTGTCCTTCCTTTTAATATTGACTTATTTGAACTTCTTGCAGTCCAAGGGACTGTCAAAGGTTTTCTCCAGCACCACAGTTAAAAAGCATCAATTCTTCAACACTCAGCCTTTCTTTTGGTCAAACCGTCACAGCCACACAGCAGTCAAACCATAGCTTTGACTATCCAAACTATTGTCAGCAGATGCCTCTGCTCTTTAATATGCTGTCCAGACTTTCCATAGCCTTCCTCCTAAGAGCAAATATATATTTTAATTCCTTGGCTTCAGTAGCCATCTGCAATGAACATGGAGCCCAGGAACATAAAATCCAACACCGATTCCATTTCTTCCCTCTCTGTCGGGAAGTGATGGACATGGATGGCATCGTCTTAGTTTTGTTTGTTTGTCTAATGTTGATCTTCATATCAATGTTTGGATATGATCTAACAGTAGATGATATAGGGTGAAATCTAGAGAAGCTTGTCATTTTTTAGGAATCATTATTACTTTTCCCCTGGATTTACTTCCATAAACCAAGGTCATGTCTCAACTCACCCATGGCTCAGGTGGTGATAATCTGGAGATGGAAAGGTGCTCCAAAGTGAGACATGATGAAATGGTATTTGTATTTAACAGAATATATGATGTTTGACTTAACAAGGGAAAGACAAATGATTTATTCAGGGCAAAGAAAAAAAGTGATATGGAGGAAGAAGAGGCCCAAGCTGAAACAATATATAGAGTCAAGTAATGGAAACAAGAACGTGGAGGAAGAAATCCACATTATCTCCCAAATAGAAGGCTTTTAGAAGTTCCATTTCTAAAAGGGTCAAAGGGAATGGAGAGAAATTATGTGTTATAATTGGTACAGTTGTATGTGTACGTATTTGGTCGGTAATATCGGTATCGTCATCATCATCTACACTTACCTATGGGGTCACCCTGGTGAAGTATCTTCACCATCACATCTTCTTATGCATTGGCAACAGGAGTGTCAAGGTGACTATGCTCCCCATTTGCAGGCATTGTAGCCATCTGATACACTTGATATGTAGGGCACGATTTTTGTTCTCACCACATGTGCCTCAGATCACCACTCGAAATGATGCAGAGGCATCTTTTGCATTGCAATCATAGTGCCTCCACACACAGAGGCACCAGGTCCACAGCCAGTAAAAGTGGCCTGCTGCAAAAAGCTGCAAGTTTTCCATTAGCATCTGAGAAACTAAGCTGGCTCCCCCCCGCCCTACTACTTTCTTACCTCTCGAGTGTTATGGTTGCATTTTGCTTCAATGTCATATCGTTCTTCATCCACAACGTCTACTTTTTCATGCAACTCCCGACACAAATCCTGCAAAGTTAAAACTAAAAGTCATCAGTGGCAATAAAGGCTGGCCTAGGTGAGCGCACAAAGATACTACTTCCCCCACACCCTGCCAGTTTGAAAGCCTCATTTGAAAACTGACATGGTGAAGAGATGAGCTCTCACCTGAACCCACCCAGTTGACTACTGTTACTGTTACTGCTCAGTGTTTTTCCCCTCACAGTATTAGTTCCCTGTTAGGCTAGATTAGATTATATCTATTCAGAAATGTTATTTCTTCTTTTGGGAAGGAAGGAAGGAAGGAAGGAAGGAAGGAAGGAAGGAAGGAAGGAAGGAAGGAAGGAAGGAAGGAAGGAAGGAAGGAAGGAAATTTCGATTTTATTATAGTTTATAGCAAAGTAACTTCAATGTCATCTGCTATACCCAGTAATAAGGTATTTTCACCTCATTGGGCATTAGTAATACTTCTGTTGTGTCTATGTCTGTTAGACCTAGTCTTGACAAATGGGTAAGTCAACAATTGGAAAACACCTTTGAATCACATTTCTGGGAAAGCATGAGTAAAAAGAAAAGCAGGCTCCATAATCTGTTGGTGTCATATAGCTCTTTTGAGACAAAACATAGGAAATAGAGCATCATATCATGCATTATTTTTTAAAGTGCTTAGTTTTGCATAGGCCAAAGTATCAGAAATTTAACTAACTCATACAAATAAGACCAGTGCATTAAAAATTACACCCAAAGGAACTTCAGTATATATTATTTGTTTTTTGCAGCCTTATCTCACTTTTCCCACAGAGTTCAAGATATCAAACAATTCTCTCCTATTCCTTTCATTCTGCCTTCATAACAAATTAGGCTAAGAGGCAGTATGTGCCCTAAGCTGAACTTCCATGACCAAGTGGAAGATTTGAAGCCTGGCTCCCAGCAATAATGGGGGTATTGCTCTCGGGCTGTTATTGCTTCCTCTCTAGACAGCACTGGCCCCAGCACTGTCTGTGTTCACTTGTGGTGGTATGCAATCTGGGTAACCTGGCTGCCATCAAATTTCCAGATGTGCCCACAATCACCTCCATGCATGCATGGAAGGCTGTTTCAGCCTCTACAAATGCAAGTTGGATGGAGTTCCAGTTGCTACTCCATCCAAAAAGTGTGGAATTTTCCAGCAATAGTTTTTTATTTTTTTTAGGGAAGAAAAAGTGGGATTATGGAGGGGTTGCCTACAAAACATGAGGTGATCCCACCACTCCCACCACCACCCTGCCAATAGCAGCACTGTAATGGTGCTATTTTTGTCCTCTCTGGATGCATCCTTACTCCATCCTGTCCTGACACAGGCAAATTTCCAAGTCTTTAGATCTGATCATCTTGGAGTTGTGGTACTGATGGAAATTCACACACACCAATTCATCTATTTGTGACACAAAGATGCAGATTTTGTACAGGCTTGGAATTTCTTAGCATCCTGTTGATGCTGGAATTAAAGCAAGATAGATAAGTCTCAGGGCTTAAACCAACCCACAAACCATCATTAGCCATTCCTCTCTAGTGGAACACTCACAGGATATTTTAGATTAAAATATTGTCCACATAAATTAGGCACTTCTATTCTACCCTAGTTAAGAATCCTTCAAATATGACTGATTAAATTTCTTCCCTGGCTCTGCAAAGGCAGGAGCAGCAGCAACATTTATAAATAACTGCACTATCCATATACTTGAAACAGAGAAGTGCACGAATAAATTCATTATGCTGTTCACATCACACCAACCTTTCAAAGAGGATCAGGTGTGCAAGGTCTGACACCTGGCAAACCAGGACTTCAAAAGTAAGGCGTAGGTGAGCACATGTGGAGATGAAAGGGAAAACTCAGCTTCTCCAGCCTCCCTGCTATCCTTCCCAGCAGACTTTGCAGCTGGGAGGGGAGGGGGCCATGCATTGCCCATTGCAATTCTGCATTTGCCAGACTTTATCAACCCCTGCCAAGTCTGCATAGGGCATGTGTGGCCTCACCTACTGCTGGCTGCACATTCTGCTGGAGGAGGAACAGGTGAATTTGCCTTTCATCTCCATAACTGCTCACCTGTTCCTTGCCTTGCCCTTTCCTTTATAGTGGCCCAGGCTTGCAAGGACTCAGACCTTGTAAAACTGGATGTCTTTGATGGGTTCATTCCCTGTAAACCCTGTTACAAACTTGCTCCTACATATCCCAAACCTTAACTAAATCTTCAGAGTTAGGTTTTTACAAAATTTATAAGTCATAGACAGAAAAAATAGGACCTATGTACAAGGTTGCAAATGCTGCTGGTTTCCACATGACACAACATCTGGTTGCCCAAATAGTGGCTAGGTATGTACATGACTGTGCCATTCCAATCTGCAATTAATGTGCTGTAATATGATACTTAATTTCTGCATTGGTTTGATTGCACATTCGAGTAGCCAACATGGAGCCAGAAAATCAATATGTGGCCAAGAAGGTGGGTTTTTTTTCTCAGCAAGTTCTTCCATTTATTTATTTATTTAACCAAATTTTATTGAGCTTAATAAGTGCAATACTATAACAATAAGTATAAACTATAGGTATGTATAAACTTTCAGGCATGTATAACAGCATGCAGAAACCTCATAAGTTTATCCTGATTTTGCACCCATGCCGGGGTGATGCTTTAGGCAACTAACAGTGCGCATTAGAGTTGTACAAGATTTCATAAATCTTTTGAAGCCATCTTGATGGATTCCATTCTCCAAACCGAGAACATACCTGGAGCTGAGCAAATGAAAGTCCACTGGTATGAAGAGGGGTGATCCTCTCTGCCAGATACCTCTCCTTCTCTCCCTGCTTGTCTACCTGTTCCTGATCCCACTGCTCTTTTGCTTTAGCTAGCATCAAACTCTGGAAGGAGAAGGAGAAGGAGAAGGAGAGGCAGCCATATTTGAAAAGGAGGACATCCTTCCTTTTCAAAATAAGCCAAAATTGCATCATGGCTCACCTTTAAGAGAAGTTTGCGAGAGGCTGAGATCTTAGATTTTCTCTAAGGAGAAAACAAATAGAGGAAAAAGATCATTTAAAAAAAATAATGTTCAATAAATTGAACTACTGTATACTGGAAAGTCATAACAACAATAACAACCAGAATTTGGTCTTACCTCCCTGAAGAAGGTCATTTGAGAAGGGGAATAAAAAAGAAAAAGGATAAATATGCAAACTACACAAGAGATCGTTACAATAGAATTAAAGCTGTGCAAAATAACAACACACAATTCAAACCAGAGGTTGTACCCCAACCCCAGTCTTGGAACTTGAGGTGCGTCTATCATTTTCATTGTATACATTAAGGAAGGCAGTAAAGATCCACCTCTTTGCCCTGGCCTTCAGTTAAATTGGGATATCCTTTTCTCTTCCCACTAGCAGATGCTGTTAATGTTTTAATTATGTTAAATGATGTTTGATTTTAGATGCTGTTACCTGCCCATAGACCTTTGGGTATAGGGTGGGATAAAAATGTAAATAAATCAAATAAATAAATACTGAGAGTGTTTTCTTTTGCTTCAGTCAGGCCTGCACTGCTGGTCACATGCTACCCCTGCACCTCTTCCACTAGGAAGAGGTACAAATGTAGTGTGCAGGACTAGACTAGCCCTGCCACTAGTATAGGTATATACATATTGGGGGACCTCCAGCACACACACAGAGGTGTTTCAAGTAAAGAAACGGTTCTGTACAGTGTGGACGCACTGTGCAGGAGTTTTCCCCCAGCTTTACTGATAAGGTAAGTGTGAAAGAGCTGAATTGTCTCAGCCATCAAGACCACCACCATCTCAGCAATCAAGAATGCAGCTGGGACTTCCCCCACCGACCATTTCCTGTGATCATCGAGGCTGCTGAGGAGACAAGTGAATAACCTGAGTGAGATCCATATTTGGATGGGTGATGTCCTAAAAATCCTATATAGACTGCATTGAATTCCACGACAGCAAGAAGATGGGAATTAAAATAGTGCACAAATAGTTGCAGACCACTTCTATTGTGTAATAATTTCATAAAACTAGAAATTAAATAAATCCAAAAATCAACAGATGGCATAATCAGTGAGTTGCCATTCTTCCTGCAGCAGGTGGCAGAAGTAATCTTGAAACAATGGATGAAATGTATTGTAAGCAAATCTTATTTCCTAAAGGTCTCAGATTCATGCCTTATTATGTATCTCTGCCATCTAGTGGTCGGTTTGTGGTAGAATAGTCTTTCTGAAATAACAGTTGCGGTCAAAAATTATATTTAAACATTTCTTGTTCTCAGGTAGTTCTGTTAACAGGGTTTCAGCTGACAATTGTGGATCACTTGCTCCTTGACTTTCATGGGTTTTAAAAAGCCATGAGAAGCAAGCATTTGTGATGGGGCAGGCAAAATGACATTTCAGTTGCTCTATGAAGCATTTGAAATGGCCAAGACCCTATAACAAGAGAGCCAGGCTTTGCTAGGTGGAGCATCTGGTTGTACCTCTTGTTAAGAACCAAGAGGGATATAAACCTCCCACCACTGTGTCAGGCCATGAAATGACACTATCACACAGCCCAACACAATTTGGGGCTGACCAAAACTTGGGCTGTCCTGGCCTCTGACAGACTTTGCACAGGAAACATTTTTTAAAAATAACTTTGGTCATGGTCACACCTTAACTTTAAACTTTCTTCAGTCCAGCTTAAGGCCATTTTCATTTCTATCCATTTTATTTGTGGGCTTTCCATTCCAGAATGTCCAAATTGATGTTGGAAAGTCCACAAATAAAACAAATAGAAATGAAAAGATGCAAGCAGCCAGACCTGAAGATGGGCTGATGAAGGTTTAGTTAGAGACCTGTCCCTTGAATTGAGGAATGGAGCAACCCGGAACCTCCTTGGAGGTTACCAGTGTGGGGGTTCTTCCACGCACAGTGGCTGTATCATCACCTTTCTCTGGTTTCTATATCCCATAACTTCTTGGTGCACTCTGAGATCACAGTCACTCTGAGCTGTAGCAGAGCTTAGAATAATGCTTTTGAAGAATTCAATGTCCTCTCAGTGCTCTTTTGTCCCTGCATCTTGTGAGCAGGGAAGTCTAGGAGGTACACATTTTAGATATATGGAAATTTTCTTTAATGTACCAAGAAGGCAGATTCAAGTGACTTCCAACCCTATTATGGAATCATTTCTTCCCTGTATTACTGTGCTATTACCAACAATGCCAGCAGCAACCAATGAGACAGAGGAAGGTTGGAGAAGGAAACAATATGGTAATGTTATTACATTGGGGGGGGAGGTGTACTAGAAAGGGCTCTGCATGAAGCTATCACTTATCCAGTTCAGATATCATGCATGAGATAGTTTGAGTTAAAGGTCAGAAGCTGAATTCAAAACAATTAGATCAGACTACTAGATGATAGCAAAACATAATTCAGCAAAATGGGGATAGAGGAAACTGTTTTCTACTTACAGTTCAGGCATTGTGCAAATAGATTGTGAACCTGCAAACTGAAAGATAAATAAACAGCAACTGAAACACTAAACAATTCAAAGCATTTTTCAGTAATGAAATGTCTCAGGATAGGTCTCAGATAGATGAAGATGAGGACATGGAGTAATAGCAAGGGACTGAAGATTCTGTTCAGGTGTGGTAGAGGCTATGGTCATTAGCAGACCTTATGTACGATTCAGCTAAAAGGCAAGTTCTACATATGAATGACAAACTATTTTAAATATGTGTTGCAGTAGACTTTCAAAAATTCAAAATTAATCCATGTTAGCATTAATCTCTGAAAGGTAGTGTCTGGATAGCCTTCATCTTTGTGCGTTCCATTGAGTTAAACTGTGGATACTACCAATTAGGAGGGCACAGATTTTCAGAGTAAGCCGTATTAAAATGTGAGGGCATGTGTGGAAATTAGTTCTGAATAAAGAGAATTTGGTAGCAGGTCTGACAGGGCACTTTTCAATTTATCCACATTCATCTGTCTTAAAACATCAGAAACCTGTTTGGTTTTTGCAATATTATGGCACATAAAACCAACATATTTCCATAAAGGCGCCATAACTGCTCTTCCCTTTAGCATCCTCAGCAGGACAGTGTGGTATATTTGTTGCACCACTAGCTTGCCCTTTCACAAAATAATACCTTACTCACTTCTGATATTTATCTGAATGCAAGGTAGCTCTATTGTTTACCTTGTTTAAATTTAAAGGAAGCCTTCGAGTTTACCATGGGGTGTTTT